>CM040474.1:13524831-13570233 GCA_022758105.1 Pangasianodon gigas
TTTTTTTTTTTTCTTGCGCAAAAAAGGTCATCATGTCCCGGGCTTTAAAAGTTTATTGTCCTGGTGGAAACCAGAGCCAATCAGATTGCAACATTAAAAATTCCTGAAGCTTGTGGCCAGAAAACCCATAGACATATACATACATATTGGCCACTGGATTGTATGTCAACATCACCACCATACTGGACCAGGCAACTTGCCATAACGCTCATAACTAGACTAAAAAAAAGATACCTGACCAGATACCTGACCAGTATTTCAAAGTGAACAAACTGTGTTCTGACCTGGAGCACAAGAAAAGCTAAAAAAGCCATTTCCACAATTAAAAAACTTTATGCACATTTCATGCACTTTAAATTATATTACATTAGGGACGTCTCTACAATTACTAACCAAGAAAAATAAGCCAAATCTACGCTTGACAAGTGTAAATTTTCACAATTCCTTATGGCAATGAATAATTTTCCAAGTCTAACTATCGAGATTCTAAGTAACTGGAGACAGAACTTTTTTGTACTCCATGTAGATCATAAACCATTGAAATCGGTTGAGAAATGTAAACGTCGTTGTGCTTTTTATCCAGAAAAACCGCAGCTCCCCATCCAGTATGGCAGTCGCAGCAACGGGCCAAAGCAGCCGTCTATGTATTTATATATCTATGAGAAAACCTTTTAGACAGGTAGTGGCTTGTTGGGGCTGAGACTAATACAGGTGTAACAATGGCCTATAGATTTTATTGCAGTGTATAAAAACCCCAAAAATGGTGAACCACAAACAATCCTGCCTACAAGACAAAAAAATAAAAATTTAAAGGTTTAAATAATTCATATACTCTCAAAAAAGTGTGACACACAATTGAAACATTTACACAACAATTTACAATTTGCAATAAAGATGGATGGACTTCCATTTCACCATTTTGCTGCCCTCTACTGGAAAAAAACCCTTTTGCTCTACATGGTGTCAAGGTGTCCACTGATTTCTGTAATATTGCACCAAGGCCTTGGAGAACACTATTTCATTCTACTGTATACTTGCATATGACTAGAATATCAATAATAATCTCTAATCTAATCTAATCTATCAGGCACAGACTGAAAAAGAGGACTATCTTGTATCATTTATTGTTAATTTATGGGGCTATAAAATATTTAAATATAATGAATCATCTAAATACAATAATAATGGGACATTGTGCTATCTACAGTATTATTATTCTCTGAGTAGTGGAAAATATCATAAATTTGAGTTTGTACCATCCGTCTTACTCATTCTGTATTAGATAATAACGTATTATAAGGTGCATGAAAGCGGTTTAGACAAATATATAGCATATATGATAGCTTCAAGAAACAGTCTCCATGTTTTTATGATATACATCATTATTGACAGTGTCCAAAGCTTTGAGAGCATGCTGTGTGCAAAACGGGCCATTTAGCATGACATCATCCAGTCTGTTCTCGTGTACCAGGGTCTAAATAATTGATCAGGGCTGGGCTGAGTCTCTTACCCCCATGGAGAAAATAACATCATCTGGTCTAGCTTGAGGGAATATCTAGAACACATCTGTTAAAACAACGTGTTCTCCATCCATCTACTCCCTCTATCTATTCTATACTAAGATGGTGACAAAACGTATTCTATAATAAGATGCTATGGCAATCCTGTAATAGTAATTTACAGTGCTGTGTCAGGGGTGTTGGGTTGGAATTGGCAGGACACTTGTACGTATCTTGTTTGTACACATCTGTACGTCATATGCCAGCTCAGATACATCAAACATACATCAAGCCTCAACTTTAGGCTTAAAAGAAGTCTGACCACATGGTGACAGACAAGAGCCAAAGCCAATCAGGGGAGAAAGTGTGACAGAGGGTGAGAGAGTAAACAAATGGGAGTCAGAGTCAGAGTTAATATAATACTATAAGAAGAAAATTGGCTGATAGCATTTTTCTTGTTGAACAGGCAAGTCATTTATTTTTTTTCTCTGTTTCGGTGGAAAGCTATAGATATAGGATAGTCAGCCAATTTATCCTCATTGTGGAACTTGTATCATTACCCAGTTGTGGGAACTAGGGGTGTTACAATACATCATGACACTTTGCATCGCAATGCAAAAATGTGATGATGTGCATCGTGGAAATGTGCCATTCACATTGCAGAAATCAGCATTCTGTTAATTATGCATGTAATGCAGTTGCACTGTTTGAACACTAGAGATCTCAATCTGTGTAACCCATAGAGTTAAAATATATAGAAAGCACACCGGTCAAATAATTGTGTTCTTTCTTGGAGAGCCTGCAAGATCAGTACTTGCAAAGTCCGATAGCCCGACCGCTCCAGATTGCAACACACATTATACTTTATACAGTTACATGACCACGTTATAACGGTTAAAAAGAGCTCTTCAGTAGCTTTCACGCAACACCGGAGGCCACGAAATACGGCCAGTTTAGGTGACTTTGGAGCTCTATTTTTGCCATGGAGCTCATTATCTTTCAGCTGATCATTTTCAAAGTCCTCAGGTCAGACACATTGCTTATTCAATTAAAATATTGGGGAGAATTTATAAATGTATATAGCTATTTTTAAGATATGGTGAACCTGAAGTACATTTTGTTTACAATATTTAGCCTCTGTTCATAGCAAATGTTGATTTATTTAGGTTTATACAGACAAAAATGCACAATGTTTTGCATTGTTTATGATTCAGAAATAAAAGTCTTTTCCAGTCAAAATTTTTCTTATGTTAAAAAAATTTTGTTAAAAATATTCCGAGAATCAGTTTGATTTGAATCTTGAAGCCAGTATCATGAATCGAATCGTGACAGGAGTGTATTGTTACACCCCTAGCGAAAACTCATTACAGTTGGGCTATTGACGGGACGGGTCAGTGTGTATCTGGGTATTTTTGTACTTTAAACATGCTCATACTGCATATATTTATTGCTCTTGGTTTTAGTTAGCTATCCTTTTTAAAAGTTTGAAGAACAATGCACAAAATAGTAATAAAAATACACAGAAAACACAGATCATGTAATAAAAATACACACCTCAGAAGCGACCAGAGGTAATAATTTTATTCTCTAAGCTTTTAGATAGCAAGCTAGACAGCAAGCATGGTGCTGAGCTAGAGCAGAGCACCCGAGAGGTTTTGCCCGTTCACTTGGTACACTTGTGACAGTCACATTGACGTGCACAATAAAGTTTTGTATTCTCATAATGCTTCTGTAATACTGAGGAAATGTAGGCAGATAATTCTCCTCAGAATCAGCCGGTCAGGACTATTACTGAAGTCATTAATATTTAGGCATACTACTTAGTGTGCATTATTTATCTTTTTTGAAGGCAGCTTTGAATTCTCTGAATGTGTACTGACTTGGCACTTGAAGCATAGTCTAATCTGCATGCTTGTAGAAGGACGTAACACAAACCACGTAACAAAATGTTCCAGAAGTTTCTTGCAATAGCATTTTTCTACAAGAAAGGACAACATTCCAAAGACATATCAGCTTATTCAGCAGCTACAGTACATGATCCTTGAAACTATGCTGCCGAGAACATGTGAGAGTCCCAACCAGCCATCATAGAATCACTCAAGCTGATGTAATTGGTAATTAAGTATTTCATATTTAAGATTATAACTCGCTGATCATACTGCTTCAAAGGTCTATCTACAAGCATTGATTCTGCTGATTATACAAACAGTTTTTTTTAATAAAGACAAACATAAACATGTAAGACATTTACTATGTAAAATACCACTCTTTGTACAATTTCAGTCTGTTGGATCTATTAAAAGCAGGATACTCAACTCTGTTGTACATTTGCACCAGACTTGAAGTGAAATACATTCTCATACATGTCCACAGGGTGGCAGCAACCCAAATTTTCCCCAAAATAAACAAACCCAATAACAAACCCAAATTTTTCATCTGTTTCCTCCAACAATGACTATATTCAGTGCAAAGGTTTGCGTAACCTCATTGTTAGGATTCATAGCTGTTCCTTTATTACCCATTAAAAAATGGTTCAAATAAATTTATTATACTTTATTTCTTCACTTTTGGTTCTTTTCCTGTTGGGTTTATGTTTTGTATGTTTTGTTTTCTATTGCTGTTCTGCTGCAGAATGCATCCACATTTCATTTTTAGTTTTTAAGGGTTTTTTTTTTTTAGATAAATTGTAAAGTAGGGATACCTTTTCCTTTCACTCCCACAGAAAACATGGGGGATGCAAACCTTTGCACTGTACTGTAAATTTTTTCAATCTAGACTATTTTTTTAATAGACTGTGTTCAGAAAGTTGCCTCTTATCATAGTGTGTTTAAAAATACAGATTAAAAATTATTGCAGTCATGCCTTTATGGAACAGGGATTGATTTCAGTTTTAATATTTCTTACTAAAAAAAGTATTAAAAAGATTTAAGAGGCTCACCTGTTCGAATTCTCTCAGCGTGTGAGCTTGAAGCGATGGTGCTTTCTCTGTGTCATCGCTCAGATAATCTGGAAAAGAAAAAAAATAGTTAACAGGCAGGTAATAAAAATACACACATCAGGAGCGAACAGAGGTTTTCACTTGTCATTAACTGTTTCAAATGAAACTCTAATAAATTCTTAAGACTGAATTTTGTGCACTTTTTTCAATCCTGAGGCTATCTCCCCCCCCCCCCCCCAAAAAAAAACCCCAACTATTCCCTCTGGATAATGGTGCATGGAAGTATCATGAATAATCAGATTGCAACATTCAAGATTCTGAAGCTTGTGGCCAGAAAAGTGTACAAAACAAGATGTCTGAGACTGAGAGGCTGAGAAAAAAAAAGAAAAAAATCTCATTATAATCTTGCATATTATTGTTCTGTGATACTCTCTGTTTGAATGTTTCTTACCTGTCATGTGACCCGTGTTCCTGCACACATTGCCCTGTTGGTCGACACTGAATTCCCTGAAAACATATAACAACAGATCAGCAACACACATATACATGCTCACACAACTGTAGAAACAGGTATTTCCCATATCACTAAGCAGAGGTGCGATGAAGAAACAAAGAGAGATTCAGCTACTGTTTCATCCATAGCAGAAATAAGGCAAGGACATCACTACAAAGGTAAATAAGCAAATCTACAAAAGTAAATATCTAGCTAACAATTCGGAATCAATTCAAGCATTAAGAGCACCCGTTCAGAAAGCTTCAAGCTGTATTTTGCTAGGAACTAAAACACAACCGAAACCACAAACATCCTTAACTGAACAAAAATGTTAATCTGGTGCAACAGAAAAGCGTTCGCTCGTGGGAGGGATGGTATACTCTCTCTCCCTTGTCAATCACAGTGACACTAGCCAATCATGGGCCTCTGTGAGCTCGTGTATGTGGAAAACGGTAGATAGTGCTTTCTTCCAAGCAGGGCCGTTTCTTGCTGTAAGTGGGACCATCAGAGGGCATCATGATTTTAAAATTAACATGCCAAAAGGCACAGTTTAGTATCATTTGGTGAAAAGGTTTACGGATCAGGGGACCCCCTTGTGGTATGAAACTAACAGAAACTGCAATTTACATGACTACATTAGGTAACTAATGTAACTAATATCACAAGATCAGAAGAAGCAGCGATCATGAAGTGTTTATATCTATCTGGAAAAACGATAACGATAATTAATTGGATTTAGTCAGGCCCTGCCTCCGAGTGGGATATGCTGCCCTATGCTTGACTGGCTTCATGTGTCTTGGAGGAAGCACATGTTAGCCTTAACCCTCCCTGGTTGGTAGCGTTCGTATGATAGGGAAGGGCTGGCTGGTGGGTGGAAAATGGCAGGTGACAAAATAAAATGGAGGGAAAGCATTATTCTGAAATGTATGTTACCGATTTGTAATGTTATTTTTTCATTCCAGCTAGCTGACTAGCTTATTATTTATGTCTTAACTTCCAACTCCCAAATGTTTTCGGATCAAGATCACATCTGACATGATTTCATTCAATATATAACTGGCAGCACAGGTTATAATGTTATATTGCTTTAGTTAAGAAATGAAGAAACAAAGTAAATAAAACTTACAGTAAACATTTAACTTAACATGAAACTTCATTATGTTAATGTATCCATTAGACAGTTAACCAAATCTGTTGGCTGTTGCACTGTACTCGTGACAATTAGAGGAAAACAGCTTAGTTAGCTAACCCAGACTAGGGAAAGGTATTTAACCAGCTAGTATGTCTATGTATTTGGGAAATTTGCTAAATCTATTGACAATGTGTAACATTGCATTCAGACTTCTTTTTTCTTTTTTTTCCCCTAACTTATACAGCACAAATGTTCAAATTCCATAACCTGTGTGTGTGTGTGTGTGTGTGTGTGTGTGTGTGTGTGCACATGTCCTCGTCAATACAAACACAGCTGCCGGGTCTAACAGCTTTCCAAACATACTATTTTATTATATTAGGCCTACATACAGCCTATGTAAAATTAATGGATTTTTAGTTTTATTACATCATGCAAAGCATGCAGGGTCATAAACTCATCAGCTTTTGTCACATAACTTATCCAAGAACTGCCTACTTTTACAAGGAAGTTGTACAAGTTGTCATTTGTTTGGTATTGCAATCGAGCAGTCATGGGTCATTGTTTTTGGGATTGTGCAAATGGTGATACAACAAATACAGTCTATGTACAACAACCAGAAAACAGTGTGGCTTACACTGTCTATATATCAAGTCTCTACGTATCAAGAGCGTGCGAGGCTAAGACAACAATGTCTGAGTACAATACACATCAGACAATACACAGGTGTGAGACTTCTGAGGCTGATGCCACTTACATAATAGTCCATATGGGCAAAAAATACAAAATATCAACACAACATAATATAAAAGAAAAGGAAAAACAAAGAACGCATGCTAATTAAAAGAAAGAAGGCCTGTCTAATGGATTTTCTTCAGTTTTATAACAATGCATGTTGCACAGTGGGAATTTGAATAAAAAAAAAAAATAGGCTAGATGAAGTAGGTCAGCATCTGGAAACACTCGACTCTGTGTTATAGAGTGAGGCTTCTAATATCATTACCATGTAGCACTCCAAATACAAGAATGCATCCAGACACAACGATTAGCAAAGACGCCTCATCGACTGATTTGGTCATATCATCTAAAGTGACACAGCTGTCTAAAAGAAGTTGCAAAACAAATTAACTAAACTAGAGGAAAAAGAATTTTAAGTAATGGCATGCAAAGCATTGCATTGCATTTCAGCTGATTATCACAGACTGAGACCTGCATTGTGACTAGCAGCATGAAACCAGTGGGATGCTGTTTAATAGCAATAGCAATGATTGCCCACATACTACTGTGAATAAAGACCTATTGAAAAAGTGTGAGGAAAAAAGAGCCTGGGTTCCACATTAACAGTTAAATGAATTGCTCTGACACCTAAAAAAAGGGGGGAGGATAATCCTCAGCTCCCAAACTGCATCATTTTGTTACAAAGACTACCGCTTTTAAATGTTAACCTGTTTTTCTTTGCAGAAACAAATCTAATCAAATCTTCAGAGATCCACATAGAGTTATATTTCAAAAGGAAGACAAGTTAGCACATGGGTTTTAATGCCACAGACAGACTTAAATGTCTACAGACCCCTTTATGATCGCAGCACAGATATTATTTTATGAATATATTCGAATATAAGGCAAAATGAACAGAGCTACATTGATTTATTGTAGCTATTAAACATTTTAATTTCTAAACTTTCTGCACACAGAACCCCAGCCAGTCACACGATGTTAAAATGTTGGTTTTAGATATTTCCTAGTTTCATGAATATTCTAGGAAATTGTTCTGAATTTTTTTTTAATTGTCAAATGCATTATAAACTGTTTATATTATTATAAATATTAAATTTACTTTTGTTAAATGTTTATTAACCCATCTAATTCAAGTTCCCTGGAGGACTAGTGGTTAGGCCACAGCACTCTCATTGCTCCTGTTACTGAAATTTGATTTACTGATGAATAAGTAGACTACAAACAAATACCGTTTTACATTTCATTGAGGATGAAAGTAAAGGTTGAAACTAATGAAAAAAAAATGTGTCCCAAATTCCCAAACATACTGTCCCAAATTACCAAATATCATAAAAACAGTTTTCAGTCCGTCAAAAAAAGGTAAGCCATGCTTGTTTAGAATATGATATAAACATTATAGTCATAGTAATAATTATATTACACCCCTACATTCTGCTGTATCAACAGTATCCACATATCACACTAAACTTTTGTACTGTCTTCCTGTACAGATATATTGTATTGTATGGTATTGTATTGTATTGTATTGCACTGTATTGTATCGTATTGTATTGCACTGTATTGTATTGTATCGTATTGTATTGTATTGCATCATATTGTATTGCACTGTATTGTATCGCATTGTATTTTATCGTATTGTATTGTATCGTATTGTATTGCACTGTATTTTATTGTTTTGCATTGCATTGTATCGTATCATATTGTATCGCATTGTATTGCATCATCTTGCATCATCTTGCACTGTATTGTATTGTATCATATTGAATTGCATTGTATTGTATTGCACTGTATTGTATCATATCGTATTGTATTGCACTGTATTGAATTGTATCGCATTGTATTGTATCATGTTATATTGCACTGTATTGTATTGTATTGCATTGCATTGCATCGTATCATATTGTATCACTTTGTATTGCATCTATTGCACTGTATTGTATTGCATCATATTGTATTGCACTGTACTGTATCGCATTGTATTGTATCATATAATACTGTATTTATTGTATTGCATTGTATCGTATCATATTGTATCACACTGTACTGCATCATATTGCACTGTATTGTATTGCACTGTATTATATTGTACCGTATTGTAACGCATTGTATTGTATCATATTGTATTGCACTGTATTGTATTGTATCGTATTGTTTCACACTGCATTGCATCATATTGCACTGCATTATACTGTATTGCATTGTATTGTATCGTATTGTATTGCATTGTATTATATTGTATTGAAGTGTAGTGTAGTATGTAGTATTGTATTGTACTGTATCACATTGTATTGTATTGTATCGTATTGTATCATATTATATTGTACTCTTTGGTCAATGTGCTGCCCTGTACTATGTGTGACACTGCGCCAAAACAAATTCCTTCTACACCCTGATTCTGATTTTCCCTGACATGTAGTTAGGGAACACTCTGAGGATTACAGAAATGTAGTGGGGTATTAGTTTTGTTTTATTTTATTTATAAACTTAGACATATTGCAACTTTAAAAACTGTCCCGTTCCAGTATATCTGAATTCCCCTGGGCTTCTGTGTGACCCCATACTGTCATGTTTAAACAGCTGTAAGCCTAGTCTATCTCAAACAGTTGTTAAAACGGTGGCAAGTGGACAGAATTGCCAGCTACACATGAAATAGCACACACTTCTAACAAATGTGTCAAAAACATGTCAAAAAAAAAAAACTGTTCCCATATGAGTAGGCAGGGGGCACAGTGGCTTGCACCTCTGGGGTTGGGGGTTCGATTCCCGCATTCGCCCTGTGTGTGCAAAGTTTGCATGTTCTCCCTGTGCTTCGGGGGTTTCCTCCAGGTACTCTGATTTCCTCCCCAGTCTAAAGACATGCGTCGTAGGCTGATTAGCATTTCTACAGTAAATTTTCCATAGTGTGTGTGATTGTGCCAGGGTGTCCCCTGCCTTGTGCCCCAAGTCCCCTGGGTTAGGCTCCAGGCTACCCTGCAACCCTGTGTAGGATAAGCGGTACAGAGAATGGATGGATGGATGGATGGATGGATGTGAGTAGGCTATCTACTGTTTGACTGAGTCTTAAATAAATGCCTATTTCATACACCACCAACAGTAAGCTACACAGGCAGTAAAAGCCTTTATGTCACACCAAACAGTGCGCCTACAAAGGGAGGAGAGAGTGATTGGGGATTCAGCGCTTCCTCTTGTGTCACGTGACTCCCTCTGGTCAAACAGCTGTTTCCCAATCATCTTAAAAGCACATCAATCAATCAATCAATCAATCACGCGCTCTCTGCTATTGACTCGAATTAGTTCAGAAATGATGTAGACTGGAAAAAAAGATAACTAGGCATGCATTTGTTTCCCCAGTATATTGCTAAGGCTACAATTCGATGAAATGCAGAAAGAAAGAAAATTAAACACATGGTAGGTAGGTGTGGGCTGCAGAGGCCTCATGCAGAAAAATCAAAATAATCAAAACAAAGCAAGATTTTCACCCTAATACAGGATATATATATATATATATATATATATATATATATATATATATATATATATATATATTTTTTACACATATATGTACATATATGTGTGCATGCATGCCTAATTTCAAACAATAGCAGGAGTATAAGGTTGATAAAAAGCTTTGTCACACATTACCTCTCGCTTGCAGGCCAGCTCGGTATCCCTGATTCATCAGCCCATTCCATTCTGAGCAAACCCACAGCCCTGAGTGTCCCTCTCTCCTACATTTTTGATTCCCTTCCTTCAGATCCACAGAAGAACAAAAAGGATTCGTGCTTTTTTTTTTTTTTAATGCCGCAACGCTCTAAGCGAAGTGCTCCATCACTGCATTGTGTCTGAGTCGAGAGAGAGAGAGAGAGAGATGAACGTGAGGATGCTGAGCACCGTTATCTCGCGCGACCCTCCTCTCAGCTCGCGCCCTCTCTCGCGCGGTTTACAGAGTGCGCGCGTGCAGCCACGGGGGTGTCCTACATTCGTGTACACGCGCACCGCTGATCATTCTGGATGTGGGCTGTGTGTCTGGGTGACCTAAATAAACTGTGGCAAGGGGATCCCCTGGTCATGCGTCACATCTGTTCAAACACTATTATTTATTTTGTTATCTTTTTTTTTTTTTTTCATTACAAGTCAAGTCAAGTGTCAAGTAGGTTTTTATTGTCATTCAGCTGTATTCACTGGAACGAAATGTCGTTTCTCCAGGACCATGGTGCAACACATAACAGTACGATAAGACTACATAAAGTGCAAATACACAACAGTGTGGGACGAGTGCAGGACAATAAATACCCACAACAGAACAATAAATACACAGAACAGAACAATAAATACACATGACAATAAATACACAGGACAATAAATACACATGACAGTAAATACACAGAACATTAAATACCTAGAACAGAACAATAAATACACATGACAGTAAATACACAGAACATTAAATACCCAGAACAGAACAATAAATACACGACAATTATACACAGAACATTAAATACACAGGACAATAAATACACAGAACAATAAATACACAGAACAGAACAATAAATACACATGACAGTAAATACACAGAACATTAAATACCTAGAACAGAACAATAAATACACGACAGTTATACACAGAACATTAAATACCCACAACAGAACAATAAATACACGACAATTATACACAGAACATTAAATACACAGGACAATAAATACACAGAACAGAACAATAAATACACAGAACAATAAACACACAGAACAATAAATACACAGGACATTAAATACCCAGGACAGTAAATACACAGGACAATAAAGACACAACACAATAAATACACAGTACAATAAATATGCAGCACAAAAAATGCACAGGACAGTAAATACCCAGGAAAATGAATACACAGCACATAAGCTGTAAACTGTAAACTATTTGGTAGTGTAGCAGCAATAGGTATATCTGTTATATCTTACAGGGTGTTTTTAAAATATATATATATATATATATATGTATATATATATATATATATATATATATATATATATATATATATATATATATATGTATATATATAAACAAACACTTATATGACACGACAACAACTTACACTACACTCTATTAAACTACAACACTGTAGGGGTAACACTGTAACATTACAACACAAGGAGGTTAGGAGGTTAGGTTGCTAAATACGAAATATAAAAAATAAAACTGTAAATAAAAATGTTGCCAATATGTGTTTACATGTTATGCATTAGCATTAGTGCTAACTAATGTGCTAACATACTCTAATATACCTAATATGTGCTAATATACTCTATAACACAAGTAAGAGCAATAGTTCTATGTGTTGCATTCTGTAGATGAGTACAATGCATACAGTATCAGACATAACATTAATGTAATAACATTGCTGAAGGCTATACAAATAACTGTTTACTTCAGAAAGTATAGAAAATATTTGTATAGGAATATATATACAGTACTGTGCAAAAGTCTTAGGCATGCTATTTTTGGGTACATATTTTGGGCAGAGATGTTAATTTTATGACTTCTGAATTATTGAGTCAGTCAAAACATTTTATATTTCCAAACTTACTTACCACTACTTTTCCAACAAAAATTAAATGTCACAGAAAAATGTTTGGTCAGTAAGGAAAACAACATATTATGTAACAGACCACTTTGCAGACCAAAAAAAAAACATAATGAAGGTGTGACAGTCAAAGTCTCCAGATGAACTGTAGCAGATTCTTCAAGATGCTGAGTAAAACTTACCAGATAATTTCCTTATAAAACTGCAAAAATTGTAGCTGAGACTAAAAAAAAAAAAAAAAAAAAGCAAAGGGTTGCCACGCCAAATATTGACTTTGTTAGCTGACTGCTCTTTATAGTATTTTTTATGTAGAAACATTTAATTTCATTATTTTTGAAAGCATCTTTTCTTTACAGCGTTGCTTGTATGTGCCTAAGACTTTTGCACAGTACTGTATGTACGTACAAAAGTGCCAGAAAGGAGCCAAAATGTAGCTCATGTGTTTTTATGAAACGCCACACGTGGTCCAGCGCGTGGAGGACGTGTTTCGCTCCCATCTGAAATGACCCAGATAGCTGGAGTGTGGTTGCTGCTCTCCATGACCACTTTGATCTGCTCAGCTCTGGCCAGCTCCTCTAGCTCAGGGCTCGTTTCTGGGCACCAGTCTGCCATGAACTTATCCCTCGCCTCAAAGAAGTTTATCTCCACCTCCTCTGGCTGCTTGCCAAACAACCAGTCTGATGGAAGAGACAAGTGGCTGATTACTACGAGTCGTTTTGGAGTGAGTGCTAATTTAGAGCAAGAATAGCCCTGTTTATGACCACAATTACTTTGTTAAACTTCAAGATGATTAATCCATACCAGTATGCAATGAAGAACTACAATGATTAGGAATAACACAGTGAAAATGCTTATGGTATACATTTCATCTTCAGTGTGCGCATTATTCTGGTCAGGCTTTCAGGAGCCTATCCTGGGTTGGCCGGATAGCTGTAGCAAGAACCAACAGAACCAATACAAATACTACAGAAGTTGTAGTAAGTACCAGTGTCGATGCAAACTCTAGTCACAAACCAGTCAAACTACGAATGAACCAATAAATATGAATGACACATGCATGTACGTACACTTCAGATAGGGAAAAAATATGAATACATCTGATAATGTGTTCTAAAACAAATACAGATACAAATAGTAGGTGCACTACTCATTTTTTTAGAAAGCTTGCCTGAAAGGTTCACAAGGCATCTGGTTGAGACTAGAGACTGGGATCTTGTGGAACATAAAAAAAGGCACAAGAGGGAGGTATTTAGTTTAGTGCGAGGGTGAGCGAGTGCACAGATATGAAGCTTGTGGGACAAACAAAGACCGCATTACTTGATGCATTTATAGTGTTTATTTATGACATGGTCACAGAGTTGGCATTTCTACCAATTTTCAAGTATTTCACAGTGTTTCCAGGGGATTCATGGTAGGGTTCATGTTTAATAATAACAATAAAAAGAATTCCTGATTAGGCCACACCCACTTTGGGTTTAAATACAGATACAGATATGAATATTAGAAGCACTAATCAGATACAGATACATATAGTGACACTGATAGTGTAACACTGATAGTACAATCTTCAAAATAAAAGTGCCAGAAATAATGGTTCTTTATACCATTACCATTGAAGAATCATTTTTATAACCTAAAGAAACTTTTGTTCCATGATTTCCAGCCACTTTTTGTTGCCACAATAAGCTGAATCTTGGTGAATCACCAAGATCCTTCCACATAACTGTAACATCTTTTTTTTTTTTTTATTTCTCTGTAGCACCAACAGAAATGGTTAAATAGCCATTAATTAAAAGGTTCTTTAGGAAACCTAAAATGGTTCTTCTATGGCATTAGCTCAAAGAACCAATCTTTTTGGCACCATTATTTTAAGAATGTATAAATGATAGCACAATGAATGCAACTTTAAACACTAATTAGCAATCATAGCAAAAATAATAATAAAAAAAAAACCCTGATGTTACCTGCTAAATCATGGAGTAGGTCTTTGATGAGGTGACCAATGATGGCGTAGAGGGTCATGACTATGACAATGGTGGCCAGGACCATATAAAGCACATGGATGGGCATATGGATGGCATCTCGAGCTGGTGGGATGTAGTTCTTAAAAAACACCTCATCCTCGCTTGGAGGCTTGAGATCTGAAGGTTCAAGAGGACCTGCCATGGTGTTGAACGAGGGTGTGGAGATCAGAGTGACCTCTACTGACCACCGTTCCGTCACAGCACAGGACTGTTTGCATATTTTTACCATTAAGCGGAAAAAGGGTATTAGATGACTACTCAGGAAAGTATTCAGTAATTAGAGATTTTTTTACATAACCAACATACAGACCAGCTGGAACTGTAGTATAGTACATACCTCATGAATGAAATACAGTCCACTTATGATGCCATCCCTCTAGGATAAACAGCATAATAAGCATCCTCTCTTCTTCATTTGCTTTCTTTCTTTTCTACTTTAGTTTAGATCCTTATATAAATAAAGAAAAAGACCCTGATATGGCTCAGTGCTTATACAGCACTGCCTATACTGTACCATGTCCACTGTTGAAATTGGCTAAGACTCTCAATGTCAAAGTTATTATCCTTCATCAGATAGGGATTAGCACCTTGGACTCACAGATTATAATCTGAAATGCGTAGCCAACAGAACATTACACTAAGCGTGTTACTGATATTTCAACATTGATATTAGGTATTTAGTTGGGTATTAAGTGCTTCAATTAGTGTTTCAGCTGGTATTATTCAGTATAAAATAGTTTTTTTGTATCTCATGTCATTAAATGCCCAATCATAACAAATGCTGCTGAAACCAGGGATTACAGCAAAAGATTTTTTTTTTTATGTCAAGTTAATGTCATTCCTTAAAGAGAGATGTGATTATAAGCCTAAAAATGTAAATCTGTTTCCAGGTTATCTTATATTAGCCAGCAGACTAGCATTACCAGTGAAGATTATGAACATAAATAAGACTGACAATCCTCTCAGAAATCCTGTCAGATTAGCTCTTGTTAGCTAGATAGCTAAAATTAGCAGGGGAAATGATTAATGCATGAATATGACGTAAAATAATTTTTTTATTATTCTTTCAGGTTAGCTTATTATAGTAAACTAGCTAATATCAACAAGGGGAATAATGAACATTTATGTATATGACAAATCCAAATAAAAATCCTGTCAGGTTAGATAATGTTAGCTATCCAGCTAGAACTAGCAGTAAAGGTTATTGACATTTAGGAATATGATTTAAAATCATTTTATTCATCTGCCAGGGTTAGCTTATTCCTGTAAGCTGATTTAAAAACATTTTTCACTCTGTCAGGTTAGCTTATTCTAGTAAGATATCTTAGCAGGGAAGACAATGAACATTTATGAATACAACAAATCCAAATAAAAATTCTCTCATATTAGCTAATGTTTGCTATCCAGCTAGCACTAGCAGTAAAGGTTATGAACATTTATGAATATGACTTAAAATCATTTTATTAATTTGCCAGATTACTTTATTCTAATAAGATAGCTAGTATTAGAGGGAAGATAACAAACATTTGTTAATGTGACAAAACTAAACAGAAATGTTGTCAGGCTAGATAATGCTAACTATCAAGCTAGCATTAACAGTGAAGGTTATGAATATGACTTGTCAGAAAACCTGTCATGTTGGCTGTCATGTTAGCCTGCTAGCTAGCACTATAAGTAAAGATTATGACCATAAACAATACATGCACATATATATGAATGGAATGGAAAGATCTGCCCAAATGTGCATATATGAACTCAAATATATTGTTATGCATTCTGCAGAGAAGACAGACCTTCCTGTAACTGTCAGGAAAGCAAGGTAACAATACAAAAAATAACCATTTGCACATTTTCACAAGTTGCACATTTGATCTGATGTAATTTTCATGCATTTTCATAGCCAAATAAAATCTGTGATATTTATCCAGCTTTAATTACCGCTGGCCACCTTACTTGACCCTGACTATAAAACTGTAAGCTGTATGGCTGTTCAGGGCATTAGTAGTGGATAAAGAGGTAATTCAGACACAACATGATGAGTCAGAGTATTTGTTTACTGAGGAACCTAATCAAGCATCTGTCACATAGATAATAATTTTCATATAGACGAGAAGGTTTATTACATAAATCTAGAACATTTGCTCTTTAGAGTGCTACAAATTCTAACAGTAATCCAGAGAATCACAGGGTCTGTGAAGGGTCTTTTCTGAATTCTCATTGTTAAAAATTTCACAGAGAGTTTCACAGAACAGTTGTTTCATAGAAGTGTGTAATAGAACATTGCATTTTAAATCATCATTCCAGTGTAATATAGATCACGGAGAGTGAATTACATGTACTATATCACAGTGTGATGATTATCTGCCCTGGACAATAGAAAAGTCAAGCGTATCTTGCTTTCTGGAGCAGCAGTTAGAGCTGGATTTCAATTAAAAAGTACAAAAAGAAGGACATTGCATATTGCCTAACTGTAGATTGTAGATCAGGCATGTTATACAGGGGTCAAATCGCTGCTTAAGTCTCATGATCATACAATGTCTGAGAAAATGTCTGGCTTTCTTGAGAAATCAAATACAAAAATGCCACTTATTGCACCTTTAAAATGTTTAACCTATAAAATATATTCAAATCAGGGGAAATGGAAAGAATAGGTTTGGATTTAATTTACTAAAGCTCATAGTGATGGTATTGTAGTTAATATTCATGACTAGGGCAAGATCTTATTTTTTTTTATTTAATTTTTTATTTTTTTGAAAATTCAGAGTGGCCCCCATTTTGGTTTTGTAGATGTAGAACCTCCTTGGAACCCTGGGAGTAAACTGACTCGCTATACTCCAGTCTACATTTCTTCACTCATCATCCCTCCTTCTTCTGCTTCATTGTCTGGTCTTCCTCCACAGTGTCCATGTGCGTCCACCACTTTAGCTTTAGGACCAAAGGCCCAGTCTAGAGGAAAAAAAAGAAATAAACAGGGAATTTATGATGATTTCAAAAAACCATTAGGCATAAGAAGGTCTCCAAACATTATAGTAAGCGTGTCTAGGTCATAACACATGATACACAGATGGACTTTTGACACAGGATTGATACAGAATGGTGGTACAGAAATTCACGGAGGCTGCCACTTCATGACAACAAGAGACAACCTGTGATGAGGACACGTGGCACTGAACTACCTGCCTGGGTGTGCACTAGATCATAAATGAGGTGGCTGACTACAGTGTAGGTGGCCAGTACCAGCACAACCTTAACCAGCACATACAGAACACAGCAGGGGAAAGCAGCGGAGTCAAATGCCAGAGGTTTGTCCTCCTAAAAGTACATTGTGTATCCCAAAGCCAAGAGAAAACACAGGGAAGTGGTATTAATTTTATGTCTCCTGCAGGATATAATATATTGGTATTTCTTTTTATACAGATTGGTTATTGAGCCATTTAGATGTTCTTATCACAACTATGATGCATTAAAATCTCAACTTTAGTTCTGGACGACCTATACAATGATACAGATGAATGATTAAAAAAAATCCCACGTTTTTCCCATATACATCCCATTAACTACATCTTTAGTTATCCAAGATGTTATCATGGCTGTGGACCAGGACCAGGACACCAATTTGAGAGTTGAAATTTGAAACAACTGAGGATTGGATGAGAGGAATGGTGGCAAAAAAGAAAAAAAATATGGATCGGAGAGAAGAAACTTATAGCAGATCAAAAGAAAGTACAGAGAGATAAGGCATCCAAAAAATACTAAACAACATTTTTTAAGGAAACAAAGTTTGCGTCCTTACCTTAATACAATAACTTAGCCCCATTTCCAATTATGTGAAGTTTCCAATTATGTTAAGTTTTACAAATGCTTGTATGCACCTCCGTAAAGTTATCTAACCCATCCAATCTAAAGCCTGATTCTAGGATGCTGTAGTGGAGCAACCTTGTTTTCAATCGTCATCCACTCTCATTATCTCGCTTATAATATAAGTCCACTCCATGACGATTAAAACAATGTTAAACACTAAGACCCCGATCATGGCTGGATGCAACATGTCTGCTGAGAACAGAAGCACCAGAAAAGATTCCAGCAGGTCTTCATGAGCAGTCCAACAGTGTCTGATGAATTTGTTTGGACTCTTCAGTCTGTCATGCGATAATCCTGGCTGCAAGGGTTCAACGTCATAAGCTGCTAGTAATCTGTTCCATAAGGGTACCACGTAACTTCTAACATCCACATAACTTCCACTAAGGCTGTTCTCATGCCTGTCATGCATTCCTTGAATATTACAAGTGCTTATAACGTGGCACTGTTAAATTCTTGAATCTGATTGGTCAGAAGGTGTTGATTAATTTTCTATAACAGCAGCTCTGACAATAGTGGTGGCTGTAATTCAAGTCACAGGTTTATATTAATGTGCTCATTCTAATACATTATCATTTCCATAGTAAAAACTTATTCACGGGGACTTGGAGATCGGATGATCCACATAATCTAAGTTTAATAATAAACAGATTAAAACTGTGGTGTTATTTAACAAAGGAAAATGTCTAATCATTGATAGGGTGAAGCTCTCTGTATGGAGACATTTATTTAACATTTTTGGAAGGAGTCTCCAATGCTTTCGTAAAAATCTGAGTTAAAGCTATAAGTGATACGGACATCTTCAGGGCAGAGGACTAAAGTTTCTGCATTTGTTTTATCTTCAAGAGAAAGAGAGAGAAAAAGAGCAGCAACAAACAACTGTTTATAGCTGCTATGATATGTGATAACAGGTACTAACTTGTTTCATGGATGTACAACATTAAACGCAACTATAAACTGATTAAAACTGTAACAAATGTAATCGTTGGCAAAA
This sequence comes from Pangasianodon gigas, assembly GCA_022758105.1. Lineage (NCBI taxonomy): Eukaryota > Metazoa > Chordata > Actinopteri > Siluriformes > Pangasiidae > Pangasianodon > Pangasianodon gigas. Next base: position 13,544,083 of record CM040474.1, read on the forward strand.
TGCTGTGGTATTAAAGGAATACAACACTTCAGGCGTCCTGTTATAGGAATGTAATCAACTTCAGGATGGTAACTGAAGGTCGTTAGCATTGGGCTCCATACCTCCACTCATCACTGATTATTTTCCTATAAGAGCATGCTTTGTTATATACTTACACATGGCTATGCTGTAGCTATAATGAGTGTCAGATTCAAAACAAGGAAGTAGGGAATATGTGAAACATGGATACTATGACAATCTATGGAAGATGGGATCATTAAAATGGAGGAATGCTAGGTACACCATAAATAAATTGTGTAAATTATTCACTATAGCACATAAATAGCATAAATGTCTTTTGGATTTTAACAAACAGACAAAAAAAACTTTGATTACCTGTATCCGAGTCCAGGTTCCACAAAACTTAATGCCTAAAGTCTGATTTGGCCGAAAGAAAAAAATGTAAAAAAAAAAAAAAAGGGGGCTCTAAAACTGCAACATGATTAACAATTATCTATAAAAATTCTTTTAATGCCATAGAAGTGATTTAAATATCTAAAAGCTGGAGTTAGCTACAGTATAATGAGCACGCATGGCGCCTATGCAAGAGAGACCACAATCTTAGGCTTATCCTTCAAAGTATATTTGAAGAAGGTAGGTCCAGATGATCACGGTCACCAAGGTGCTGGCGGTGACGATGCCGATCATGATGGGATGAAGCATTTTGGCCTGCTGCACGTGGAGATCAATACAATGTGAGTGTGTTTGACTCTCTCTATCTCTGCCTCCTCTCTCCTCTAATGCTTTCTTATGCAGCAAATTAATCCTCCTAGCAGTCATAATAGCTCTAAATCACTAAGGATCAATACCAGACATGTAAGCTTTACATGAGAGTATAATTAAAAATTAGAAAACCAAATACAAGTCATAATTTTCAATTTGAAGTACATTTCTTTATTCAAACCCACAAAATATAAATGGCAACAATATAATCTTCTACATTGTTGAATCTGGACTCAGAGCCTCTATTAATCTAAATCCCCATAAGCACAGCTGCCACGACACAAACTACGGGGACCCGAGTGAAATGCTATCAAAATGCTACTTTTGATAGTGACCTACAAAAGCAAATTATATTTGTTAATACGCTTTATTAGATAATGTTCCTATTATCATGACTTGTTTATTTTAATGTGAACTATAATGTAAATGTTTGTCCCTTCAATTAAATATTATGAAGAACACCACAGTAGGCTGTAGTGAAAGTGTGAAAAAAGTCAATGTAAGTGTGATTTTTGGGCTTTTTTAGTATGTATGCTGTTTCTATTAATGTTTCTTCTGCACAAATTTAAACCTGGCATAAAAAGTGATGGACAGAAATCCCTCTTCAGTCCTGTTGCTCTAGTCGGTATTTACCAATCTCTTGCACTAAGAAATATTCACAGTACTGTAAATTTAAATTCTGAAAACGTTAACTTTCAAGAAAACAACAACATATGGGGTTCAACCTTATAAAGTTGCACCAACGCACTTCTGTAAGTCTCTCTGGATAAGAGCATCTGCTAAATGCTGCAAATCTCCAGCGTTCACAAAACAGTGAATCCAGACAAGTTGGTAGAGACCCTGCTTCAGTCTTGTTGCTCTTGCTGGTTCTGCTGATGCTCCTGCTGTAGGAAATACTGACAGTAAAGTTCTCTCACTTCCTCCCCGGCTGGATCGTCATCCAAGACAGGCACCATGTGAGTGGGCATGGGGCTCTCCTCTCGCCTCGCTGCCTCCAGCCACTCCTCTGCCAACTCGTCGCCGTGCACCTCGCACATATTGTGCAACACGCAGCATGCCACGATCATGGCTGGCACCCCGTCTACGTGGCAATCGTTCCTCTTTAAAAGGCACTGCCAGCGTGCCCTGAGCCTCAGGAATGCCTCGTCCACGATGGCATGTGCTCTCTCCAGGCGCCGATTGAACGCACGCTGCCCAGCCGTGAGATTGTCCGACTTGTCATAGGCTTTCAGTAACCAGGTCTGAAGAGGATACCCAGCATCCCCCAGGACTACAGACCCCAACTGCTTGCCCATAAAGTTTCGAGGTAGAGACTGGGGTAATAGCCTGCCCTCACACCCCAGAGTCCACAGAGAGGAGTTTTGCAGAATGGATGCAGGTTCGGTACCACCTGGGAAGCCTGCACACACATCCCAGAATTGCCCGAGACCATTAACTGCACCTTGGGTAATGACCGAATGCCAACCACGGCTGTTCCAGTAGCTATCAGCATCAGTGGCTGGTGCAATGATGGGCACGTGGAGGCTGCTGACGGCGCCCACGCAGTGCGGAAAGCCCCAGCGAGTGCTAAACAGGCGTGCGGCGTCTTCCAGCTCCTGTTCACTCGGCTCACGGAGGTAGAGTGGGCGCAGCGTGGCTCCAATGGCATGGCACACCTCACGCACGCACTTGCACACAGTTGAGCGTCCCACTCCGAACAGCTCCCCAATGGTGCGGTACTCGACGTTTGAGGCCAGGCGCCACAGCACCAAGGCCACCCTCTTCTCAAGGGGTAGAGCAGGGCGCAGACACGTGTCCTGTCGTGCCAACCAGGGCTTCAGCTTGTTGCAAAGGTGAAAGAAGGTCTCTTTGCTCATACGGAAGCGCTCCAGCCAATCAGAGGGCTGGAATTCTGTCAGGACCACTCGCTCCCACCAATCAGAGCTTGGCGTGTTGGACCAAGCACGAGTGCGAGCTACAGTGATGGGGCGTGTGCCTTGAGCTAGCAGCATCTGGAAATATAAATATAAATCATGCTTTTTTAAAAATTTATTGTTTTTTTCCAACTGAGAACTACTCCTAAACTAAAATATGTTGTCATTACAAGACCCGGAGACAAATTTTTTTAACTTTGGCTGATAATTATTGTCTTTAAATATGCCATATAAACAAAAATGCACCGGATATAATAGCCAGAGACATTAGCTTGGGAAAATAGAGAAAGCATTACTCTTCTAATATTATAGACGTAAATAATATTACCATAAGCATCCTCCTCTGTCTCTGTAGGAAGTATTGCCTGTGTCTGACCCGCCGCTGAACTTCACGCCGTCTCTGTGTCTCTGCATTGTTAATGTCCCTGCGCCGCTTCATTAGCATGTAGCTTAGCGTAAACATGACAGACTTCAGCGCCTCCTCGCTCGCCATTTTAGCTTTTTTTTATCTTATTTTATCTTTCCAGAATCGGTGAAAACCTTGGGTTATATATTAAATTCAGGTAACATGTCGGCTTAGCATCTATCTTTAATGTGGCAACGTTTCTGGTTAGCATCTTCTTCGGCGGTAAACAGCACACACAGTGCTCCCCATCGCCGCCTAGAGGTGCCGTGTAGTGTAGACTACATACAGCTGAGTGCAAAAGTTTGTACACCCTCAGTTCACAAGGGTGACACCAACAGAAATGTAACATTCAATAACTTCTTCTTCTTCTTCTTCTTCTTTTTCTTCTTCTTATTATTGCTGTTGTTATATGCTATTAAATAATTATTAAACAATTTTATTAAACAATCTTAAGTGCCTACTGTAGAATATGTTATTATTCTTTTTAATTTATATTCAACATTTTTACACATAAACAATTTTTTTAATGACAAACCAACTTAATACTTATACACTACTCCAACTCCTTAAACTTATTTTAAAAAAAACAAACAATAAATGTAATAAATTTTTAGCTATTAATTTTTTTAAAGTTTGAAGGGATATAGGTGTTATAATATTGTTACTATGCTCTTAAATGAAGCAAAATGGTATTTTTAAATATGACGCCTCTAAGATCTTTTTCCACTCTACTGCTGTTGCTTTGGATTTTTGTGAATCTCCTGTGATTTGTTTCCATTTTTTTTTCATCTACTCTTTGGTCATGTTTTTGTATCTTTTGTTTAGTTTTCTGAATTATGATTTTCACTGTTGGTTATGGTCTTCATAAACACATTGAGATCTTCTATCCTGCACTGTGAAAGGTCAATATCTTCTCTTTTCGATCTTGTCAAATTCCAAGGGGTTGCAAACTTTTGAGCTTGCCATTAAATATAAGTGCTGTCTTAAACTCTAAAGCTGTAATCTTTAGGCTGTAGGTCTTAATGGACCTTCAATAAGAAAACACAATTAAATTAACATAGAATTTTGTTTTGTAAGTAAACTTTATAATTGAAAATAGTCAATAATAATAATAATAATAATAATAATAATAATAATAATAATAATAAATACTTAAGAGTGCAAAATGAAAACCAAAAGAAAAAAAAAGTTTTTTTTAATAATTAAATGTGTTTTAATCACAATAAAGATTTACTATTGTTTACATCAATATAGTTCACAAAGCCACAATGACGTCATAAAGGGGTTGTTGTTGTTGTTGTTGTTATTATTATTATTATTATTATTATTACTACAGTTTGGAATACGTTCAAATGGGAGGTTTTTAACATTGGGACAGATATCGTAGTTGTTTTTTTTTAATATATAAAAATGTAAATATTATTTTATTAAAGTCTTATTCCATGCACTATGCCTACACAGGTGTTATCGCTGTAACCATGGAAACGCAGCTGCATCTTCTGAATTAAAACGCTGACGTCGGCAGTGCATATTACCCACAATCCTGTGCGCTCCGTGGAACAACAATCTCCTCGGCTTTATGCTCAGCTAAAAACACAGAGACGGAGTCGCTTTGGGAGTTTACTCAGCGAGTCTGGTATGTCATCGAAAGATTTGCTTTAACACGGTATCGAGTTGGCTTTATTCGAGTGCAGACATTTGTTCCGTGACTGATTTAGCTCACTTTTAACTCTGGGGTGTTGGTGTTGTGCTAACATGGCTAGCTTCCCTGGCTAGGCTGTGTCCTGATTCTCCTGCACTGAGTAATGTTACTGCTGTAGTGCACTGGCTGTTTTATCCCTCAACAGCTCACTTCCACAAAACTATTTCATTCCCTGTTCATTTATTTCAGTGTCAGGAACTTTTGGATTTTTTGCTGTGGCTTTTCGTGTCTTCTATACTGAAGCTAAGCTAACAGCTGTCGGCTAACAGCTGTGTGTGTGTGTGTGTGTGTGTGTATTTATGTTTTGCTGGGGACCAGATGTCCTCACAAGGCTTGTTTATATCTGATAGCTGGGACATTTGGCTGGTTCCTACTTCTGAAAAAAGCTTAAAAAACTAAAAAGTTGTATTTGGATATTGAAGTTAAGGGCTGTAGGTGTAAATATAACATTAATTAGTTAATTAATTAGTCAATAATGTCAGTGAAAGATTCTCACAAGGATAGCAAGACAAACTTGTGTGTGCTGCTTTTATGGTTTCATTCCACATGGTTCATTTTCAAATATTAAACATTAGATATTTAGTAAATTTAACCCAGAAACATATCAGTTCTTGCTGTTTCAGTCCAGATATTAAGTCATAAACTTGCTCATTCCCTTACAATGATGTAATTTTGCTGATCTTTTTATGAAGTTTGTTTTAAATTGGATTCCCAGAACATGTCACTTGTGTTTTTTTTAATGCTCATAGGCTGTTTGCGTTCACAGGACTTGGTTCTTCATGTTAAGTGCAGTTTGTGGTGTTTAACAGATCCTGAAACACTTTTATAAATTAGCTCCGCCCACACTGGGAACAGAGCCACTTGGCTCCACCCCTTTTTTTCCTTACTAGTGCATTTACACTGAATGATTTTTGACCTGGTTTTGCTGTTGCAGCAAAAATGCATCTATCCATCCATTCTCTGTACCGCTTATCCTACACAGGGTCGCGGGGAGCCTGGAGCCTATCCCAGGGGACTCGGGGTACAAATCGGAGGGGTTGGGTGCAAACCCATCGCAGGGCACATCCGCACACACACACACCCACACACCCATTCACACACTATGGACAATTTTTTTTTTTTTTTTTTTTTAGAAATGCTAGTCAGCCTACAACGTATGTCTTTGGACTGGGGAGAAAACTGGAGAACCCGGAGGAAACCCCTGAAGCACAGGGAAAACATGCAAACTCCACACGCACACACACACACACACACACACACACACAGGGTGGAGATGGGAGCCGCACCCTCAACTCTGGAGGTGCGAGGCAAACGTGCTATAATGTGATGGCAAAGTTCTGGCAGTGTCAGAAATTTTTTTATTAAAATCTGTGTGTGTGTTTGTGTGTGTTTGTGTGAGTGAGTGAGTGAGAGCACTGCTACAATCAGTTCTCATCTAAAATCCACCAACAGGAGGACGGCGTAAGATGACACGAAACTCTCGACACCTACACACACTATAGTGGTGATTATTAATGTAAACGAAGCATGCTAATGGACAGAAAAAAATATCCTTGTTACGTAAAGCTCACGTTGAAGAATGTTTCTCTTTACGCGACTCTTTACATTTTCTGGAGGCCCCGGATCAAGCTGATTGATGGCGTAAGCAGAATGTAGTCATTTTCCTCTGGGTACTCCAGTTTCCTCCCCTAGTCCAAAGACATGCGTTGTAGGCTGATTGGCATTTCCAAATTGTCCATAGTGTGTGAATAGGTGTGTGAGTGTGTGCGTGATGGGTTGGCACCCTGTACATGGTGCCCCCCGCCTTGGGCCCTGAGTCCTGTGTAGGATAAGTGGTACAGAAAATGGATGGATGGATTACTGGGTTAAAATCGCACAATTAAGAGAGTGTTTAAGTGAATGTATTGTGGAAAGGCTTCGAAAGTGGCTCAGCCAATCAAATGTTAGAACTGAAACTATTTGTAATAAAAAAGCTACAAGTTAAGGCTGTTTATATGTTCATGAGTAGAGATTATTTTTTTGTTAAACAGCAGTTATTATCTGCCTCAGGAAGCCTCGTAATCTTACTGCCACATTGTTGAGACTTGTTACCGATCCACGGTCCGGTGTTTGGGCAGCTCTGGGTTGAGGACCTGGAAGAGCTTTTCTATATTTTCATTACAACAGCACTTCACCTCCTGGGCAGCCTAAGCGCTCAGTCTGCTTATCTGAATCAGCTTTCTGTCACGATTAAAAGAGTAGTTTGGTATTTTGCGACGTACCTGCCAGCTTTTGTAGTAGTGATTACTAAAATGTCTCTAAGAGCTGATTAAGAAGCTGTTTTGTTATAGATTCAATTCTCGACTCTACAGTACTGTGCAAAAGTCTCAGGCACCCTATTTTTTTATTTGTTTATTTTTTTGGTAAAACTTTGTTATAGATTTTTATTTTATGACTTTTGAGTCAGTACAAAAACATTTTAGATTTCCAAACATTAGTTTTCCAGCACAGAATTGAATGGTACAGAAAAATGTTTGTATGTCAGTAAAGAAAGCAGCATATTACATAAGAGACACTTTTGAGACATAAGTGACAGTCAAAGTCTCCAGAAGAACTGTGGCTGGTTCTGCAAGATGCTCAGTAACACTTACAGCTCATTTCCTTATAAAACTGCTCAAATTGTACCTGAGACTACTATTTTTTTTTTTTTTTAAAGCGAAGGATCGTCACACCAAATATCGACTTTGTTTCATTTATCACTGTTTACTGCTCTTTATAGTATTTTTTAAAATGTAGAAACATTTAGTTTCATTGTTTTTGAAGGCATATTTGCTCTACAGCATTTCGTTGCATGTGTCTAAGACTTTTGCACAGTACTGTATATTATCTGAAAATGGTTGGACTTGATTTCTTTCTGTACTTCAGCACATTTAAAGACTGTCACCTTTTCAACATTGTTATTTATACTGCTTAGGTATGCAGTCAAAACTTGAGTACAAAGCCTGAAACGTATGGATTGCGTTAAATTTACTCCAGTAAGAATATTTTGTTTGGTTTGTTTTGCTATTACATCACTATCCATACGTTATGATTTGCTTTGTTTTTCCATGTTAATAGTAAATAAAGCACAGTAGAGTTTGACCAAAATAAAGTCCGTACATGTTTCCTTTGGCTCGAAATATGGTTGATCAGGAGTTATGTTTAGTGTGCGAGGCAAATGTTGCCTCCATAAACTATTTTTCCAGATTTAAATGGGAACTAATAGCCTATATTGAGTGACGTGGACATGCCAGTGCTGATTCCTTAAATAGATTTTGAGTTTTCATGCCAGTCTTCATCATGAAAACACTAACTGAGCGAGTATTTTTTTGGAAGAATGGTGTTCACGCCTTCGATACACTTCCAGAAACTTCTATAGAGCTAACTACACTAAGACACTTTATGTTGGTTTTTACTTTGCTTGTCACTCGTCTGTAGATGTGTAAGAATACTCTGTGATTTAATGTCATTATTTCTGTTTCGGTGCTGTGCAGCGATGGACCAGGACTACGAGCGACGGCTGCTACGACAAATCAATATCCAGAATGCCAACGCCAGCCCCATCGTGAGTCTGCATTACAGCTCTACATTTTGAATTGTTTTAATTGGTTGATTATTGATTTGCATTCAGTCACGAGGTGATTTAGGTGAAGTTTGGTACTGAAATATTTTTTTTTTGTTGACTTTTCTCACCCACCTGCTTTAAGAAAGGAATAAAACAACAACTGGGCACGCTGTTATAGGAGAACTAGATTATTTTCCTCTAACAGTACATACGGTCACGTTTTATTCCTCTTATACCACCGCGATTTGTTTATTAATGTACGACGCATCATGCATTTGAACGTTTAGAGTTACATTTAATGTTATGGATATTCGCAAGGCAAGCCCACAACATTAAATATATTTATAAGCAGTTTAAAAGCGAGATGTTTCGTTCGTTAATAAAAATAATAAATAAATAAATTCAATAAATAAAAAAAAATTTTAATTGTTCGCTAACTGCTGTGGTATAAGAGGAATAATCTTCGAATCGTATTGGTCAGAAGGCGTGCATTATTTTCGCATAACGGCACGGTTCAGAAAGTAGTTCAAGCAATGACATTAGGATGAGCGCATTAATATTAACACACTCATTCTAATATGTCATTGTTTCTATAGTAACAGCTCATACACATGGACTTGCAGGGCATATGCTTAATATAATAAAGTCTAGTAATAAATGGATTTTAAATGAATCTGTTGTTTAACAGAGTAAAACATATCATCGTTGATATGGTGACTTTTTTTGTTAGGAGACATTTAAGATTTATGGAAGGAGTCTTTGTAACAGTCATTGTGCTTTGCGAAGTTTATCAGCACAAGAAAGTCAGGACAGAGGATTTTACGCTTTCAGGTTTCTCTGTCAAACGACAAGTTGCGTTTTTTAAGAGAGAAAAAGAGAGAGGAGAAGAGAGGCTGGTGAGGGAATGACTGTTTATCACAGTTAAAACATAGTGAAAGCAGGAACTAAGTTGTCTCTCAGACATTGTACAACATCGAATGTAACTATAAACTGTAAAAGTATGTGTCATTCATTAATAAATTAAACATTTTAACCGTTTATAAATCGCTGTGATATAAGCAGAATAACACACTCCAGACTGCACGGTTGTAAGAAAATAATGCACTTTGCCTGCGCGTCGTGCAACAAAACACCTCGTACCCCCCGGAGTGTATTATTTTCATATAACCACATGGTGTGTCGTGGGTTATTCCTTACGTCATACACTTTGGTGTGGTAACGGTAACTCTTTGCGTCGGACCGCGTCACAGAACCCTGATGTGTAGCTGTATTATTTTTGTATAACAGCATGGCCTGTCGTTTGTTATTCTTTACATAATATATCTGTAAAGTAATAAGGTTTTTAAAGTGTATATATTGTCCTTCATATTAATATCCTGATTTAACACATTATTCAACTTTATGGGTTTTTTTTTAATAAGCAAAATCTAACTAAAACTAAAAAAGCACAATACACTGACTCCAGAAACTGAATTTGAGAAAACTGTCACTTTCTCTTGTTTTCCTGCAGAAAGCCACAGAGGTCATGTGTGCACTGACCCCCGCTAACTCTCCTCTATCCTCCCCAAGTAAACACGGAGATCGCTTCATCCCGTCCCGCGCCGGCGCCAACTGGAGCGTCAACTTCCACCGCATAAACGTACGGCTCCAAGCCATCAGCTCTGTTTTCAGTTTCTCAAGCTCTGATTCTGCACAGAACTCACAATTTTTAATTATTGCAATAATTTCTTGCATTCTAAGGAGAACGAGAAGTCGCACAATCAAAACAGAAAGACAAAAGACGGCACGTCAGACAACGGTAAAGGTAAGTCTGAAGTGCTGAGTGTTCTTTTCACCCTTTTGTGTTTGATTAATTCCATTCTTCTTTTCTCTGTACTAATGAGGCAGCTTTTGTCTAAACATATAACAGAGTTTGATGCGTTAGCTGTGTGTGTGTGTGTGTGTGTGTGTGTGTGTGTGTTTGTTGATAATTCTGCATAGCATTAGAGACTTGCCTCTACTACATGCTGCAGAACATAAACAGACTAGTTCTAAGCTATTGGGTAGTTCAGGGGTGTGTGTGCGCGCATGTGTGTGTGCGTGCGTGTGCGCGCGTGTGTGCGTGCATGTGTGTGCATGGCTGTACAACAGCACAGAATAGCCTACTTAATCCGAACATGTTCTCATCTCAAAACATTCAGACAAGGCCTCCCTTATGGCAGCCTGGTTACTATGGCAACTGGATTCTAGTTTGTCTCCAGCGCACTCGTTCACCCCTTCCTGTCCTTCTGTTTGTTGATCTGTCTCTCCTTCCTTGTTTCCCTGCTTCTGTCTATCATTTGGATTCTTTCTGATTCCACAGTGTCCTTTCTTTCTTTCTTTCTTTCTTTCTTTCTTTCTTTCTGTGTTTCTTACTTTTTTTTCATGGCCTTGGTGGTTTTCTTTCCTTTCATCTTTTCTTTTCAGTTCGAAGTAGCTGTGAGGCTTTACTGAGAAGATGCAGTATTTAGATTATTCTGATAGACATTACAGCTTTGTTCACACTTTTGTGTAAAAAAAAAAAAAGGTGATTCCTCCAGGGCTTTTTGTGAAAAGAAAAAATAATCAGCTCATGTGATGCACACATTGTAACCATGACAACATAGTTGCCTCAGAGTTGTATTGGCTAACAAGCTAGCTTGGATTTATTAGTAGTACTATTAACCATCAGATTTATTAGCCTAACTATACTGAGGAGAAGGTTGCTCACCTTGGCTTTGAAACGCGATACTTTAGAAGTGTTTTAGAGTAATAAAAAGACAAAAGAAAATTATGGACTAGCTGTGAGCTCATGTATGAGGAAAAGGGCAGATAGCACTTTGTTATGCTGCCCTGTGACGCTGCATGAGCAGCGGGTTGGCTGGCTTCACGTATCTCTGAGCACGCACATGTTAGCCTTCACTTCCTGGTTGGTAGCTGTCATGTGATGGGGGAGAGCTGGCTGGCTGGTGAGTGGGATTTGGCAGGAGACCAAATTAGGGTGGATAAAAAAGTTTTAGGAATTTTAGGAAGTTTTAGGAAACTTGGATTATGTTAGCTAAACATGCATAGCTAGCTAATAGCACAACAACACAGGGGGTGCGTCTCAATCAGCTCACTAGCTCCCTATGTGGTGAATCAGTTTATCATTTACACGAGTTTAGCCACCGGTAAGGACCCTGGCCCACTACACATTGGGACACTGATGACTCAATTTCTGGCGACATGACTACGTACTCGTGTTGTAAAACATCACCACTGGCATTTATCAACAACAGGCAGGACCGATATCTTTCTGACATCATGTCATATAAATTCGTTAGCTTAATCACACACGTTTCTTAAAAGTCATTAGACTCAAACAAACTGTATATAGAACAAGTAAAAAGTAAAAAATCGCTAACGTAAGCAATCATTTCAGAGCCACAACAACGATAACAAGCTACTTATATTTGTAGATGAAGTTGGCCGAGAGTTCGTCCGCCATTTTTTTCGAGCTGAGAGACTTCAGTAAATATGACGTCATTCCAGTAAGGGAACATAGTGAGCATCGATGCGCCCTGGTTTTTGCGGTGCATTGTGGGATTTTTTTAGGGAGCGAACTTCCAATGCACTGGAAGGATTTTGCGATTGAGACAGCCCTTAAAATGCCCTGACTACTGAAATTGGGAGGTGATTGAGACGCACCCCAGGGTATTAACTAACTGAATGGCTAGCGTTAAACTGAGTGGTTGTCATTAGAGTTGCTAAAAATAACTAGCTTACTAGTTAGCTATCACTCTATAAAATAAAGTATTGAGTAAAGCATGGCGTAAGGAATAAGCTGCCATTGTACCGACTTGCTTTCATTGCAGTAGCTAAACATTTACTTAACCTACATAGCTAGCTAGATGGACGCTAACAAACAGGGTCGTCATGATTCCTTTTATGGGGATGAGATCAAGGTGCAACCTGATTGCTACGGTAATCAGCATATTAAAATAAAAAGCTGAATGGCTAGCGTGAACGCGGCGTTGGCTGCTATTTTACATGTCCTCTCTCTCCCCGGCAGCAGATGGCCTGGCGTACTGCGCGCTGCTGAAGAATGAGCTGCTGGGAGCAGGCATCGAGAAGGTGCAGGACCCTCAGACAGAGGACAGGCGGCTGCAGCCCTCAACACCTGAGAAGACAAGTCTGTTTAGTGTAAGTGGCCAAGAGGACATTGTCTACTGCTGCGTTCAGCTAGAGTGTTTGACTCTGAGTTTCTGACCTCCGACTCCTCAGATACCAGATCAACATGGCTGCTCACACTGTCAAGTAAAGCATAAAACACGACTGGGCATGCTGTTCTGGTTGATTAGTTTTCAGCACCTCCTGAAGTGTTTTATTCCTCTTATACCACAACAATTTGTCAGCAATTAACACATTTTTTAAAAAAAAATTTTATTAATTCATAGTTACATTTAATGTTGTGAAACATCCGTGTTCCTGTTATCACTTACGTTATAGCAGATTCGAGAATTCAACCATGCTGTGGTATAGCACTAAGTATATATACAGTACTGTGCGAAAGTCTTAGGCACATGGAAAGAAATGCTGTATAGCAAAGATGCCTTCAAAAATAATGATGTTTAAAATGATGTTTAAAAATTAAATGTTTCCAAATTTAAAAAAAATACCATAAAGTGCAGTAAACAGTAATAAACTAAACAAAGTCAATATTTGGTGCGACAGCCCTCTCTTTAAATAGTAGTCTCAGGTACAGTCTGTGGAATTTTATAAGGAAATTGGCTGATAAGTTTTACTGAGCCTCTTGAAGAATCTGCCACAGCCCTTCTGGAGAAATTTGACTGTCGCACTCGTTTCTTTTTTTTTTTTTTTTTTTTTTTTTTTTTTTTTTTTTTTTTTTTTTTTTTTGCGCATGCAAAACGCAGCAGCCTTCATTATGTTTTTTTGTCTGAAAAGTGGTCTGTTATGTAATATGCTGCTTTCTTTACTGCCATACAAATGTTTTTCTGTAACAATTGTTTTGTTAGAAAAGTAATGTTTAGGAATATAAAATGTTTTTGCACTGACTCTAATGTAGAAGTCATAAAACAAACCACTATAATGAAATTTATACAAAAAAATAATATGGTGCCTAAGAATTCTGCACAGTACTGTAGTATACTATAGTAGCCTTTACTATAGATGAATCAACATATAGACACATTAAGTGGTAAAATCTGATTAAAACGTCGGTTATACAGCTATTTTGAGAAGGTAAGTACAATGTTAAAGTTATCACTTGTATCACTAATGTTAGCTGGCTAGCTTGTTGCTAGTTCATGAGCTTTTGGTGCTCAGACAGAGCTAACCAAAAAGTTTTTCATGGAGGCGTCCATGTTTTTTCCCCTCATTATAGCTCGAATGTGCAGAGTTGAAAAACGATGACTCCGACTCTAAACTTCCGTGTTAAGTCAAACGTAGCATATGCTTGAATTTACATAAACCACACACTCACACACAAACACATACAAGAGCTGCCTAGTTTCTCCACCGTGAGCTTGAGGGACATGAGGAGGAGTTGTAGAATGTAGAATGGCCTTGAGAGTGGGTACTGTAAGACTGTAGGGAACATACTGCCTACGTGTTTTCTCTTCTTTGAGAAACTTATGTAGTTTAATGATTTTGTTGCTTCATCATTAAATGATACGTTTATCTATCCCCGTTTTATGAAGGGAAATGTGCAGAACTTCTGCTTCTGGTCTGCACATTTTATAATTCATTATTGTCTATAATGAAAGCAACATGGACACATGTATAATATCTCGATTTCGTGTTTTCTTTGTGTTTGTTTGTGTTGTAGTATTCTCTAAGTGCCAAGCGTTCGCTCCCTGATGACGGCAACAGTGTCTCTCCTTACTCATTATCACCTGTCAGCAGTAACAGGTAAAAATCCTTAGATCCTTCAGAACCTTTTGTAAAAGGAGGAGTTCAGCCAAATGTGAAATATACACATCGAGCCAGCTGCAAGAAGTGAACCAGGGTTTGAGCAGAAAAGGTGCCCAAAATGTAGATTTAGTGAACTGCTAGACTGAGCCACAGGGCAGAGCTGTAGCACTGCTGATATTTGGACCAATGATGAAAAACGAACAAACAAACAAATAAAAAAAAAACCACAATGTGATACATAAATGTTTTAAATTATTGAGAATTGAGAATTATTGTTATTCATAAAGTTACCTCATAATTTTTAGAGCACTGATTCTATTTTCTCCATGCTTTTGGCCTTAACTACACTATATGGCCAAAAGTTTGTGGACACCTGACCATCAAATTCATATATGCTTGTTGAACATCCCATTCTGGATTTAGTCCCCCTTTTCTGTTATTATAACATCCACTCTTCTTTGAAGGCTTTCCACTAGATTTTGGAGCATGGCTGTGGGGATTTGTGCTCACTCAGCCACAAAAGCATTAGTGAGATCAGGCACTGATGTTGGGTGAGGAGGTCTGGGGTGCAGTCGGTGTTCCAGTTCGTCCCAAAGGTGTTCAGTGGGGTTTGAGGTCAGGGCTCTGTGCAGGACACTCGAGTTCTTCCACTCCAACTTTGGCAAACCATGTCTTCATGGACCTGATTTGTGCACAGGGACACTGTCATGCTGGAACAGGGTTGGGGCCTCTTAGTTCCAGTGAAGGGAAATTGTAATGCTACAGCATACAGAGACATTCTATACAATTGTGTGCTTCAAACTTTGTGGCAACAATCTGGGGAAGAACCACATATGGGCGTGATGGTCATATGTCCACAAACTTTTGGCGTATATAGTGTATACGCTGACCAGCGTTCCCACTCTTCCTTTAAAAATGCAGGACAGGGTCATCCCATGAGGGTGAGACCCAAACCTTATCCTGAATAAACAGTCATGGCTGTACGAGAATCTTCTCTTTTTTTCTTTCTTGTGTTCCTCTACAGCCATAACTGCTACTTTTCCCTGACTAGAAAAAAACTCTCTCTCTCTCCTATTCTACATGTAATATCTCTGTAATAAAGTTTTCAAAAGACCCAACTTGGATGAGAGTTTTCTTCAGTGTATCGTTAGCCCCTTGCAGATAAGATCATCCACATTACATTGTTAATGCAATTGCAAAACCTACACCAAATTAACGGCTCAAAAAGTAAACATGTAAAAATTTGAAATAACAATTAGTACATGAAAAACACATATTATTGAAAAAACATCACGAATCATATGATTATGATTATGCTTAACCTACCTTGCACTTGCTTTGCAATATGCAGACAGCTTGAGAACAGATGTCCATATGAAACAGATGTCAGAATTCTAGGAACGTGGTCTGCACTAGAATTAAATGTGTCCTTATTACAGAGAACCATGCTGCTGTGTATTTAAATTAATTAATTTTATGTGTTCAGTCAGAACGTGCCAGTTTTGGGGAAATTATAATTCTCAAATTCTAGATGTCGGGGTCAACCATTTTTCCCCTGGGCTCCTCTGTGAGGCAAAGCTCTTCTTTAATTGTTTGCTTTTCTGTTTTACGCATCTCAATGTGTTTTTATGTGCCTCCCATAAACCCTGAAGTCAGAAGCTGTTACGATCTCCACGGAAGCCCATGCGCAAGATTTCCAAAATTCCTTTTAAGGTCCTGGACGCCCCCGAGCTGCAGGACGACTTTTACCTCAACCTGGTGGACTGGTCATCTTTAAACGTGCTCAGCGTTGGCCTCGGCACTTGCGTGTACCTGTGGAGTGCCTGCACCAGCCAGGTGTGTGTGTGTCTGTTTGATGAGTATGTGAGGAAGAGATGAGGGAAAGGAGGTCTGTAAATCATGCATTTATTTTATGTCGTCCTTGTGCAGGTGACGCGGCTGTGCGATCTGTCAGTAGAAGGTGACTCGGTGACGTCAGTGGGATGGTCAGAGAGGGTAAGCATGCTTCTTCAATGTTTTCAGTGTTTTTTTTTTTTCTCTTAAATTAGAGCCTCTTTATCCATAAAGCACCTGATGGTTCCTGAAGTTTGCTCAGATTTATCCTATGATTCCCGTACGCATGGCCAGTTCTTTCCCAATCCAGGTCCTATATCGCACACTTGAGTGTTTTTAGTTGTAACACACCACACACAAAAGCTTGACGTTCATTCATTCATATTCAGTAACCACTTTATGCTGATCAGTGTCATGGTGGATCTGCAGTAATACGCTCTGGATAGGATGCCGGTCCATCACAGGGTACCATGCACATACCCATTCACACACTCATTCAAATACTCATTCATACCTCTAGACAATTCAGATTTGTCAGTCCACCTCCTGGTATGTTTTTGGGTGAGAAAACCCACTGTGCCACAGTTCCTCCTCAATAGTCAAGCCAATTAATCTAGTCAAGAGTTTGAGTGAAAAGGTTACATGGTGCAGAAACAGCATTGGGAAAACCTGAGTCTCCTTTCAGCAATCCTGGAAATGGCTATGTGTGTCTAATGAGTCATTGTATTTTGTTTTAGGGAAACTTGGTGGCAGTGGGCACTCATAAGGGCTTTGTACAGATTTGGGACGCAGCCGCAGGGAAGAAGCTGTCTGTGTTAGAGGGCCACACAGCCAGAGTTGGTGAGTGCAGTGCTGTTCAGAACACTGCAGCTGGTTCAGTTTCTGGCTGTTATTTCACTTTCTTTGCAGGTTAGTGGTAAAATATCCTGATTTGGAAATAGACATGCCTTAGTCCATCTGAGCTGAGGACTGAATTAAGCAACGAAGCATATGATTCGCATATTACGACAAAATGTGATACATTAAGCAACCATTTTATTCAAAACATAATGTCTTCCGCCACGTATTTTATACTTTACAGCCAAACTTTCCTGGATTTTCCTGCCATGTATACACACAGTATACTCATAAATGAAGGTGGAATTGAGTCTTTGGCAATGTTCTGGGTTTTATGTGTTAATGGGGTTCTGCAGAACAGCAGGGAACAAAAGCGTATGTAGCTGAACAGATGGGCTGTGAGATTACATTTGATTATAAACCAAGTATCTATATAATGAACATATAGCAACATACTGAGAGCATAAGAGGCAAGATATAGGTCAGCTTTTTAATTGTGTGTGTGTGTTTCTGCTACCAGGAGCCTTAGCATGGAATGTGGACCAGCTGTCTTCAGGCAGCAGGGACCGCCTGATCTTGCAACGTGATATTCGAGCTCCTCCGCTGCAGTCTGAACGCAGGTTACAGGGCCACCGACAGGAAGTGTGCGGCCTCAAGTGGAGCACTGATCACCAGCTCCTTGCCTCCGGTGGCAATGACAATAAGGTAGTATAGTATAGACTATTTATACACTGTAATCACATCCCTCATACACAACCAAACCATTCGGTTTTGATTCATATGCCCCAATCTATTGGCTCAAGGAGATGAGCTCCACTACACTGTGAGTATGTATACTATATAAATTATATTGTATTACTATTATTAGTGTTGTATAGATTTATGGGAGTTATCCCATTATCTCAGATTAATGTTTCTAGTAGTTAACTAGCTGTTAAGCTAATCATACTCAAGCAAAAATAAATGAATCAGAGAATCTAATACTGAATTCCAACTTGTCTATTTGTGAAAAAACAATTGGGGTTGCTGGAGTGTGTTTCTAATTTGCATATCATGCATATTCATATTCAGTCTCCTCCAAGAGTATTGGAACAGCAAGGCCAATTCTTTTTTTTTTTTTTTTTTGGCACTATACAGTGAAGACATTTGTGTTTGAGATCAAAAGATGAATATGAAATGATAGATCAGAATTTCACCTTCCTGATATTTACATCTAGATGTGTTAAATAACTTAGAACATGGCATCCTTTGTTTGAACCCACCCATTATTCAAGTGATGAAAAATATTGGAAGATGTGACTGACAGGTGCTTCTTGTTTCCCAGGTGAGCCCTGTTAGACTGATTGTTTAAAAATCAGATTGTTTTAATAGCACTGAATGTCTACTCTTGGTTTGAGCCCTGGGTTTCACCTATGAAGACTGCTATTTTGTTAAAACGGATAAACATGAAGACCAGAGAGCTGTCTGTGGGAGAAAAGCAAGCCATTTTGAAGCTGAGAAAAGAAGGAAAATCGATCAGAGTCATTGCACAAGCATTGGGCATAGCCAATACAACAATTTGGATTGTCCTGAAAGCACTGGTGTACTAACAACCAGACATCGAACAGGTCGACCAAGGAAAACAACAGCAGATGATGACAGAAACATCGTGAGAGCTGTGAAGAATCCACCGTTTGAAGAAGACTTGGAGTGCAGAAATATCGAGGCCATACCACAAGATGCAAACCAGTCATCAGCAGTAAGACTCAGAAGGCCAGATTGGAATTAGCAAAGAAATACAGAGATGAGCCACAGAAGTTCTGGAACCAAGATTGATGAAAAGGCCAAAGCATAGAAAAAGAAAGGATCTGCTCATAATCCAAAACATACAAGCTCATTGGTCAAGCATGGTGGAGGTAGTGTCATGGCTTGGGCTTGCATGACTGCTTCTGGAACGGACTCACTAATCTTTATTGATGATGTAACTCATGATGGTAGCAGCAGAATGAATTCAGACATCTGCAGAAACATTCTGTCTGCCAATTTACAGAGAAATACATCCAGTCTAATTGGGAGGAACTTCATCATGCAGCTAGAAACACAAAACACAATGTAAACACAAAAAAGGACTTCATCAGGGGGAAAAAGTTTGAGGTTTTAGACTGGCCAAGTCAGTCACCAGACCTTAACCCAACTGAGCATGCATTTCAACTCCTGAAAAAGAGAATGAAGGGAGAAACCCCCCAAAATGAACAACAACTGAAAGAAGCTGTGGTACAAGCCTGGAAAATCATCACAAAAGAAGAATGCAACAGTTTGGTGATGTCAGTGGGTCGCCGGCTTGATGCTGATATTGCAAGCAAGGGATATGCAATCAAATATTAAATGACATTTGCTTGAATTTACTTTAAGACCGTCTGTTCCACTGCTTTTACTCACCAAAAAATTGGGTAGTCTGCCATCAAAGTTGCCATGTTCTAAGTTGTTTAACACATCTAGATGTAAATGTTAGGACACGGAAGCTGATATTCCGGTCTATCGTCTCATATTCATCTTTTGATCTCAACCCCAAACATTTTCACTGTATAGCAAAAACAAAAGAATTGGCCTTGCCGTTCCAATACTTTCGAAGGGGGATTTATTTATTTATGCATGCTAGTATTGTCTTATGAATGTGCACACCCCCTTCCCAAAAGAGATTGTCTGTCTGTCAACTAATCAAACCAGAATTATGGTTTTCTCCTCATAGCGTTTCCAATTTTTGTTTTAGAGAGATTAGAAATTGTTGGTCATAGAGAGGGAGTGCTTGTGATCCCTCTGCCTCTGCTTAACATCTCTGATAGAGCAGGGTGCCACTGTGTAATTTTGTCACAAGGTAATAAATTTGATCTGTTTCTTTCTCTCTGTAGCTGCTGGTGTGGAATCACTCGAGTGTCTTACCCATGCAGCAATACACAGAACATTCAGCAGCAGTGAAGGCCATCTCCTGGTCTCCTCATCAGCACGGCCTGCTAGCATCTGGGGGTGGCACTGCTGACCGCTGCATCCGCTTCTGGAACACGTTGACCGGGCAGCCACTGCAGTGCACAGACACAGGCTCGCAGGTCTGCAACCTGGCCTGGTCCAAACACACCAATGAGCTGGTACGTAGATGCTCCGGGTACGTGAGTGTAACCAGACAGCAGAGGATTACACAAAACACATGGGACACCTACAAGTACGGTAGTGGCAGTGGCAAAACATAAATGAGACATGCTATTGTAAGGAAAAATATCTTAATTACCTCCAGCTCCTTTTGAAAAATGTTTCTGTTTATATGACACCATTTTCTGGAGTCACCCAGATCACACTGATTGATGATTGAAAAGACTGCTGTAATCACACAGTTTAAACCCGATTTAACACTGGGTTCTTACTCCAGTCCTCGGGACCCCCTGTCCTGCACAGTTTGCATTTTTTCCTACTGTTCAACACCTGATCCAACTGATCAGCTAATTACTAAGCTCTTAATGAGGAGGGCCAGGTGTGTTGATGGTGGAGAGAATGTCACACTGTTCAGGGCAGGGGGTTCTAAGAACCCCTGGTCTAATACACTACTATTAGCAAAAATGATGTTTGATGTTAGCCAAGTCACATTGAGTGTAAAGAATCTTGATGTGTGACCTCATAATTCATTATTCTTGATGTGACCTCATAATTCATTATTCATGATGTATGACATCGTAATTAATTAGGCTTGTGTGTGACATCATAATTATCCTATCCCGTATGGATAACGTGAACTGGATGACTGAGAGAAAAAAAGATGAGTCGGCCAGTACCAGTTGCAGATACCCTATAGTTATCATTACCTGTGAAGGCAGGCCTGTGGGATTGTGTGATTACATTTCGTATTCTATTTATTCATTTGGCAGAGTTTTTTTTTTTTTTTTTTTTTTTAAATAATCCAAAGCGACTCACAATTCAGACAAGATGCAATCCAACTGTAAGCAGTTGATTTCTCTGCAGTGATTCCTCCCATGCTGATTTTAATTCTGAGCACATTTCCAAGAGGATGGCCCTCAGGAATCGAAAGCAATTTATAAGCAAGTTATCATCATTGGCTAGAAAATACTTGGAGTCCCAAAAAACCCGCTTTCTCCTTACACTGCCATTGCCAGTGTAGTGTAAAGGCTCCACCTTTATTTGACAGCTATTCTGCAATGTTAGTATACAGCTATTGGACTGTATAGGACACTTAAGAGGAATTACATGAATGAATCTAAGGTGAACTGCATGGAAAAGTTTTGGACCTTTGTTCAGGTCATTGTTTATTTACATGAGTCATCAAAATGCTCACAGCAGTAGAAGTCTGTACACACGGTGCAAATTGTGTGATGGCACGTACATGTCCATGTCCAAGTGTGCTTTTTAATAAATCCCAATGTATGCAAGGTCCCTTCAATTTATATATTGAATATACAGTATTTACCACGTACGATGGGATTAGAATCCACAAGTTTGAATACTACATTTCCTCCATAATATTACCGTTGGAATTCTTCTGGTGTTAATTTTGAATATTTTACTTGCAGTTTGACTCCCTGTCGTACCAGTTTAACCTAGTTATCATCAAAGCACATGTAAACAGCATGTCGTGCCTGTAAATCAGTCCCTGTATTTGATGAATACACACTGCTCTCTGTGTGTCCACAGGTCAGCACACATGGTTACTCTCAGAACCAGATCCTGGTGTGGAAGTACCCCTCTCTGACACAGGTGGCCAAACTCACTGGCCACTCCTACAGAGTACTCTACCTGGTAATGAACACCTACACACCTGGCTGAATTATTCAATATGCGTTCACTCTCTTCTTCTGCTGATGTTAAACTCTCCCAACATCGATTAGTGGAAACTGTAAACTAAGAACAACTCATCCTTACTCCCGTTGAGTTATGATATTTGCTGGTAGCATGTAATCATACTTGTTGCCACGTTTGTAGGAGCTTGAAAACAAAAATACTAGGGATACTAATAACTTCCAGAAAGGGTTAATCATGTGTCTGAAAGTGAAGTTGAGCTCTTTACAAACGGTTCGTTTTATCTTGCCATGTTCAGTTGAATTTTTATTTTCCCATTTGAGGATTTTGATTTACAAAGACGGCTAAGATAACAAGCACTAATCTGCCTATGCAGTCGGATAAATTGAGTCTGAAAATTGATTGTAATTGTTTGCATTAGGTCACATGGAAACTAAGAGTCTAAAAGTAAAGAATAAAACATTATGGGGTACAGCTCTAAACAGTTGTTCGGTCATCAGCCTCTCTTTTTCTCTCTCTCTTGAAGTTAATAAGACAAAAAAAATGCAGCATCATGTTACAGATAAACCACAAAGCCCTCCAACTTTCCCGTGTCGGAAAGCTTAAGTTACAACTTTACTTCTGTTACAAAGCACTGACAATGGCCTCTCCTTCCAAAAATGCTAAATAAACATCTCACAGAAAACGTCACCATATCAGCAATTACACTTGAGGTTTTAATCCATTTCTGTGGCACATCCACCACACAAGTCCCTGTGAATGTGACGTTATTATAGAAGCGATAGCATATTAGAAAGAGTGCATTCATAGAACGATATAAGCGTTTGCGTGTTATTTGTTCTCAACAGAGGGCACAATTTCAGATCTCAAAAAGACACCTGGAAACTGAAACTAAAACTCCGCTAGGCTATAAAATAAACATTCAAGGCTCCCAAGTGGCACAAAAGAAAATCAGGAGCCAAGAGATAGTCTCTCACCCTGTTAAGTCACAACAACGCTAGCTAATTGTGGGCGTCTATGAGCCCAGGTATGTGGAAGAGGGCAGATAGCACTTTGATGCAGCATGAGCAGTTCGAAAAGTGCGGCTGGCTGGCTTCAAGTGTCTCGGAGGAAGCACGTTAACCTTCCCTGTTGGTAGCTGAGGTTTATTTGTTAAAGGTTCTTTTTAAATGCTGTTGGAATCAAAGGTGTGAACATACAGTGAATATTTAATACAAAACCAACTTTAGTTTTGTAACAAGTCATCATCCCTAGACCTTGTTAGTAAATCAGTTTAAGTTTTTATCTGGGTGTTATAAAGCTTGCACATTTTTTTTTTTTTTTTACTCAAACCTTTAGAAAATCAAGGCTTCAGTGCATGCAACCAAAACTAATGATTGTTTGTAAGTAGTTGAATGCGCTCGGTTTTAATTGTTGTGTGAGATGGAAATATTCTGTGCTGATTTCCTGCAGGCCATGTCTCCAGATGGAGAGGCCATAGTCACAGGAGCAGGAGACGAGACTCTGCGCTTCTGGAATGTCTTCAGCAAAACCAGATCTACCAAGGTATCATTAGGCACAGATTATTTTCAAGTATGCAGTATGGACACATTTTTTTCCAAAGAGAGCGGGGGTAGGAATGGTGTTCTGTACATGTTTTAATGCAATGAAAGTGGGATGAGTGAAGAATACAGCACAACAAGGCAATGACAGGGTTGTGTTAGAGGGTTGGTACCATCCTGAAATCCTAAAATTATAATATCAAAATGTGAAATTCATGCTGCATTTTGTTATAGTGCACCCTGATTTGCTGCATACAAGCAAAATAGTTTCGGACGTAGGCGTAGGAAAAGAATGTCGGCGGGGGGGACTTGAGGAGGCTTCCTGATAAAGATGAATGAATTATTGAATGAATGTGAATTTCTGCACATTTGTTATTGCACAGACACTGTGAATAATGCAGCAGAATGTCACGGTCTTTATTTGTCTTTTTGTGGTGTTCAGTCATTCTGTCACATCGGAGTATGTGTAATAGATGTCACTGGTTAGACACTGAGTTACATTCAAATCGCCGACATCAGACACACGCTGTTTGGTGCACTCGCTCGCACGCACTCAAGCTGTCATTTAACCATTTGATGCAGCGCTACATCAGAACGTCGAACACCGATATTTTAATTGTGCAGGGTTGTGTAACGGCTGCGTGGCGTGTTTAGGAAAAGATGGGGATTAGTGAAATGCGAAAATGCAATTTCGTTCTAATAGGATGTAATGACTGCTCCGAGGCTGCTATGTGGAACACATGAGTAAGACTTGACTACTTAAATTACGGAGAGAAAAATGAAATTAAATGAAATCCAAATAGTATCTCGCTATTCTCATGAGGGTGGGTGGATATGAGCATCTAGGCGCAAAGAGAAAAAGCATCCAGCCAGTGTGGCTACTATTTAAGGAGTAAAACACAACTGGGTGTGCTGGTAGAGAAAATTAATCAACAAAGTGATGGTGTAATGTGACCCAACATCAACTTTTATTCCTCTTATAACAGCAATTTGAACAACACAACATACTTTTATAGTTTATACTTACATTTAATGTTGAGGAGTTGTTCAAATTGGTTCCTGTTATTACTTACTTTATAGCAGCTATAAACAGTCGTTCCTGAGAAACTGCACAGCACAAAGTCCTAAAGACTTTCCTGTGTAGGAAAACTTAGTTTTACCTCTGACCATTACGAAAAATGCTAACACTCCTTCCAAAATATTAATTGAACATTTTTAAAAATTCGTTTATGTGGATCCTCCGCCATACAAATCCCTGTGTAAGGTGTTACTACAGAACAAGCGCATTTAATATAAACCTATGACTTGCCTTACAGCTGGAACTACTATCCAAGCATGCTGTTATAGAAAATTAACCAACACCTTCTGACTAATCAAATTTGAGAATTCAGCAGCGCCGTGGTATAATTAAGATTAACATTTCCTCATTTTGGGTTTTGGGTGACTTTAAAATCTTATGAATTGTTGCATTGTGACAATGTGAAAATGTTTATTTCTGCATGTTTCTCATATTTCTCTCTCTCTCTCTGTCTGTCTTCGTCCAGGAATCGATATCAGTGTTGAACCTGTTTACGAGGATCCGATAATATTTGTGCACATTTGGAGGTTCTAACATTTAGGACTTGTATACACTGATCATTAACACGACAGACTGTGTGAGTGATGGACACTTTGAGGCCCGGCCTCCTTTCTGTGGGTTTGTGAAGAAGACAAGGGAAACGTGGCAACTGCGTCCTCTTACGTTTTACTTGAGTGACAAAAGGATGTATTACTGCCAAATGTCAGTGTGAATGTTTAGCCGCTGGTTTGTGTAAGTTTTTTTTTTTTTTTTTTTCACCATTGTGCTTTTTTTTCATGACTGGCTACAGAATCTTTTTTTTCCCCACAATGTGCCATTTGAGTTACAAGCTTTGTGTCCATCCGCCTTAAATGCAGTGTTGAAATAACTACAGTAGGATAGTAGTAGGCCTTGGAATATTGCAGCCTTGGTTGTTAATATATTTGTCTTTGAACCCTTATGTACTCTTGATTGTGTTACTAAAGGATCAGGCCATATCAGAGAAACTGCATTTAATTTTTTCTAGGTGTTTAATCAATGTCACATACTAATTCTACAAAAATATATGAATCAGTGTATACAGTAGCAGATATTCTATTTTAAATCCTGTTTTTAAGCATTAACTAAAGCAGAGTCACTTTTAAACAAGAATACAGTGTTGAGTATCATAAATCACATCCTCGTGAAACCACTATTTTAATTCAGAAATCTAATTTCTCGTGGTATAAAATTTAAAATTTAGTCCTTGGCACTTATTCCAAGATTTATTTTGTCATTTTTCCCCCCTGTTTTTGCAAATGAGGGTTTTTTTCCCACTCATCTCATGGTGTAAATGATGTGTTGTATCAGTGAGAATGAATGCTATTTATTTAATATGTGTGACTGCGGTGACTTGTTGAATAGCTGATACTTTGTGTATGTTGAAAAATGGGTGCTTGTTTTTATTTGCCATTCACAACCACGTACAATATGTTGTCATTTTGTAACAGCTTAAAGAATGTTTAAAAAATATACATTAAGTAAAAAATTTACATTTTCTCATCAAGGAAAATGAATAAAACTAGGTGTTCTATGATTTATGTTGGTGTGTGTTTGTGAGAGATGTAGAATCTCATCTTTAGTCTTTGTGGTTCAAAAAGTTCCTCATCAAATCTGCTCCTATGTCTGAAGCCTAGCATTTATTTTTGGGGGGTTCTAAAGTTTTTTTTTTTTTTTTTTTTTTTTTTTTTTTTTTTTTTTTTTTTTTTTTTTTTTTTTTTTTTTTTTTTTTTTTTTTTTTTTTTTTTTTTTTTTTTTTTTTTTTTTTTTTTTTTTTTTTTTTTTTTTT
>CM040474.1:13575251-13793857 GCA_022758105.1 Pangasianodon gigas
TAAACTGAATTATGTATGAGCCTGCCACAGTATGTACACATAACACATGCTTCTCTTTATTGCTATGATAATGAATTATGATGAATAACACTTCTCTAGATGCAAAAAAGGCCACATCAAAAAAAAAAAAAAAAAGAAAAAAAGTAGGATCTGTGGAGTGAAGCCCTGGAAAGATGAATAGATTCATTAGCAGTGTTAGTTACTTACAAGTTGCCTTGTAAGGTGGGTACAACTACCTTATAGCTACACTCATTGGCCGTTTTATCAAGTAGATCTAACATATAGATACACAATTACTTAGTGTGTATTTGCTGTTATGTGCAATTTGTTAGTCTCCCATCCATGTGTTGATGGAAAGGGAGCACCACAGAATAGTGGGTCATTCTCAGCACAGCAGTCACACTGCCATGGCGGTGGAGTGCATCTGGTGCAGCTTGGGATTGAAATGTTGGGATTTTGAAATATCTTAATGTCTCTGCTAAATTGAGAAGCATCCACCAACCTAAAACTAAGTGTTAGAAAATGACACTGATGGAGTATAGAGGACAATTAACACATACAGTGCATGGACGAAAAAAAAAAGTGTAACTGCTGTGCCACAAATTTTCCACCACCTGAATAATACCCAGTCAGCAGTGGTCCTGTGGTGGTCTCTTTCAATTAATTGGCGTGGTACACGGGCGCTGACAAATTATGAAGAGCAACAGTCAGTAATTTGCGGCATGGTGGCTCAGCTGCACAGCTCCAGTGTTGCTGGCTCAATCCTGATCTTGGGTTGCTGCTTATGTGGAGTTTTGCAGTGGTCTGCATGGCTTTTCTCTGATCTTGGGTTTCCTCCCACCTCCCAAAAACATGCCAGTAAGTGGATTGCTAATTGCCCTTAGGTGTGAATGAGTGTGTGAATGTGTGTGTATGGTGCCCTACAAGGGACTGGCTGTGTGTCTCAGTGTTCTAGAGACTGACTTCAGATCCACCACAACCCTAATCAGCATAAAGCAGAAATACTGAAGTAATTGTTTGCCTACAAAGTGACTAATATGGTAAGTTTACCTTATAAAAAAGCCCAGTGTTTGAGTTTTAAGACTCATGAGACTGTGATTCATTTTGCAAAGCTCAGTGGCTACTTACCCACTAACCCTACGTTCACACTCTTGTTGTTTGTCTCTTATGGGCATGTAGCAACCATTAATGTTGCCTCTTGTGGACCTACACTGCCCAGTGTCTTTTTTTTTTTTTTTTTGTTAAAGTATGTAAATGCTTTTTAACAAGTTAAATGCAAACTACTTAATATACATCCACTCAGAGTCACCAACAATCTCTACTACTTCCTCTCAAGCTTCATTTTTCTTTGTAATGTTTCTATACACAATAAATGACAGGAGTATTTTAGGAGAAGATGAAACCACGGTTATAAGTTGTATATATGGGTTTCTTTCATGTTTAGGCATCAAACAGTATTAGGAAATAATTGCAGTTAGGAAATAAAGCTGTGAGTGGGGAACTTGAGGAAACATTGGGTCATGCGTGTTGTACGATTGGTCTGAGAAATCCATCCATCCATCCATTTTCTGTACTGCTTATCCTACACAGGGTCACAGGGTGCCCGGAGCCCGGGGCACTCAGGGCACAAGGCAGGGGACACCCTGGAGAGGGTACCAACCCATTGCAGGGCACAATCGCACACACTCACACACCCATTCACAAGCTACAGACAATTTGGAAATGCCAATCAGCCTATAACAAGTCTTTGGACTGGGGGAGGAAACCCCTGAAGCACAGGGAAAACATGCAAACTGCACAGAGGCGGGAATCGAACCCAACCCCAGAGGTACGAGGCAAACCTGCTAACCACTAAGCCACCATAGTCCCTGGTCTGAGAAATCATTAGAACCAATTATTTGGATTTGTCGCTTTATGGCTTCGTATCTAATCTGCATAGAGTTGAAAAAAAAAAATCTCAATTCAAACATTGTTTGTCTAGCTGTCGCCTGTCGCTGTCACTAAAATCATGACACGGGGCATGTAGATAGGAAATTAATGGTTGCCTGTCGCTTTGATGCTTATTCCTTTTACAGTAGGCTACAATTAAAATTTTATCTAATCTAGTTCATTAGTGTGATGTGATATGACACCTCCTGTTGCTCCCTTGTTTTTTTTTTTTTTTTTTTTGTCACTACAAACTGTACATATTGAACCGTGCTGATGGATTAGACTGTTAGTCTCCTACATACTTGGAATATCACAGTTTTTTTAGTCTAAACGAATAAACAGAAGGAAATAAGCATCTTTTAGAGCAAACTCCAGCATGTGCCTTGTAAGGAACAAGACCTTGGCTACTTCCCACACTAAATAGTATGACAAATTAGTAACTATAGCAACCAACAGTAGGGTACTTTTTTTTTTTTTTTTCTAAACATGGCCTACTATTTAGTATGGTAGCATGCAATTTGGGACGTAGCCCATGAAAAACAGAGGCCATTTTGGTCGTGCCTGATCAGAGTCATTCTGGACAAGCCTCATCATGCACTTTGGACATTTTACGCGTCTAATGAGAGTATATTTAGGAAGCATATGGCTTCATTGGTTATGATTTTTTTTTTTTTATTCTTGCCTGCCTGAGAGCCTTGGTGATTAGAAGGCGCTTGTAAAAAAGCAGAGAGGGGAAATGCAATTGGCCGGATCGTGGAGTCGTCACCGGTAATAAGCCGTCCCTCCGTCTGGCGCGGACAGTATATAAACACACAGGCTTTCATCTCTCCGCGAGCCGCCCAGTAACATCACCGCTACGGCTACGTGCGACGCAAAGTGGGCGGGGCTAGATGACTGACACTTGCTTCGACGGCAGCCGGAGACAACGAGCGGAGCGGCCGCGACGTTCCTGATTAAGATAAAAATAATAATAATAATATAAAAAAATGCCCCGACGTTGTCACCTGTTGGTCCGGCGTTTTGAGGGGGAAAAAAAGGCCAGGGTGAGTAAAATGTTTAGGCTGTGTGTGTAGCTTGAAACGACATTTCGACATTTTGCCTTCGACTGTTTTGCCAAACTGAGGCGTTTTTCTTCAGCGCGCGAGACTTGTAGCCTATTAGCATACCATCAAGCTTATAACAGACGTTCAGGTTAGATAGAGTCTGCGTTGTTTTGGTGGAAAAATCATTTTTCATTCGCCTATAATGAGCTATAACAGCCATATTATCTGGAATAGCCTAGCCTCTTTTTTTAAATAAAATATTTTGCACCGAATAGATTTCTAATCTCCAACTTATCGATACAGGAACACGCGAGAAAAGCAGAGTAATCAGAGTAATGTCGCTTTTTAGGAGCTGAAACTTTCTGTGCAACAGGTGGTAAGTTTTCTCGGCCGGAAGAGCGAATGGTGAATGTCATGGACTGAATCACGAATGGCTCTCTCCTCCCTACATAAGCGCACTACATAGGGGGTGAACAAAATGGCTCCTGCGCCCTATGTAGTGCACTGGATTTTGCAATAAGGAGTTATTTGGGATTCGGCCACGGGCGCGCACAGGGCGTATTTCAGCACCGACGTGGCGAACAGCTCCCTAGTCCAGATTTCCTGTTCGCCTTTAATTTTAGCTCAGAAAATGCTACAGGAAATGTTTTAGACATCTAAAAACGTCATGACTGATGTGTGTATATTTATAAAACTGAGAGCCTTGTCTGTTTCTTTTGGATTTTGAAGGAAAATAAAACAGATGCTGAGAAAGCTGCTGTAAAAGATTTGGATGCACTAGTAAACAAGAGGTGTAACGACTAGACAGACAAAAAGCTACAAACCATGAATAGCAAGCCTCATTTAATCTAATGATTCCCTGTTATCTAAAGAGCCATATGTTCTGATAAATAGATGCTATTGTGACTGAGTCTACCCACACCAGCAGGTTGACTCCAGGCAGTGATATTAAAGGACCAACCCAAACAACACCAATAATGTCCTAGCGCCTAAAATCTGAGCATCTGTGCAGCTCTGAGCAGCCACAGGTAAGTTGTCTCTGCCTGCTGCTGAGGACAGTCATCATCATCATCATCATCATCATCGTCCATGTCCATCTCTCTCCACCCCCTTCCCCTTCTGCTGCTTCAGCCCTGTTGCATAGCTACCAGCGCTGCCCGTGAAACACAGCACAGATGAAGGACCGTGATTAGCGTGTCTGTGCATGTGGGTGTGTGGGTGTGGGTGTGCGAGTGTGTCAGTCTGGAAGGAGAGCCGAATCTTGATATGATGTTCATCTGGGGGAGCAGATTATGATGGATTATTGCGAACAGCAGGTGACACTGACCGCGGGGATATCATTACTGCTCGGATCAAACCCACCATCCTGTGAAAACAGAATTACAGTTTATTATCATCACTGCTGTCTCGCTTTTCTCCCACTCAGCCTTTCTCTCATTGCTGCCTCTCTCACCCAGTCCCACTTTCTCCTGCTTCCTCTGCCTTTCCAGCTATTTCCTGCTCTCTCCACAAACACACACACACACACACCTTTCAAGAAGAGCTGGAGGCTTGGCTTACCCCAACAAAGGGAAAACTGAATGTCAACAGGCTTCAGAGAGAGGACACAAACCCACATGAAGAGGACAGTTTGTGTGCTTCTGTGGGTGTCTGTGTGTGTGTGTTTTGAAGGAGCAAGTATTGAAAGAGAAGAGGGGGTTGCAAAGGCGAAGAAAATAGAGAGGGGAGGGTGCCTGTATGGCACGGCAGGGCCTGCACGTCCATCAGAGGAGCCACTTTGAGCCGGTGCTACGGAAGAAGAAAGGACAGCATCAGCGCGAGGGCTCGTTACAGGCACCAGCCCCACACTTTCTCTCTCTTCTGTCAAATTTTTATATTTAAACCAAGCTAATGATGCAGAGATTTTTACAGGATTTTTACATGCAAGAATCACAAAATGGGTTAGAGAGCATCATGATGGTTATAAAGCATGGTTATAATAAAACATTTCGAATACAATTAAAAACAGCCATGTGATTTTATATAATTGCATTCACACGTTCACGAAAGAAATAGTAAAGAACATGATTCCTTCCACTGTACTATATTTTTTTTTCTTGCAGATATACAGCACGTCTGTCTATTGAAGTCTGAATGACCTGCAGTGCTGGGTGGAAGACTAGTGATTTTGTTGTGATACTGAACAAAGAGACCAACAACAAAACCCAGTCTACCTCTCAGCGCCGGGAGCAATCGTCATACCGGACCCCTGCCAGCTGCAGCGTGGGAAAGGTGGATAGATGGAATAACGGAAATACCGTGGTTGGAATTTGGTGTATGGTTTAAAATGTGCATTTCTAAAACAGGGATTATTGCAAGAGTCAAAAAATGATCACTACGAAAAAAAAAAAAAAAAAAAGCTCCAAGATATACCAATATAAAGGTTATGATGATATGCAGGAAAATATAGATGTAGACAAAGAAGAAGCAGGGGAGAAAGCAGAAGCAGGAAAAGAAGCAGGAGAGGAAGCAGAAGCAGGAAAAGAAGCAGGAGAGGAAGCAGAAGCAGGAAAAGAAGAAGGCTCAAAAGACAAAACACAAAAGGGCCTAAATTTACCACACAGTCGATTGCACATTGCAAATCACAAAGCTCCTGCAAAGTGTCATCTGTGCTAGCTTTCATAAAATGCACATTTTACTATAATGCACCAGAACAGTAAGATTATTCATTTACCCTGTGTTTTTTCTTTTCTGACATTTGTTTTTGATTATGTGCTAATTTTTTTATTATTATTATTGTTTGTAAATAAAATAAGGAACAATGCAGTAAGAATGTCAGATGTTTTTAGATTATGTAGACTGTGTATACAGGGTATTGATTGTGTACCTGATATGAACATGTATATAAAAATAAAGCATTATTTTAAAATTGATGATGAATTACCATAGACCATATTTCATTTGTATTTAAAGTTTTTGTCATACTCAAATGTCATATTAATGACAA
Organism: Pangasianodon gigas; assembly: GCA_022758105.1. Classification (NCBI taxonomy): domain Eukaryota; kingdom Metazoa; phylum Chordata; class Actinopteri; order Siluriformes; family Pangasiidae; genus Pangasianodon; species Pangasianodon gigas. The sequence goes on from CM040474.1 coordinate 13,581,210, forward strand.
TTTAACATATAGACTTTAGACATACTACTTCGTAATATAAAAATGTAAATCAAATGTATATTAAATTAAAATTTCAAATAAGCAAAGCTGTACATACAGTATCACAACAAATATTTGTAATTCCTCTCAGTCCAGTCAGTCTTTTTTTAGTAGTTTCAAATGCATCATGGGAATGTAGTTTTTTTTAAAGGACGTCCAATTGGCTTTAAAATTATCACCTCAAATGTTGAATGGCTGCCATTAAAACTACAATTCCTTTAATTCTCGGCGAATAAAACGTGACGTTAGACGTTTGATATGTTTAATGAATTATGTGAATTGTATTTCCAGTGGTAACAGATGTAACAATGAAGGTAACCGTTGTGAACTACAATACCCAGAATCCCAAGCGCACACAGTAAACATAAGTGTGTCAAACAACACCGACGCCATTTTGATTGTAGCCTTAAAATGGCAGAAAATGCAGAGCAGAGGCGGAGGTTCACTAAGGTTTTTGTGTTTAAACGTGAAGGGGAAACTTTTTTTGTTGTTTCCACGCAGACTGAGCATTGAGAGAGACTGAGCGAGACACATGCGGGGAAAATGGATATAACGACTGCGGTGTTTAACGCGGCGAGAGACGGGAAACTGAAACTTATCCAGAAGTTGCTGAGCAACAAAACTCCGGAGGAGTTAGAGGCGCTCGCTGAGGAGAAGACGCAGGGGGGCACGCCGCTCCTGGTCGCCTCGCGGTACGGACACTTGGAGGTGGTGAATTATTTACTTGAATATTGTAAGGCGAACGTAGAGCTCGGGGGTTCGGTTAATTTTGATGGCGAGACGATTGAAGGAGCTCCTCCGCTCTGGGCGGCTTCTGCCGCGGGGCATTTGCCGGTTGTGAAAACTCTTTTAAAACACGGCGCCTCGGTTAATAACACGACCCTCACCAACTCCACTCCCCTGAGGGCTGCCTGCTTCGATGGACACCTGGAAATCGTGCGTTATCTCGTCGAACATCACGCCGACATGGAGGTCGCGAACCGCCACGGACACACATGCCTGATGATCTCCTGCTATAAAGGGCACCGAGAAATCGCCAAGTTTCTGCTGGAGCGCGGCGCTGACGTGAACCGCAAGAGCGTGAAAGGCAACACTGCGCTGCATGACTGCGCCGAGTCTGGAAGTCTGGAGATCATGAAGATGCTGCTTAAGTGCAAAGCTAGGATGGAGAAAGACGGATACGGTATGACCCCACTGCTGGCCGCCAGCGTTACCGGTCACACCAACATCGTAGAGTACCTCGTGCACCAGCCCAGAGCTTCGAGAGAGGAGTGCATCGATGCTCTGGAGCTCCTGGGCGCAACTTACGTAGACAAGAAGCGCGATCTGCTGGGCGCCATGCGCTACTGGCGACGAGCAATGGAGCTCCGACAAGCAGGAGATAGAACGGGCTTCCTGGCCAAGCCACCTCCTGGTCCACCCGTTCCAGCGTATGATTGCGCCCGAGAGGTGAACACGGCGGAGGAGCTGGAGGCCCTGATCACCGACCCGGATGAAATGCGGATGCAGGCACTCCTGGTCCGAGAGCGCATCCTGGGCCCTTCACACCCAGACACATCTTACTACATCCGCTACCGGGGTGCTGTCTACGCTGACTCGGGAGACTTTGAGCGCTGTGTCAGTCTGTGGAAATATGCACTAGACATGCAGCAGAGCAACCTGGACCCACTGAGCCCCATGACAGCCAGCAGCTTTTTGTCATTCGCCGAGCTTTTCAGTTTTGTCCTCCAAGACCGTGCGAAAGGTGCACCAGCTGCCCGGGTTGCCTTCCACGACCTGATGGGCGTCCTGGCCAAGGGCGTGCGTGAGGTGGAGCGGGCCGTGGCACAGCGGGATAATCAGCCTGACGCGGCGCAGTTCACTAAAGCCCTGTCCATCATCCTCCACCTCATATTCTTGCTGGAGAAGCTGGAGTGCAGCCTGGCGCAGGAGCACCAGAAGAAGCAGAGCGTGTACCGGCTACTCAAGCTGAACCCGAGGGGCCGGAATGGCTTCACACCCCTGCACATGGCTGTGGATAAGGACACGACGGCGGTGGGCCGTTACCCAGTGGGGCGTTTCCCATCTCTGCCCGTGGCTGCGCTGCTGCTGGAGTGTGGCGCTGACGTAGACTCGCGTGACTCGGACAACAACACACCGCTTCACGTGGCAGCCCGTAACAGCTGCCCCAAACTGATGACGCTGCTGGTGCACTCTGGAGCACACTTTGACGCAACTAATGCACAACGCAAGATGCCTTACGAGCTGCTGGAGGAGGCGGGCGGAGCAAGGCATGCACTGCACCCCCTCAGCCATGTCACGCTGCAATGCCTGGCTGCCCGGGCTGTCGAGAGACACAGAGTCCCCTACAAGGGGCTCGTCTCAGAGGAAATGGAGGCCTTCATCGAGCTCCACTGATCTTACCTCAAAATCCTAATTTGACCCCAGGTTCATATCACGTCCTCTGTTTCTGAACAACCTCCTGAACCTGTCTTTGTCTCTTCTCTCCCTCCTCTTGTCTCTACATCAGGTCTCACCTGTTTCTGAGGACCGTCTTGATGAAATGGAGGCCTTCATCATGTTGCGCTGGCATTAACTCACCATCCTCCCTGTCTTCCTGCTCCGTCTGACCTTTGCCCCTCTCTTTATCAAGCAGACTAAATCTTAAGCCTCCTCACCACTTCCTCAGGCTTCATCTGAATCACAGCAATAATCACAAACAGGGAAAGATTTGTACTTTCAGCCATGTGTGCTCATTTATATACGTCTCCTCTTTTCCTCTCTGCCTTGTAAGGGCTTGTTGAAGAAAAAAAATTACAAGAACTGAGACTCTTTAATGCTCTAGAATACTGTTTGAAGGGGAAAGACTTTGCGTTTGATTCAGGCTTTATTTGTAATCTGCCTCTTTTTCTCTTTTCTGCCTCTTTTTTTTCTTTACGTTCCCTTTTATTCCTCTGCGAGCAGGAAATGAACAATTTTTGCCTGTTTGTATTTGTGTATAAAGTTTAAATGGTGACAGGGTGGATTAAGGCAAGGTTGAAAATCCGCATTATACTTAGCAGCGATGCACTTCGCTGACTGGCTGTATGTGTGTAAGAGAATGAAGTGTTAGTTTAGTCAGTTTTTGCATGCTCATTTTGTAATGCAAGAACAAAACTCACATCAGTATTGGTAATCAGACATTTTGATCTGATGATTTTCTTTCATCAAATCTCATATACTATGATGTGGTTCTATTTAACTTCCCCATGATGTAATATCAAAGACGTAGGCCTGTAGGCTGATGCCTCTTGTGCCAGTAATTAGCCTTCAACGTTCTTTCGATTTGATGCATTTTGCTTCTAAAGCACTAAGTACTAATTTTTTTTTTTTTGTGTTCTTTAATTGTCAGAACAAGCAGTACTAATGTGGCTAGCAATGAATGAAAGCCACTGTTGCTGTGCTGATGAGGTCATGCTAGCTGTGGACATTAACATCCGTTTATTCTTATCCACGTCGGCGCGCTGTGGTTGAATTACCCCTTGTATAAGCGTAGCTAAGTGGGTGATGGCGGGCTCATGGAACATCTGCGGTATGTTTTGCACTTCATTAACCACACGAGAGCAGGAGAGAAATTGGCCTCTGTGGCTTCTCCCTTCTTTGTAAAATTATTCTAACATTTAGGACTTGGCACTTTACCCAGTACGAGATGTCTGGGGTAACCATTGATATCTATGCAGTTTTATCAGCAAAGGTGGATTTACATCAACAGATCTGGCAACCCGGGTCTGTTCAAAGTAGGACAGCCGACTCAACATGTATGACTCTTCTTGCAGTCTTATTTCTGATTGTCCTTTCTTTTTATGTCAACATGCTGGTTTCACTGTAAATCCTACTCTAATGAAAGCACTTTGAAACATGCTAACACTACTTAGCCTCTAAAGAAGCAAAGATCCTGTCTCAGTGATTTGTGACAGGTGTGATTAATTTAAGACAGTTCAAATGGGTTTGGAGATGCCTGAATAAAATTCAAGTATCACATCTGGATTGTGTGCGCGTGTGTGTGTGTGAGTGTGTGTGTGCAATAACAGTCATTTGTATGTCGCCGCTTTGGTATGTTGCCGCTTTGGTATGTATGCATAGGAGAGAATCCTGTTTGGCAGGTTACAACCTACATTCCTGTGGTGAATTTTAAATCACTTTTGAGATCATTTCAGAAAACCATTCGGAAATAGATCTGTCATGTTTTTTCAGCACTGATTGCATGTGTGTATACAAATTAGGGGAGAACTGGTGGCTCTGTTGTGGTGTGACATGGTTTAGGTTACACTTTAGGTACACGAGGTGACTGCAAATCAATACAAGGTTCTTCTGACTAACCACTTTTGATGAAACATTTCTATCCTGATGGGAGCGGTATAATATAACATTACCCCTGAAGGTGATATATAGCATATTAAAATGGTCTAAATCATATGCTATATATCGCCTTCACAGTGACAAACAGTGCGGGAGGCCTGTATAGGGAAATTAAGGGGGAAATATTCAGCAGCAGAAACCTGGCCTTGATCCTAAGTCAATATCAAACCCTTTATCTCTAAGATCCTAGAGAAGGTTGTAGCTCAGCAGCTAAGCCAATACTTGAATCATTCATGAAATCATGTATGATTTTCTTCAGTCAGGATTTAGGCATCATCACAGTACTGAGACAGCACTGGTTAAAGTAGCAAATGACCTACTACTGACCTCTGAGATGGCTTGCTCACTAGGGATCTAAATATAAACCTACAGATTTCCGTAAAGCTGCTTTGTGATAATGCCTATTGTTAAAAGCACTATACATAATAACATTGAATTAAGTTGAATTAATATGGTCTGAACTATATCACAAATTTGGTAGGGCATTGACTTGACTTTCCATAAAAATGTCACAGATTGAAAATCATGTAGTCTAGGCCTGTAAATAGCTGGCCACACCTGAACCCTTAAACCCCTCAACTGTTCAGTTATATCTAGCTGAACCTTAAGTTGCTTTGGATAAGTGTCAGCCAAATGAGCTAAATCTAAGTATTGAAAAAAACTGGGAATGAGCCAGAAGAGTTGATCAGAGCCAATTGTTCTGATTCACTAAAAGGGGGTTGTTAACGCATGTTGGATCGTGCCTGTATAGTCGATCTACAGAGTTGGAAATCGATCAACCAGTAGTAATGTGGACATATTTGAACAGCACAGGGTAATGCAGAAATAATGAATAGTAAATAAATAAATAATACAATAATAGAAAAGATATCGGAAACACTAATCAAATGAGCAGTCTACAATGACTAAAATCAAGTAATAAATACAAATTTAAATGCAGGTGAAATGCATTAGGGGGCATAATATCATTGCTGCCTCAGGATATTCTCTCTGTCTGTGTTTTCCCTCTGGGTTCTCCATTTTTTCTCCCAAATCCCAAAAACATGCTGGTAGGGGGACAGGTTACTCTAAATTTCTGCTAGGTGTGAATGAGTATATGAATGTGTGTGTGCATGGTGCCCTGCCATGGACTGGCACCTCATTCATGGTGTATTCCCTCCTTCCTGCCTATTCCATTCTGGGTCCTGAGAGGAAAGATCCCTTTAGTCTGAACATTAAGAGTTTATTAACTAATACGTTTGATTTACATTCATGAAAGGCTTGTTGTTATTATTTTAAGGGCTGAGGAACTAAGAAATTGTTCAAGGCTGTGGAACTTCAGAACGGGGAAAATACTGGTGTGGGTGGCTTTTCTTTTGGTTAATTAATGTTGATAAGCGGTTATTGTTCTTTGTGCACAGTTGCATAACTGTTATTAGAATCAGAAAATGCTGTCAAACAACCGCAGGGGCGCATGAACTGGGAGACAGTGGTGTGAGAAGCTACTCGGTTAATTAAGTTCCATAAATCGTTATTGCGTTTCAGCTTGGAGGATTTTGACAGTTTTTCTGGCTTTCTGACAGATGTTTATTTTAGAAATTAAGGATGCGTGATGTGGGTAGACAGCTGGATTTATTAGTGCATGGTGCCTTTATTCCCAGAGGGCCTTAATATATTTGATTTAAAGAGGAGGAAGACAGTTTTGGGATGAAACTGAGGTTAGAACTGCTTGCAGCATATTTAAGATTAAGGATGTTGGGGTGAATGGCAGGCCATTGGCGCTAATGAATGAGCATGTTGGGAATGTTCCTAGGTAATACGTGTAACTGTGCATGCTGACAGGAAATGGGGGCACCAAAGGAATGTACTTGTTGGATTATGTGACCATCTGAGATGAGAAAGTGGTCACAGGTCTATATGATCAGCGAGGTTAAAGCATACTCTTTAGTTTTAAACCGTGGGTCTTTGATGGCTGCAGTACACCTGACTAAACCAAAAAAGTAATTTTATCATTCCTTGTCTGGGTTTAATTTCACAGTTTAATTGTATGTGAGCGCACTATGTGAAGATTTATCCAACCTGCCTTATGGAGTTTATTTCTCTCTTCTTTTTTTTTTAACTGTGTAGTTTGAGGGTTTGCAAGGCTTGTGCAATATTGTTAGTTATAATACTTTTTTAAATAATTCATTCAGCCTAAACTGCCTAACAGACAGACTCCATTCAAACTGTGTCTCAAACAACTTTTTAACAAGAATTAACAAATATATTTTGGTTTTAATCAAATTTATAATTTGAGATTTTCCTCATACAAATACCTGTCTGCTATCTGATTTCAGTGTGCTTCAAAGCTGACCAATCAGCAGCTTTGCCCTAAACACACTGCAGATGTACACAGAAGGGCACACCCTTTCTCTTTCACTCTTTTGTTCTCTTTTTTCTTTCTTTCATTTCCTATTTTCTTTTTTCCACTTTATCTTTCTGTCTACTTATTTTTAAGAATGAATGGTTTTTAATAATTAATTCAGCCTAAACTGCATAACATACAGATTCCATTCAATCCGTGTTTCACAGATCTTTTCTTTTCCCTCCCTCTCTCTCTCTTCCTTTGTATTTCCTTCAGTTTTCTGTCTTCCCTCTATATCTTGTCTAAGAACAATTTCTCACAATTCACACCCACATCAGCTTTACCTTTCTTCTGACTTCACCCCATCTCTCAGAGTGAATGTGAGCGGCTCCTGCGTAACGTTTGTTACACTAGATGTAGAAAGATGATCTTTCCACATCAGCTCTTAAGGTATAAATAGTGTGTGGTGAATGTCAGAGGGAATGTGTGTGTTCAGGAGGTGGTCTGCCCTGGTAATGATGGTGTTTCCTTGGCTATTTTAGGGTTCTGTAACCCCTCTCTCTCTATGCTGTCTGTTCCTGTAAGGCAACACTATACAGTTGAGTCAGTGATCAAACGCTTCTGATGTCTGGCTTCTCTTTCTCTCCAAGGGACTGGCTTTACTTGACTGCTCTTAACACCTGATCACCTGACTGCAGAGTATCATATCCATTCAAAACTAAATCGGCTTAATTTTTCAATATCAAATTCAATTTGATTTGTATAGCATTTTTAACAAATAGAAATTGTCACAAAGCAGCTTTATAGAAATCCGGGTGTAGATTTATAGTTAGATCCCTCATGATCAAGTTAAAACTCTGAGACAGCATGACATTTGCGGCATTTGGCAGACGCCCTTATCCAGGGCAACTTACAATTATCTCATTTATACAACTTATACAGGGTTAAGGGCCTTGCTCAAGGGCCCTGCTCAAGGGCCCAGCAGTGGCAGCTTGGCAGTGCTGAGATTTGAATTCCAGACCTTCTGATCAGAAGTCCAACGGCTTAACCACTGAGCTACCACTGCTACTGGGGTAACGTGAGGAAGAAACCTTGAGAGGAACCAGACCAGAAGCCATCCTCTTTTGGGTGACACTGGATAATGGAATTATGAATTATTCTTCTTTTACAACTGTATACTATAAAGTCAAACAGTGCTAAGTGTGCTGAAGGATGTTCAGTTCAGTTTTTGCTGTATAAAATTACATTAGCCAATACGCTGTTATTTATTCCATCAGAGTGGTTAGATGGGTATATGGTGCACACACACATACTTGTGTATATGCAGTTGTCTTGGTGATGAACAGTGCCTGGTTTTCTCCAGATGTAACGCTGGCATTCAGGAAAGAGTTCAATCTTGGTTTCATCAGAATGTTGGTTCTCAAGGCATGAGCACTATTTTGACCTTTTTCTAATGAGGGGCTTCTGTCTGGCCACGCCACCATAAAGGTCTGATCACGTCATAGTCTGGTAAAAAAAAAAAAAAAACATAATGTTTTTTAGTGTCTTTTCCCAAATCTATCTCTAGAGCTTTACAGATAATTCTGTTGCTCTCATGGATTGATTTTCTCTGTCAGCTGTGGGGCTTTTGACAGAGGTGTGTGCAGTATACAGTATATCGAACTGGCTTGAACCAAACAGATGTTGGCAGGATTGTAAACACATACGACTTCTGTTTACTGTTAGAAAAGTTTATAACTGGAGCTCAGAGCTTCATTATTCCAAGGTTGTGATAAATATCTATGTCTAAATATCTATCATCTGAATAAAATGATGGAGAAATCGATTGCACCACTAATGATTTTCATTTTTAATAAGCAATATGATGATAACAGATGGTGGGATTGTTCCCTGTAAAATGTATCTGAGGTTTGAAGGTAAAATTAATTTGGTTGAACTGAATTAAGATCTCAGAGCTCAGGTTACTGTCTTTGTGGAGTTTCATATGTGCTCTCCATGTCTGTGTGGGTTTTCTCTGGGTTCTCCGGTTTCCTCCCACTTCCCAAAAACATTCCAGTATTGGCTCGGGTACAGTAAATTGCCTCTGTGTCTGAATGTGGGTGTGCATGGTGCCTTGTGATGAACTGGCGTCCCATCCAGGGGACCATTTCCACCTCACGTCCAGCGTTCCTGGTATAGGCTCCAGATCCACAAGAATAAAGATGTTACTGAAGTTGAATTAATGAATGAATTCAGCTTGCTATCTTAATTGTCATGTATAATTGATATGATTGTCTTCCATTAAAAAAAGTATAACATCTTTTCATTTTTACGAGTAGACCAGGCAGCATTGCTGTAGAGATGAGGGTCTCAGCCAGGAAGACTGAGAAGCCTGAGAACATTTGTCTATCCCTGCTAGCTCCTCTGCTGTACAGGACTCAAAACAGTACTGAGAAATTATACTTACTGTAAGTGAAAGTATAGAAAATGTTTCAAAATTTTACTCAGAAAAATGTGGAAGTATCCAGCTAAAAATATACTCAAGTGAAACTAACAGTTGCTACTTTTAAACTGAATGAATTTTTGTTTTAAAGCAACTACTGGGATTTATGATCATCTAACTTGGCATTAGCAGAGAAAACAATCTAACATAGTTTAATGTAGCTAGTTAATGTCAGCAAATTACCAAAACTTACCTCAACATTCTTTTTCAAATTTGATGGAGTTCATGCCTTCCATGGAGGCAAAGGTGACACTTCATTTTATACAAGACTTTGCTTATTCCAGTATACTGAAACATTTTACTGAGGTAGGGCCAGGCATCCTCATCCTCAAGTTTCACACTACAGTCCAGTGGCTTATCCATATTCAAATGCATAAATATAGCTATAGTGCTGACTACATTGTGTATCATGAGAAGGCCATGGCCAATGCGGAACTGGTATGATCCTTGATAGTTTTTTTTTTTAATTGATGAACTTGATTGGATACTGAACTGAAATGATTGGATGTTAAACCGAGCCCATTCGATTGATGTACAGTCAGCATACAGTGAATGAGAGAAGAAGAGACCTTCAAGATTTGTAACAAGTACTTTGAAGGTCTAAATAAAAAAGTAAGTAGTAAAAAGTACATTTTTTCTTGTAAAGGTATTTATAGTATAGTAATGACATTCAGTTATTCAAGTATTTTCTACCCCTTGTACAAGACCAACATCAAATCAACCTTTCCATTTTCATTATTTTTAAAGCTGTGTTATGTCTCCTGGTCACCCTCCAGACTACGCATACTTAAAGCCTCTGAAATGTCACCAGCAGTCTACAAGGACCCCACAAGGTGGCAGTAGACCATAGATATTTTTATCACAGGCTTCAAGCCAAGTGAGATTTGGTCATTTACTAGAAAAGAGACAAAATGGATTTCTTTGTGTCTGACTTTGACAGTGCCAGGCTTCTGTTCTCTCAGAGAGCAAGTGTTTATCAAGTGATGCAATCTGAAAGGACAGAGATCGGCTCTGACGGCTTTTCTGCAACACGAACAACCTGTTCTGCAATAATCTCCCTCTGAAAGAAGCCATGAGCTGAAAAATCACCCTTTTCTATTTTTAGCTTATGCTCAATTCCTGTTCCTTATTCCCTCACCTGCTCTGAGACGAGCATGTAATCCTTTTATTTTGCAGCATTAGTTGTAACCTGGTTTTTGTTTGATTTTTCTAAAGAGAATTAAACGGATCATAAGAGTCCTGGATCTGCTAATGTATCTGGGAAACACGAGTTGTCTGACATCAGTCAGCTGTCCATTCTGTCTTGTCTGGAACAGGGCATTTAACCCAGGGGTTGTTCACTTTCTTTCACATCTGGCATGAAATTCAGTAACATTATCTCATCTGTTTAGCATTAATATATTTTATAACACAGAATTCTTGATTCTGACTGGTCTGGTTGTATGGATTAGTTTTCTATAACAGCAGATCTGACAAGAAAATCACAGGTTTATAGTAATCATTATTAACATATTAATTATTATTGTTATCATTTCTCTAATAACAACTTATACAGGGACTTGTATGTTTAACACACCACATAAATGGATTAAAAAAAGGTATATAATTGTTGTAACTGTTGTAAAATGTTTCTGTTGAGACATTTATTTAACATTTTTGGAAATCTCCAGTGTCAGCTCTCTGTAACAATCAGAGGTAAAGCTGTTCCTTTAAGTTTTCAGGATGGAGGGCTTTGCAGTGTCATGGGAACATGACAAGTTACTGAGAGGGAAAGAGAGAGAAAGAGAGAGAGAGAAGGGTGAATAACATGTAAGTGATAACAGGAACTAACTTGATTCGAGGGCGTTCCACAATATTAAATGTAGAACTATAAACAAATAAAAAAAGTACACATTGTTCTTTAATAAATAGCAAATTACTAAATAAAACACTTCAGGATGTTATGTTCCAGGCATCGCATCACTCTAACATTGATTTTTTTTTTTCTAACACCACACACCCGTCTTGTTTCATTCCTTACTTAGTAGGGTAAGTATTATTACCTTCATTTAGTGATGAGGAAAAAATGTGCTACTGTTACAGTTAGATCCTAGAAGTTAACTTGAGAATATTGTTCATGTTCCCAAATAGCTTTGTTCTCCACTCCACTAAGGATGTGTTATTTTGTATCCGTTCAGCGTCTATAAAAGTCAAATACACGCAGCTCGATGCTCACTGGAACCGTGATCTTAAATTTAAACTTAGTCTGAGCCAAAGAATCAAAGTATCTTAAAAGAAAAGCCATACCAATGGCAAGATTTCAAAACTGAACAGGACTTCATTTAATTTTGGTACAATGTGTAACACACCAAGTTTAGTCTGCGTCTGTATGTATAGACATGTCTTGCCCAGCCCTGTTCATTGCAGACCTGACGCCCTGTGTGGTTTAGATCCAGCTCCAGACTGACTCATCTGAGCAACCTAATTATATGGTTTTCAATAGCATCTAAATATTAGAGACTTATGTTGGATTAGTAGGCTTACTAAAATAGATGGTGACATAGATCCTCAGGAGTCGGCACCACTGCGTTCACCTCGATCTTAAATTGCATTTATATATTCATTAGCCAGAAAGTTTTGTCTAATATAACTTAGTGAAGTAAAGCAGAATTACAATCAAACCCATTACTTCTAAAATAGCGGACAGTGACATGGGTGCTGCAAGATTACATTTCCATCGATTGATTAAAACAAGGTGAATGATAGTTGTAGAAAGAAATGAGAACTTATACTGCAAGCTTACTCTTGTACATTAGTTCTCAATCAGGAACCCGAGAGTTTATTAAGGGAATTGTTTACGCAAATATCTAATTTGCACAAATTTTCAATTTCAATGTATTTCAATCGACCAAGACATATTAAGTTTTCAAAGTTACCAGACTATTATAGCTAATAAATAGTGAACGCGTTGTGCAAATCCCTCATACTTTATTAACTTGTTAATGTTAAGTAATATGTTTATATCTCCAAAAGACTTGCCTATTACTTACTATTACCTATGAAATGAATGAACAAAAGCTCATTGCTGAGCACTTTTAACCCCGGATAATAGATAGTTTACAGCCAAATATGGTTGATTTTAGGCATATAATGGTTATTAATGGCAAAGCAAAGTACATTGTGGGAATAGGAGGCTCAACTGTAAGCAGCTCCATTTAAGGTTTTTGTAGAATTTTGGGTTGAAGCTGTGGTCCATATCATGCTGGAGATATGGTTCCACCAAGGCTGAGTTGTAGGTGTGTGTTCTAGTCATCATTCAATGGCAGTATGTGATATGAAAGTGATCACTCATTTGCTGTCACTCATTTGCAGTAAGCCCACTGTGATGATATCATGCAGTTCACATTATGCTACATTAGGTGCCTTAACCCATTTATTCTGACTGTGCAAATGAAATTATAGGTTGTCATCATTTTTTTTTTATGTGACGGTTGCAACCCAGGGCAGCTCGAAGGCACAGGGCTTAGCATTGCCGCATCACAGCTCCAGGGCTCGATCTTGAGCTTTTTGTGTAGTTTCACCCAAAGACATGCCAGTACGTGGAACAGTGAACCTAAAATTCACTCACTACCACAAAGTGAATAAGTGTTCATGTGTGTGTGTGTTGGTGTGAGAGCGAGTGAGTGAGATGCCCTGCGATGGATCTCATTTATGGTGCATCCCTGTCTTGTGCCCAGTGTTCCCAGGATAGACTCTGGATCCACCTCGACCCTGACCCAAATAAAGTGGTTACTGAAGATAACTGGTCACATGACCAGAGCCATTTGCTTAATGTATGCACCTGAGAAATAAGAACTCTGCATAAAAGGAAGCAAGTTATCATATTTCGTCAATCTTTCAAGGGTTTATTATTGATATTTCAGTACGTTTGTACTGCCACATTTATACCATTCTTAAAGAAGATGCAAACATGTGAATGGTCACAGCTGTAAATGGTTCAGCAGCTTAGTGTAAATACACTATTCGTTGTTGATGATCCAAACTATTCTTAACATTTTTGTTACTTTAAATGTAACAAAATTATGCAAGTCACTGTTCACTATACTATTCACTATACTATTGTACTGTACATAAATAAATATGAATCAGTGGTTATAAGTGATCAACTGATACAATTATGACTCTAGACACAGAACAAAGGGTAGAAAATTGTACCTTTCCTTGTCTATGGGATTGTTCCCTCTTTTGTAGTAGTAATAGTAGTATATACAGTTGGGATCATAAGTTTACCTCTGCCTTCAGAGTCTTATTGGTGTAAATTGTTATTATTTTTGTTTAATAATAAGACAAAATTAAGAAGACAAAATAACAATTTACACCAGTCATCCTGTTCAAAAGTTCACCTCCCTGGCTCTTAATGTATCGAGTTGCCTTCTTGTGCATCAGTGAATGTTTGCACCTTTCTTTTGTAATAGTTGTGTACGAGTCCCTCAGCTGTCCTCAGTGTGAAAAGACGGATCTCAACACCATATAGCCACTGTTGGAAAGGGGTCAAATATGCAGAAGATACTGGAAAAGCAAATAATGTGCAGTACCTGGAGTATTTTTTTTAAGAACAGCGGGCAGTTTAACTGCTCAGGACAAACAAGGGCCTCATGAACAACTATCACAAAACATAAAAACAGTTGTTGATCATCCAGATAACAACACACAGCATTAAGAATCAAGCATATGTAAACCTTTTGAACTGGTTAATTTGTGTAAACTCAGTTATTATTGTGTCTTATGGACTTTATGTAAACATCTGCTATGTGAAATAGCTTATTCAGGGCAAAATGTGATCTTTATGATCCCTCTTATTTTTTAATTATTAACATTTTGCAGGTTCTGCGAGGTGTATGTAAACTTATGACCCCAACCGTATGTATGTAAAGTATGTACCTTTTACCCTAAATGTGAATATAGTAAGTATACTTTTAAAATAATTGAACCTTAAGGACCTGTCTTGTACTTTTAATTAGCGTTTAGATTATGGTCGACTACATGCACTTATCCTACACAGGGTCACAGAGGAGCCTGGAGCCTATCCCAGGGAACTCGGGGCATAAGGCAGGGGACACCCTGGACAGGGTGCCAACCCATCACAGGGCACAATCACAAACACACACATACACACACACAATGGAAAATTTGGAAACACCAATCAGCCTACAACATGTCTTTGGACTAGGGGAGGAAACTGGAGAACCCGGAGGAAACCCCCGAAGCAGTGGGAGAACATGCAAACTCCACACACACACACGGAGAAGGCAAACATGCTAACCACTGAGCCACCAAGTGTAATTAACTTTTTTTTTCCTATTCAATATATTTTCACTGACCTTTCCACAGCTTTTCTGAAAAGCTACAACTGGGCCCTAGGGCTTTCCATGGAGTAAAATTCACACATAGTTGGGAAACATTTGGGATGAAAATGGGTTCAAACAAGATAGTGGGATAAAGGTTTATGTTTAGTTTAGTCTCTGTTTAACTCTGTTTTCAGGCTGGAGAAAAACCGAATATGAGCACACTAATTGTTTCTCAGTCTGCTCAAGCCTCTCCTGAGGATGCTGAGCGCCTTCCGTCACGTGACTGAAGAGAGGGGGCGGGGCTTGGAGGTAAGGGAGGGTATCAAGGAGCAGAGAAAGCTTTTTTACCTCGGAGTATCGATGACATCAACCACCTCCTATTCTCTCCTCGAGCGCGCAGCCGACGAAAGCTCGTGCAGGAAAATGGGGGCGCGGAGATAACGGTGTCGAAAAGAGGTTGAACCTGCGACTCCAGAAGCTTTGAGTCACTGTCTCAGTTTCTGTCTCTGTCTCAGTCTCTGTCTCTGTCTCCGGATACGCGGAATTACCATCCAGAGCCGCTCGCGCGGACGGACGGGAAGCGCGAGCGCACATGAATTTGTCCCAACGCTGCAAACAACAAAGGTAGCCGGCCTTTCTGTGATGTTTCATTACATATAGGCAAAAAAATAATAAAAATAATGCATGCAATATTTAGCTTATTTTGTCCACCAGGTTGTTTTTGTGTGTTTTGCATTTTTAGTTCATGCACCCCACCCTAATTTAGCATTTATTTTATTCACCTTTACACAAAGACTAGGTTTACAGGACGCAAACATGATGCGCGAGCCTTATGCTTTGTACAATTGAATGCATATGATTAGGGGTGAGCTTTGTTTCAGGGTTATGATGCGCACCAGTGTGCTTTATATTTATTGGCTGTGCACTACGGGATGCTCTCGCTGTTGTCAGTCGCATCCGGTGCTTTTGCCACCCAGCAGCACAAGTCGCGCGCTCTCATTGTTCGCGTTATAATCCACCGGGGAGCTTCACTCACGAGCGCTTACCAACGCGGGGCCTTTTGTTCCAATTTCACTTCATTTCAGACTCCATTAACTTCTGCCCTCGCTGGCTTTTCTTCCATGCAATTTGGGTTTACATGCGGTCAGGATAAAGCACTATGATTACCTTACAATGAGAATATCTTTAAGATCATGCATGTAGTAGCTAGTAATCAGTAACCTCATGCACTGCTGCATGATCTCAGTACTATTTATTCAGAAATTATAACTCATAACCCAGGGGTTCATCAGGCATATTATCACTGATGTGGTAAAATCTGTGGAAAAAAAATCTCACTTGTTTTTTTTTCATGGAGAGAAAATATTTTAATATTATAATATCTAATATTTTAGATCAACCTGCAATGTGGTTTATGCAAAACTAAACACAGGTTTTGTGATTTTCTTGTGTTTGTTTGTTTGTGATGAACATTATTTATTAGGTTTTACAAACCAGCATAATATAAGGATACACAGCTTACACGGATTTACCGTAGATGTAAATAAAGGTGGTGATCTTGACACAGATTAGTTTGCCCGAACTGCGTCTAATCTTTCAGGTTATGAATATTATGAATATTACACAAAATATTTCAGAATTGTACTTATAATTTGGATGGGATATCTCTACAGCATGATACCAAAGCGTATGGATGCCGGAGGAGTTACCTCAGAAATTAAATATTGGATCATACAGCAAATAAGAATGAAAGGTTTTACTTAACAAAAGTACAAAGAAATAGTAAATAGTAAGCTTATTAATTTAGAATAAACCTGCCATTGTGATATGCATCAGTACCAGTTATACATATACACTGCTTATGCAGAGGTGATGTTTGCTTCATTACAATAATAAGCTCCATATCAAACCTGTACATCTATAAGAAATACCAAATTGCTTTACTGATTACAAATGACAGGGTATATTGACAAAATCAAAACAAAAAATGTCACATTTTTATTTTAATACCTGCCATTTCTAGTCTCTACAGTTCTAGAAATCTCTCCAGGCTAAATCAGAATTGTTTTAATGATCGCTTCAGGTTTTTGCTCTCTATTTTTCAACAACCTGACCACTCCTAAAACTATATGCAGCTAGTATTTTCTGTATGAACATCATTTTATTGTGTCAGTGGGTGTGTGCTGTTTTTTTTTTTTTTTTTTAAACGTTTGTCATTATAGCCTAGATCTTGGAGAAAGTGGCAATTTAAGATCAGGCACCTTTCCAGAGCTTTTTCTTGTGTGCTGGTCAGACACAGACATGCATATCTCAGTGCTAATAATAATCCTTCAGGAGTCAAACGCATTGTGTCTTGAGAAACTCACACTGTCCTACGCCTGCGTGGACACTTTCCGGCTTCCTCAGTCCTTTTTTTCTCTACTCACCTTTTTTGTGGATTACTCATTCTAAGTGGTGTGGTGTGAGGCCGGATGGATGAAAATCAGCAGAGAGTGGGCCTTTAGGTTTTTTTTTATAACGTTTTCAGTGGGCTATTTGTGGTATGTGAGTGGGTGAGCATCCTGTCAGAATCTCCCAACAAGCTTCTATCACGAGTAGCAACTATTTTCAAATCACCATAATGAGATGAGTGGTGGTGTAATGATAAGGTTACATGAATCCAATATATGACACTTGGATACTAATGTTTTAGAGCAGGAATGAATCCGTCTCTGAGTAGAGGAGGTTAATCACGATTCACTATGTATATTTCTAGCCAAATGTCCAAATTCACTACGTATGTTCCTATCGCTCTGTTTTCATCAGCTATTGTTTGGTGAATAGATTAAAGACAGGGTGTCAGAGTAGATCAGCAGGTAGTGTTATCACCTCACAGCTCCAGCGTCTGTGGTTCAATCCTGCGCTTGGGTTTCCTCCAGTTTCCACCCATCTCCCAGAACCATGCTGGCAGGTGGATTAGCTAGGCTGAACTGTCCTGAAATGTGAATGTGTGTGTGCGCAGTGTCCTGTGATGGACTGGTATCCTTGGGTGTATTCTCCTGCCATTTTATCTGGTGTTCCCAATATAGGTCCTGGATCTACCAAGCCCTTGACCTGATGATGGGGTTACTGAAAATGAATGAATGAATGAATGACCAAAGACAGGATGACGTCATCAAATGAGCACCAACCAAGATAATTAATTGAGAGACGACATAATCTTTTCAAATCAAGTGCCTCCATTACTGTTTGCAGCATCGTTTCCACTATAGCCAAGTGTAAAAATGTTTAACAATAGTTGGTAAATTTATATATATATTTTTAAAATAATAGTACTTATTACTATTTAAAATATAGAATATTTAATATTATATTATTATTCATATTTTAATAATAAGTTTTGGCACTGGCAAGTTCTTACCGATTCTGTTTACATTTGTGTATGTCCAGAAAAAAAGCGTACTATCCATTCGTAAAGACTTAATAGTGAAATTAAAGAACGAACATTATTGACCAAAAAGACAATTGTTGTTAAAAATGGATGACATTGTGGGCAGTTACCCTCTTAGCTTTCATTTATGGTTACTAGTGCAGAAGTCATCAAGCCATCTCATGTTCACAAACTCGAGAGCCGTAGATGCCATCTGTCCACAGAGAGAACAAAAGGACTGAACTGGCATTACAGGATGTGTAGCTAAACTGTTTTACGAAGCAGACGTACCATCTGAATTGAGAAGCCATAGATCATAGACCATTTGATTGACTGCTCTACTGAAATGAAGTAAATGAGACATGGCTCAAGTTGGGAGCTTCGTTGAAAAGATAGCTGCAGAAATGCTGCTTTTCTTTTGGACTTATATGTGAATTTGGGAATTGCTCTCTCTCTCTCTCTCTCTCTCTCTCTCTCTCATCATTGCAGTCAGTCAGGTTTAATTACCTTCTTCCTGCAGGTCCTTCTTAACTCTTCGTTACCACTGTAACACTGTCGAGTGAATAATCAATGAGTTGAAACGCATGAGTCTGAGGCCTTCTAACTTATTCACCATGGCAGCATTAAAATTAAAACTTCATTTACATTTCAAGCTTCTAATTAACAAATGCTGAAAAAACCCACTCACTAATTATTGTAAATTCAATATTAAAGTTTTCCTTAAATATGCATTAGACACCACTGGTTTCTTAATCCATTTTCCAGAATCTGATCCAAGCGTTCTAAATGTGGTGACCGTGCGATGTGTGAGGAATAATTTATTCCACGGTCTTTGATCTTCTGTTGGTGGGCGCTGTGAAGCGCATTACTGATCGCCTAGGAGGAAAGAAAAGCTGAGAAAAGTTGAGATCTTTGCTGCAGTGGCCCCAACATCTCTTAAGAACACAAGGGCAATATTTACATACCGTAGGATGGCACAGAGATACTTTCACATCTTAAAATAGGACAGAGCTCTGGAAGTGCTAATGCTTTCTGCAGTTGTACATATTAAAGGAAAAGAAAAGAAGGAGATGATGATGTCAAATTAGACACACTGTTCTGAATAACATACTTTTCTGGAATTGCTCAAACCCTGGTCCCCAAAAAGAATATCTGTGATCTGTGCCCCAAATGCTCTTTAATTTTATGTTGTGTCACTTTTGTATACATTAATTGTATCCAGATATAACACTGGAATTTTTGTGGACCCCTAGCCCCACTAGCAGAACGATGATCTTAAGTTACCCATCTAGCTAGCATTAGCAGTGAAGATTATGAACACTTAACAACATGATTTTTAAAAAATATTGTCAGATAAGTTCATGTAGCTAAAGTAGCTGACTAGCTTTATTGAAAATTAAGACCTAATAATCCTCTGAGAAATCCTGTGGAGGTCAGCTCGAGTACATGGTTGGCTAGCTTTAGTCAAAATGATAAACATGGATATGGATATGATTTTGAACTGCTCTTAGAAATCCTGTCAGGTTACGTCATGTAGCTTGTTGGCTAGCTTTAGTTAAAATTATAAATATTTATAAATATGGCCTAATCTTCTTAGAAATTTTTGCCAAGTTATCTTATGTGGATGATTGGCTAGCTTTAGTAAAAATGTATCTTTGCAAAAAACTTAGGAAATATATAAACATTTATGGATATAACTTTAAATTGCTCTTAGAAATTCTGTTAGGTTAGCTAATGTAGCAGTAGTTGTGAGCTAGCTTTAGTCAAAATTATATATTTTTTATAAATATGACCTAATAATTCTCTCAGAAATCCTGTCAGGTTTGTTCGTGTTGGCTAATTGGCTAGCTTTCATGAAAATTATAAACTTATAACTAAAATTATAAACTTATAAAAATATGACTTAAAAACTCCCTCAGAAAATTTGGTCAGGTTAGCTTATGTAGCTAGTTGGCAAGCTTTAATAATGATGAACGTCATAGATATGACTTTAAATTCTACTCAGAAAGCCTGTCAAATTAGCTTATGTAGCTTTGACTAGCTTTATAAACATCTATGGATATGAACTCATAGAAGTCTCATCAGGTTAGCTCATGCTAGCTAGCTTGCTAACAAAATCTGATGACATGAATTCACTAGATAGTGCACTATTTAATGTGCAGCTACTTTGACTTCAAAGTGGACAAATTATATTCTCTGTACAGTTCACTATACACTATTATTACCTGTAATGTTGCATAAATCCAGTTTGTAAATGATCCACAATACACTAAATAAAGCATAGTGGGTTCTTTTAGCTCAAAATTTCCTGACGAGGCCACACTCATATATAAATATGAATAAAAGGTGTTGTTGAATGATGACTAAACCAAACTTGTTAGTGATGTATTTAATACAGAAAATCATTTTTAATATTTCTGTATTTTTGTGGTTTCAGGTTGCTAGATAATTTGTTTGGGTTGTTTATGTGACAGCAGGTCACAATGATGTGTTTCCGGAGCACTCACTAGTAAGAGTGTATGTTACTGCTGTCCTTCTACACCTATACAGTGCACTATTCATAAATAGTGAATGTGTGAAGGAGCGATTTTAAAAAATGCATGTGTATATAGAAAGATTGACTTCCATATATGGACTCAAAGACACTCCCACACCCATATGGCCCTAATGGCACAACCGCTCAGAGCTGCTCTCACTTCCATATATGGACTCAAGTACACATCATCTGTGGTCTGCAGTCTGTGGACAGAAGCTGCTGAACAAAGATACAAAGAACTTAAATCTGGAAGCGGAGTGATGTCAGGTGTCTTGTGTTTCACTTTCTAAATATGAAGCTAAACTAATAACACAAGAACACAATACAGTACAAATATACCAAGCCATTTAACTGGTGACACTGTGCAATGTTAGAAAATAAATCCTACACCCAAAAAAGACTAAAGCTAATGGGATCTAATAGTGAATAGACTTATTCATTAACCAATGAAAGAGCGCTAATGGAGACCATTAGCATGACATTAACTGGCACTTAGGCCTCCTAGCCTTATTCACTATTAGCAACATTAGCATTTTTAGAGATATTAGCTTCTTGTAGACAGTTTGGTCATCTTGTTATGCCCTTTGTTTACACTTGCATTTACATTTAATTATTTGACAGCAACAAATAAGGCAAATTACAATCCTAGCACAGAGAGTTGTTAAAGGAGGTGACAGTGCTACTAGACAAAATTTCCAATAATTAAAACAGTAACTAGAAGTGTGAGATAGTTGATAGGAAGAGCACTGGGATTGGTGAATACAAGCCACGAAGCAGTCAGTAATACAAATGATGCAGTTTACCAAGTTGTATAAGACTAACTTGTGACAAAATGCCAGATAGCCTAATAAACAAAACTGCGAGCAACACATATCATCAATCACAACAACAGGTTAACAGCACAGCAAAAGGAAACGCACCCATAGAGACATATACTGTATGATTTGTAGCTGCTAGAATGTTATAAGTGCTGAGAAAAAAAAACAGCATACACTTATGAATAATGCAGTCAGCTTTCTCTGTGAAAGGAAATGGAAATAGATTATTTTATAGACGAGCAGCTACCTTCTTGTATTTCTTGCTATTAATATAGCATTGTCATTCTCATACTGATTTCAAACATCATGACTAAATTTGCTCGTGCATTCATTTGTGGCAAGGAGTTTCCTGCCTGAGAATAAAAATGTGGTTTATACCTTTGTTCCAGGTGCTTGAGTGTAATTTAGTTGTCCTGTAAATTAGGCATCATACTATTTGTTTCTTAATGCTCACACTGCCAGAACACATCAGTGTAAGAACACGCCATCAAATCTCAACAAATCTCAAGATGGCACCTTGAAATGTCACTTAACGATCGCAGCCTTGGCACTTCACCACCCTGGCCCGGATACAGAGAATCTGATTGGCTGATTGAAGTGTCTGGAGGAATTTGATTGACAGCACCGAGAGATGGTGTGAGAGATAGGGATAAGATGGCTGCCAGTATTCTGCACCGGTCAGGAAAAGGCAGACCTGCTGAATATGGGGATCTTATTTTAGTGCTTCCCACCGGCAGTGGGTTTTCTAATAATTCTATAATACTAATAATAAAGTTTGACCTTCTGAGCTTTCTGTGTAGTCTGTCAAAGATGTATTATAGTCATATATTAGTGTTATATTTTATCAATACTGATTGAAAGAAACTGATTCCCAAGCCATTTTAATCTGGGTTTTTTGGGTTCTGTTTATTTCATATTTTCACCTATAGATCTAGAAGGAGATACATGTCTCCACTAGTGGCACATGGGTAATTGTGTAGAAGTCCATCAGTTTCAGCCAAGCTAGCTCAATAAAAATAGGTTTTCAGTGAAAGCAGAAAGAAAGAGTTTCATTCATACCCTAATTCATCTAAGTTGTTTGGACAACAGGATTCTGAACGCTGCTGCTACACACCGTGACTAGAATTTCCTCTTAATGTTTGAGCGAGGCTTGGCTCCGTCTGGCTGAACTCTAAAAGAATGACGCATAGCCTACAGTCAGAACCCTTTACAGTCTACATGAGCGTAGGGAGTCCCAGGAGGGCGCTTCACCATATAAAAGGCACAGAATGGATGCTGCGTTTCCCTTGTCATGACTGAAGCATCTTTCTCAATGGAGTTTTCTGTGGAAGAAATAAGAAAAAGGTGAGGAAAAAAAAAACTCGTGTTTGAAAGAGACTAATTCCCAAGCCATTTTAATCTGTATTTTTTTAGAGGTTAATGCGCCTAGCCAATGCTCTGTCGCTCTGTTCACTTGCATTTTTCCTTCTCCAGAGCTTGCTGTTTTATATTGTTTCCTTTAAAAAAATCAGTGTGCCAGTGGTGAACTTATCAGATCTGAAAGATGAATAGTCACTTTTGAATTTGCTGCAGAATGATTTTCAGTAAAATTTATGATCAGGAGGCATATTTAAAAGCTTTTTGTCAAGCTTTGACCAGCTGGGAAACTGATTGGGTACCTTTGGCTACTTCCTGGGGTCATAAGTAATGGCAAAATGATGCTGAGCATTCTGTTCATATGTTAGTGTTATTTTATGAATACTGATTGTGTTTGAAAGAAACTAATTCCCAAGCCATTTTAATCTGTTTTTTTTTTAGTCTTCGATTTCATATTTTCTCCTATAGATGTAGAAGGAGATACATGTCTCCACTAGTGGCACATGGATAATTGTGTAGAAGTCCATCTGTAAGGTTAATGTGCCTAGCCAGTGCTCCATTGCTTTGTTCACTTGCATTTTTCTTCTCCAGAGCTTGCTGTTTTATATTGTTTCCTAAAAAAAAAAGTCAGTGGACCAATGGTGAGCTTTTTTCAGATCTGAAAGATGAACAGTGACTTGTGAATTTGCAGCAGAATTATTTTCAGCAAAATTTATGATCAGGAGGCATATTTAAAAGCTTCTTGGCAAGCTTTGACCAGCTGGGAAACTGATTGGGTACCTTTGGCTACTTTCTGGGGTCATAAGTAATGGCAAAATGATGACGACTGAATGGTCCAAGCTGCGTTTCTATACTTTTCCTTCCTCTTAGCTTTTTCGGTATTGATTTTTCTTTTGTGATGTAGATGCCCCCTCATACCATCAATCGTTGCGATCAATAGTTTGTCATTGCGCAGCGTTTGCTTATCACAGATCAACCCCCCCAGTAAAGACCTTAAACAAGACTTATGTGGACACAGGAAATAACATCTAATATTACTTATACATGTCAGCGCACAATTGAGGGAGCTATTTTCTATTCTAAATGAGATCTGTGCCTCTTAGCAGTCTTGTTAATTCCCTTTGAGATTCAGGATCTCTGTCTCTGCAGTGCAACCTGATCCTGATACAAGCTCCTAAAGCAATTGCGCTTACTGTAATACAACATCAAGAGGATGGTGCATTGTGGCCATCTAAAAATACAGCCCAATCTGTTTGTGTTCCACTCCAACAGAGGTACCAGTGTGCTTTTTCATTTGGTGGCCAACATGCTCTGGTGATGAGAAGCACTCGATGGGTTCCATTTCATTGACGACTTTATTTCTGATGACTGAGACGAAGACAGAAATGTGACGAAAAAGCAGAATGAGAGCCAATTACATGTCAAAACTTACATGTGAGAACTCCACAGGGATTCACCTAGGCCAAAATTTCTTAGTGTGTCTCACAAATGATTATACGAGACTAAAATTATTTTAGCATATAAGATATATTGAGTATTACAGCAAAGAATAAGCTACACTTCAATTAAGAGCCATACACAAGCTAAAAAATCCCATTTATAGCTGCAAGGCTTCCCTAGGGTACACTATCTGCGTCTAACATTTCACTATTTTAAACCATTAATCATATAAACATGGAACCCTTAACTAGAGGTGATGCATTTACCATGTCTGGAACAATTTCGTATTTACTCAAGTACAATGGTCATGTGGGAGTGATAACTAAATTTGTTTTATAGCATTTTAGTCAGAAGCGTAATAATGGACAAAACTTGGTTGCTATAATCAACATTAATCAACGTCTCTCAGTGAAATATTTTAGTTGTAGTACTTTTAATTTTTAACAATACAAATTTTATTCTTCTTCTTTGTCGGTACAGTAACTGAGGTGGGAATATCACACTTCTGAAATAAACCGTAGTAGAAATATTGCAGCTTCCTTACGTTAGATTGTCTGTGAAACATTAATAATTTGCGTATTTGTAAAATGTAAAATCTGCTATTAAGGTCTTAATAAGCATGTTTAAGGCCTTCAGGTTGCACCAGTATTCGAGTACCTGGTTAACCATTTGAAGTACCAGTAATCGAATGCTGAAATCACTACTTGTTACGGCATATGTTCTACATGAATTTGGTGAGAGAATATGAAAAAGAAGTGCCATGTATGGCAGTATTTTGATGCAGAGAGTGACATTATTGTGGTAAGAGGTTTTGCAGTTTAAGCCCATTTTCCACCTGAAGCAACACTGCACACACTCATTCACTGGTTTAGTAAATATACCACAAATATCTGTACTGATAGATTATTATCAACCTGCATTGTCACTGGGATCATATACAGTCTGTTAATCCAGTGAGCTTTTTACTCCTAAACTCTGTGCCAGTTATAACTTGAAGTTATAAATGAAGTTTGAATCTGAAACATCTCAAATCTCCGGAGTGTGTGGTGCTACAGTAGGGCTACAGGCTGAAATATTGAGTTGACATTCAGTTAAGCTTTGACTGTGCATTTAATATATCTGTTCATTATTTCTCTATATTATGTGTCAGACATATAAAGGAGGACATTTTTACCTGCACTGGAAAAAAAGGTTATTCCTGCTGTCCTAGAGGCTAACCGAGTATCTGTTCGTTACCTATTACAGATATTAAAATCTCAAAACTCCCACTTTAAAAAGCAGTTGTTCTGTGCTCATGTGGATCTGGAGTAGGAATGTAACACTATCTGTATCTGTATCTCTTTAGTGCTCCAAATATCCATATCTTTATTTGTATTTGGATTTAGAAACAAAGACCTTTTTTTAAAAAAATTAAATATACCACCCTAACATTAAATATACCTTACCTCTGTACTCCCTGAAAATAGTGCTAAAAAAACACACACAAAAAAAAAAACCTCTATCACTCGAGTTCATAACTAGTCTCACCTAGAGATGTGTGGTTATTTTTGTTGGTACCTGCTATATTTTATAACAAATTTACTTTGTTCTGGTTTCCAAAATACAAACATTAGTAGTCTAATTGAAACCACTGTGGCCTTGACCAGGCGGTTACTAAGGATGAATGAATGAACACTGTAAATGTATTGCATGTTAATGAGCATGAGTTTTTTTTTCTTTTTCTTGTGAGCGTCATATCTGACCATTCGCTCATGCCTACATGATAATAAAAACCTCCTGCTAGCATGACATTTTCCTTACGTCACACAGAATCCCAGTCTTGATAGCACATCTCTGAACCTTTCTGGCAAAAAAAAAATAAGACGTGCCTCTTGTTTGTATCTCCATTTGTATCTGTTCATTCTCAATAATGTATTTGTATTTGGTTACATCCCTAATCTGCAGAGCTTTAATTTGCTTTTGGAGCATGTGACATGATTAAATATACTATAAACCACTCAAAAGTGTGAAACTAGACTAGAGCTGAAGCAAAGACTTTGATTTATCTAATGGAAGTCACTGTATGATGAGCGATAAGATGAAGGACCGGGTTTAAAGCTCAAAGCACATGCGAGCATGAACCTTTTTGTTAATTACTTGGCCTATACCCGGAGGACATTTTCTTTTTATCCACTAGACTGCACAGGGTTGTTTTGATTAGTCTTTCCAAACTGTCCAAATTGACATGCATATGCTTTATCCAGGCAGCTCTGGTTCAGAATACAGATAGTTTGGGGGTTGACTTGATGGCGTGTACGTGAATATGTATGCCATCCGGGCGTGATTAGATTGTGTCAACCCGAAGCGAGGGATTCTGCCAAGCCGAGATAGGCTATGCTAATGGCAGGATGTGTTGACGAGGCGGGGGTGCTCTGATTGATGTCAGTCACAGTGGAGGTTATTCTCAGATTGGGGTGCTCATTACAGAGCCGTGATTAAGACAAGATGAATGAGATGCGAGGGAATTCCTGGAGGTCGGCAGGTCGCTGTTGAAAATAGCATTTTTCATCCTAAGGGTCTTATGTTGCAAAATAAAGGTGAATAAACAGAGCACCTGGGCTAAGTAAGCTGTCTGTCCTGCTGTTGTTTTGTAATGATGGGTGAAGCATTTAATATATAAAGGAGAACTGGGAAGAATTTCGTTTTTTCTGCATTTCATCTATCTGATTAAAAAGAGGTATTAGTGTGTTCTGAAAAATGGGGAAAAAAAGCGGACTATAGAGCGTTTAATAGACTCGCTGGGGCGGTGCCACTGAACTCCTCATCTATAATAACACTAGATTAAAAGGGATGAGTTTTGCAACACCCATTTCTGGGGCAGATGAGGTTGAAGTAAGCTTTTATCTCAGATTGCTGATAGTCTATTAGGCCTATTTATGGCAGAACAGTAGCTGGACTGCCTCCAGTTCACCTGCAGCCAATAGCAGCTAGAAAAACCCCAGTTTGTCGCCTTCTATGATTTATAATTACGAAGTGTAGAAAAAGCACTAGATAATGTCATTGTCGTGATTTATGCCGATGACTAAACTTGTGATTTTAGTCATCGTTTCAAGGACTGAATAATGAAAATGCATTTTGCTGGTCTCAGAAAGACCTGTTTAAACAATAATAACTGCACTTTGCATACTGATTCACACATGTTCCACTGTAGAGCTGAACTCTGAACTGTTTTACAGACTGGATACAGACTTTTATTTTTATTTATTTATTTATAGGTGTCACTTTACTAGGGGTGAAAAGCAGTGCCACTATCTGTTTGTGCACCAAGTGTTTGTATCTATATTTAAATTT
This sequence comes from Pangasianodon gigas, assembly GCA_022758105.1. Taxonomy (NCBI): domain Eukaryota; kingdom Metazoa; phylum Chordata; class Actinopteri; order Siluriformes; family Pangasiidae; genus Pangasianodon; species Pangasianodon gigas. The sequence goes on from CM040474.1 coordinate 13,608,647, forward strand.
CAACGAGCAGTGGGTATGGTTAAACTGGAAGGTTCTTTCTTTCTTATATACACTAGGCAAAAAGTTTGTGGATCGTCACATCCATCTGCGCTTTTTGAACATTCCATTCCACATTTATTTCCCCTTCGCTGTCATAATAACGTTCACTCTTCTGGGAAGCCTTTCCATTAGATTTTGGAAGAGAATTAGTGAGGTCAGGCGCTGATGTTGGGGTGCAGTCGGTGTTCCAGTTCATCCCAAAGGTGTTCAGTGGGGTTTGAGGTCAGGGTTCTGTGCAGGCCACTCAAGTTCTTCCACTCCAACTTTGGCACACCATGTCTTCATGGATCTCGCTTTGTGTACAGGAGCATTGTCTTGCTGGAACAGGTTTGGGTTCCTTAGTTCCAGTAAGGGGAAATTGTAATGCTACAGCATACAAAGACATTCTAGACAATTGTGTGCTTGTGGCAAGAGTTTGGGAAAGAACCACATATGGGTGTGATGGTCAGGTGTCCATAAACTTTTGGCCATATAGTGTATTTCTTGTGTCTGTTTAGAGCACATTACCTGTTTCTTATGAATAATATGTTCATAATTAGTTACATCTTTAAACTACACCTACTGACTGTCATATGTCAGCCATATTTAATGCCATATGAATGTACATATACAGACCTTTATTGATCACATAAATCAAGTTCACACTATGACAGACTAAAGCTGCGATGTCTGAAGTGTCATAAAACAAAAAGTCAATAATATTATAAATCTTAAAAAGAGACTCCATTGTGAGGATTTTATTGCTTTGGTGTCATTATGTTGATGACCTGTCTTATATATTTACACCAGTCAGGTAGGGTTTCCGCTGTTAGCGAATGCAGATCAGTAACTGAAGAAACACCAGTGAAAATGTGTGAGGCATCAACAACCTGTGTTGTTACTTGTGGAGAGTTCCAACACCTTTGCACTAAGATGAGATGCACTAACAAGCTCTCGATGTGCCAAATAGCCTATTTATAGTCTTCTCTTGTTTCTTCTAAAACTCTAGTACAACTTATTGTCGGCAGACTTTTTCTTTATTTCCTGCAGCGTTTTGGGTTTCATTGTTATGGCTAAGAGACTTTGGGACGGACCATTATTACCATCCGTATGTATGCACCCTGTATCCCAGAAGCATCAGGGAGGAAAAAAAAAATATATATAAATATGCCCAAATTATTGGATTCTCCATTTTTTGTTGCAATAATCCATATCTCGGGCTAAATGTCTTCCTTGCCGCACTCTGTCTCTCCTCTGCTCCCATATCCGGAAATAGCAAAACCATATGTTCAGTAATTATCTGTTTGGATTTTGGGGGCCTCTGAGAGTGCAGTGAAGACTATTAAACTTATCATAGGGATGCAGTAATATTACTGGAGCAATATTAAACTTGCAGAGACCGTATGGTGACTTGACAGAGAGAGGGAACGTTATAAAAGAGAAACAGGAAAGGACGATTTTTATACAACAGTGGGTACAATAGGTAGAATTACACAAGGTGTGGATTCATTTTCTATAACAGCAGGTCTGACAGTAGTTCCAGCTGTAATTCAAAACATAGGTTTACATTAATGCAGTTGTTCTAATATGTTGTTGTTTCTACATTAACAGCTCATTCACAGGGACTTCACAGGGCTGTATGGCAGACAAACTACATAATCTAAGGATAATAATAAAAAGTGTGTTTATTTAACAAACAAAATAAATATATTAGTCGATACAGTGACGCGTTCTTTAAATTTAACATCTATGGAAGGAGTCTCCAATGTCAGTGCTTTGTTAGTAAATTTTCTGTCACAGGAGCATCTTTAGTGCTTTGTGGTTTCTCGCAAATATGACAAGCTGCTTTTTTTGTTTTATTAACTAAAGAGAAGCTGGTAAGGTACCGACTGCTTATAGCTGTTATAGCATAAGTGAGAACATGTACTAACTGGCCTTGTGGACAATAATATATTTTAAAAAATTGTAATGTATTAAAGATAATTAATGGGTCACTGGAGGACGAGTGGTTAGGCCTCGGCGCTGTCACCACCACAGCCCGGGTTTTATTCCTGGCCAGGGAACCAACAGCCACTGGGGTTGCACACGACAATGTACTCCCAGTGCCAGTCCCAAGCCCGGATAAAATTGGGGAGGGTTGCGTCAGGAAGGGCATCCGGCATTAAAAAAAACTGTGCCAAATGAAATATGCGGACCAATGATCCTCTGTGGCGACCCCTAACGGGAGCAGACGAAAGAAAAAGAAGAAGAACAACAACATTGTATTAAAGATAATTGTGCTGTGTTATACCTCTTCTGATGTTTTCATGTTTTCAAAGCGTTTACACATTGTTGAATCAATTTAATGCCCACTGCATCTGACATTTGAATCTGAGAGCAGTTTGAGAGCAGCACAATACTTCAAGTACACATGAAATGTCAAGCAATCCTCTTATTATCTACTGTGTGTGTGAGTTATAGCTGCTGAGCTGTTTGTGAATATGCGTACTGTGATACCAAGGTGTTAAATCATACCCCGCCACTAGAGGGCTCATTCACGGAGTTCTGATCTTGTTGATATTGTTATTGATTGTTTTCACATGATACTTGTTATTGATTGCTTATATACTGTAAATAACAATTTTTAGTGTTTATTGTCAGTAGTCGTAAGCTGGTGGCTACTTACACTATTCTTTATTTTTACTGGGTTGTCGACTTCTCTACTCCCTGCGTTCAGATTTCCCTTTGCACCTGTTTGTCTGTGCCGTTTGGTTTGAACTTTTACAGGCTGTGATTATAGGACTGTTATTCTGTTATCGACTGCTGTGGATTTTGTTAACCTCTTGTGGATTTAATAAGCTCCGCACATAAATTCTGCCGAGTCCTCCATGCTACACAAGGGCGTAGGAGTAATTTGGCAACTGGAGGGGTGTTTTAATGCTAATTGTGTTTGGGGAAATGCTCCTCTGGGAAGTGCATTTTGGAAAACCAGCATTTAAATATGCATTTCTGATGGCTTTTGACAGCAGCATACAAACAAAGCAGCGCAAACAACATTAACATCAGTGCAAAACAAAGCAGTCGTTTAAAGGTGTTGTAACATCCAGGAGGCAAAGAGGAGACTTATTAGTCATTTATCCTTATATTTTTAGCATAGAACATGCACCTGTACCCCTTTTTGAAATGGAAAAAGCTGGCAGATCCTGCGGACTAACTAACAAATCGAGCATACCTGTGTAATAACTATAGAACATTTCTGTACTGTGGCACACTTGTCCCATTAACGCTAGACAGACGACTCAGTGGCCGCTGGGAAAATTCAAATTAGTGACTACAAAACAGCGGCTTGGGAGAACTGCTTTTTTTTCTAGTGCAGATTAAAAGTGCCCTCCCTATCTTTTTTTACTACTTCATTTTTCTTGCACACTTGCATGCTTTAATATTGTCTAACTCAGTTGACTTACCCTGTTCAAAAGAGCATTAAAATGCAAACCATGAAAAATACAACGTAACAGGCTAATACACATATTAGGCTAGTTTATTAGGCGTACAAATTAAGTATTAATATTATGTAGTACACTTATGCCATAGAGTTTTAGTCATCCCAGAGTAGCCAGCAAACATTTAAACAAGCAGTAATATTAAATTACTTTAGCCTAAAGTTTTCTGATGTCATTTGACAGTTGCACACTGCTAGCATAATCTTTTGCAGTGTGAAAGTGTTTTATTTTAGGCTATATTAATCAAAACTATGCACATGAGAAGTGTTAATTTCAGCCATTATTTCAACTATTATTATTATTATAACCATATGGTGTGATTAACGTGAAATCTGTTTGGTATCCTCAGTTATTTACTTTTTCCTGAGAATATTTCTGCATAAACTACTAAAAGAGAGTGATTCTCAGAAATATGTATTCTAGTAGCGTTAAAGTACAAAAGTACAAACGTTTTAGTTTAGTTAAAGTATGAAAGGTAAAGCGATCGTGTAAGGGTAAATCGTGTAAGGGTAAATCGTGTAAGGGTACAAAGGCAAATCGTTTATTGATTTTGTAAATTATTCACCAGAAATAGAAATAGGAACAGCTAAATTGCTCATTTCTCAAACATTAGCTAGCAGTATAACTCTGGAAATCCAATCATTTTCTATTTCGATATGTTAATAATGATGATAGCTAGCTGTCAGCTAGCTGTCAATTGGCTAAATAAATATGAAAAAAAAATATGTATAGCTAATAACAGAGAATTGTAGTTTTTGTACTTTATTTACTTTGTTTTTTTTTTAGATTTAAGAGATTTTTGAACACAGAAAGCTCGTTTTTTCTTTTTTCCCCTTTATAATTGTAAGATTTTATGAGTAACTGCTGTATATCAGGGCATCATTTACATGTTGTTGTGAATGAATATCTCTTAGAGATGACACTTTTTTTGTACTTAAGTACAGCAAGAAGTAAATGTTATTTGTTACCTCCCACCTCTGTTCAAATATTTTCTAAAATTTATTGGGCTACAGATAGTATATTATATATAATCATTTCTTCACTCATGTGTGCCATAGTCCATTCTCAGGTTGTCAAGTACTAAAAACCTTACAGTATTACATTTTGCTATGAATAATAAACCCATTATTCATGGTTATCTAAACTATTATGTAAAAGCACCAGATTGAAATAAATTTCAGCAGATTTGTTCTTGTTTATGTAGGCCTATTACACAGCACATTTAAATTGGAAGTGAAATGGGTTCAGGGTCAATTTCATTTTTACTAAATTTGACTTGAATTGGATGGATGCCCATGTAGCCTAATAACCATAAAAACATCACCATAGTTTTTTTTTTTTTTCCAATTCAGAATGAAAACAGAAGTGACCCACATCTGCTCTTGGATCAAATCCATTACAGCTTCATCCAAGTTATGCAAATGAGCAATCATGAGAAATTAGGACTTTATATTCATTGAACTTTGATCAGTCGAAAGGAGTACGAAAAAAATCGCTCTTTTATGTTTTTAAAGCCCGGTTAAAGCATTCATTTGTATTTTTTGCTTTTTAGCTTCTTTTTAGCTTCCTATGTTAGGATATTGTATGATTACGTCCTGCTTTAGCTCTGCCGGTGTACCTCACTTCTTACTGTGTATTATTTATCATGTTTCCGGATCGCTCTGCGTATGCGTTATGCCCCCATGATGCCTCACCATCTGCCCTCGATGGGTTTGGCTGCCATGCCAGCTGGGCACAGAGGTATTAAAAACACAGAGAGGCTTCAGTTATCACTACTTGCTAGCAGTAGCGAGCTTTTTCTAGTTTTGATTTTGAAGGTTGGGGATTGTTTAATATGTGCTGGAACTACTCTGTATTTTTCCACCTCTGCTTTGTGTGTGTGGGTGAAAGTGAGATGAAAAATTAGGTGTAACATAAATTAGCACCATTAATTTGACGATGGCAGAGTGAGTATCAGCCTCCCACGTCATTAGAGCCGAGGAAGTGAGGAAACTTGCTTGCCAGTTAATGTCTTAGAGGAAGTCCATATTACAATGAAGAAAAGCCAGAACTGAAGGTCACAGGAATGAGTGTGTAAATGTGTGTGTGTAAATGTGTGTGTGTGTGTGTGTGTGCGCGTGCTCGCATGGTGCCCTGCGATGGACTGGCATCCCATTCAGGGTGTATCCCTGCCTCGCCATGACAGATCGCAAAGAAAGGGGACAAAAAGAAACTTGAATATATCCCTTCTAGAATATATCCTGTCTGCCATTTTGTGTCAGACACCACATATCAGACTTGTTTGTAAATAATGGTGGAAATAATCAATATGGCCTCCAAGCTAGCTTTCATTAACCAGTGTGATTGAAAATGGCTATCAAATGCTGGTGACTTAGCTTGATGATGTTATACAGTTCTTTCCACCTTGGCATTGCTAAAAAAAGAAGAACCTTTAAAGTATGTTTAAAAACCATCCCACTGTGCCAAGCTTAAATGTGAGTCTTTCTTTCTTGAAGTTAATTGATTTTTTTTTTTTTACTTCAGAACTTCCTCAGAGGACTAAAGAGAAGTAAAAAGAGAGTTCCTGATTACCAGGGCAAGTCATGAGGGAGGTCACCTGGTCAATGAATTTTATGGTTTTATGAATACTGAAGGGAGAAAAGTAAAAAAATATATATTTAATAACTTCTGGGCCTGCAGCCAGAACAATGACTCCTGTAAACCAGAGGAATATTTAGGACGTTCTAGACCTAAGGAATTCTGAGAATCAAAAAATGAAAAGCAGAAAAAGTTCTTTAAAAAATGCTTCTTTCATAACATCAACATTGTTATAATTTAGTACACTCTTTTTACTGTTAGCTTTGGCAATGCTGTTAATGAAACCCACATTCATAAATCATTCTAATTGTGCTCATAATTCTTTCTTAAATTGATAATGACTCCTTCTAAATGTTTTGTAAGATCTAATGATGCCTCATAAAGCTCTAATAATGTGGTTTTCATGCAGAACCTTTATAACTAATAATGACCTGTGTATAATTATAAAGTAATATTTATTAACAGGAATAGAAACATTATTTAGTATTATTAAAACATTTAAAATGTCCTCATTGAGTGCTTCAAGTAAAGTGATGATATATTAAATTATTCTGTTATAAGTAAGTTGTAAGACACGATTAACATTATTTATGTAATATGGAAACACTTAATTCCAGATTAATTATAGGAATATAAAAAAAAAATTATTATTAGATCTTTTTAAAATTATTATTAGAGCTTTATGAGGCATTGTTAGAGTTCATAAAAATGCTTTCAGGGAATCGTTAATAAATTAGAAAGAATTATAAGCACAATTAAAATGATTTAGGAATATGGGCTTCATAGATAGTGTTACCGTTAAAATCTTGAAACACCCAAAAAAAAAAAAAAAAAAAAGGTTGTTGGTTTTTGATTTGACCAGGTCATGCGTTGGTCACGGCTTTAAAGAGCTGAATGCAAATCGAATTAACCACCTGCATAATTAAGAAGTGACAGTGAAACCAACCATATATATGTTTGTCAATAAGTGCAACCATTTTGTGAGAAATGTGTGACTACAAGCACAAATTGTAGCCTAATCAATAGCTGGCCTTGGTTTATGCAAGTCTGCATTTTATTTACACGTAATAGTGTGTTTTTTAGGTTGTGGTGGAAATTCACCTGCAAAATGAGAAATCACCACCAACGCTTGAATGTGCTCAAGTAAAGATTTTATTCAATCAGCAATTGCTCACGAGCCAACATAGCCACACTTACCTTACCAACCGTACCTTACCTCAGAGTGCTACAAGGGTTGAGACAGAAGCTTGGAGTATATATGGTTACGTTCAGGAATTATTTATTTCATAGTTACTTTTATTCATTTAGTAAAGAACAAGGAAATCAACATCCTATTGGATGACAGAGTATACCGATTATCATATTATCATATTTTAACATAGCCGCCACCTCCTATCTTCCTCACCGTCATCTTCTTCACATCACATATCCCCATCTTACCTCATCCATTTCACTTATCTATTTCAATTATCTTTTTTTTGCCCTTGCTTGTCTGGGCCTGTCTGAGTCAATTCTCCAAACTCTGAAAAAAAATCTGAACAGTCGGTACTTTCTTCCAAAAATGTTGGTACTTTCTTCCAAAAACTCCCTGAGATCATAAATTTCATTTCCCCATTTTCTTAAGACAGACAATCTGTTCTTTCTCATTTGAACAGCTGTGTTCACAGTTTGTATGTTAGTAATCTTAATAATAGTATGGAAAGTAATAATTTTCCATACCTCTAAAATAGAGATCTAGAAAAGTGAAGTCCAGCTGGACCTGGTTGTGGATTTGTTGTTGATGAAGAACAGATTAGGAAAGGTGGATTTGCACTGCTGCTAGCATTGACTTGTTGGTGAGCTACAGTATTTTCACATTCCTAGTGTTACAGGTTTTCTTAGAGGATATGATCTGCTGTGGGCGACTGACTGACTGACTGGGATTTCCTCAGTTATCTCTAAGTTTAATATATGAGGTCCACACGGTGAGCTATCCAATTTAAAATTGTTTTCTTAGCAGGATAGAATGTAATGAAGGTCTAGACCTGAAATGCAGGGACAGAGAGACAGCAGGAATACAACTTTAATTTAAATTAAAAGCCTGTCTCTGGGATAACCTTTGTACCTGCTCTGTTTGTCATATAGATATGTAGTATGTGAAATTTTAGATAGCGTTATATTCCTAAATCTGATCATCTAACCTTAATTTGCTTGTGTGATAGCAAAGACCAAAACATAATACGAAGTTTTTTTTTGTACACTGCGGAGGTATGATCTTATCTGTTGATGTGAAACAGAATTTTTGAATGAATGTTTTTATGCAGACTAAATTCATATCCATAAAATGTATTAAATGAGCCCTCAAAGCCCCCACTATTGGTGTAGAAAGTCTGGGAGATTATCTTGACTCGATGGCACATTCCTGTGTCTGTCTGAGGATTTTGCACGGGAGGGTTTTGACATTTACATTACCTAAAAAGAGGCTTATTAGACTGAGTCAGGTAGAATAAGTTATTGTGACTAAATGTGTGTGCCTGTGTATGTGTTAGTGTGTGTGTGTGTGTGTGTGTGAGCCAGAGCACGGGTGACAATGCAGGACTGGATAATTTGTCTGTTGATAAGTCTTGGACAGCTTGGTGTTTTCGCCTGGGGTTGGCAGTACGACAAAGCATCAGTGATTTTCTCATTAAACAGAGTCCGTACATCTCTCCCAAGCACACACATTGGCAATGCAAATGTACATTGCATATGGAAAGGAAAATTATGCAAACCGTACTCTTTCGTTGTGTAAGGATGCAACATTTCCTGTATCTCACCAGAAAGTTTATAATTAACACTTCAGTGGCATCCAAGATTTATTTTATAATGAAATTCTGAGTTGATGTTTTAGTATAAACTAATGGTTTTTGGTCTATTTTCACTTTGGTTAACAGTTTCCTGCATTACCCACAATGCCATTCGACTACCCGCTGATAGGGGCAGCAGTGGAATTTAGCCTTTGTTTCATCTTCAAGAGAGAGCGATGCAGCGGTGCTTTAGTCATTTACTCTGTGCAGCTCTCAGACCTCCTCATCTGTACATTCTGCTTAAACACATCAGCTTCCAAAGCTTTCATGTTATTACCGCCATCAACACCATCGCGCTTGCCATCTCAGAGATAACTAACTAGCTGAGCCGAGTCTCTGCTGTAACTCAGTGCAGCCGCATCATTTTCTGCAGTATTTATGGTCTCCATTACTCCTATGTTGGATTTCTCATAAATTAGACATTAAATATCACTGGAAAATGGTGAGTAAGAAAAGAAGCTCTTGCTCTTTTGTTTTTAGGAGCTAACAGCAAAATCTGACCGTTATCCCTTATGTTTGAGGTCATTTAAATTTGATGTCAGTGTAGTAGACAACCCTTAACATCTCACGGGAATAACAAATATACAGCTTCAACCAATAAATTGGCACCAAAATCGCAAAGCACAACACAGATATTTCAGTATAAACATATTTAATGTGTTGCATGATGTTTTTTGATGCACATCTGAACCAAAGCTAATACTGAAGACCCACACAATTTGCAGCTGCCTGTTTAATGTCTTTGTGTCCATGTGAGCCAGCAAGTGTGTGACTTGCCTCTGGCACATTTCAGATGCCCTGACTTTCAACTGCCAACATTAACGAAAGCCTCTCCACTCTGACTGAGGCTCAAGGCATATAATCTGAGCTGCTTTGATAATAACTCGCATAAACTCTTACATTTATTCATTTGGCAGGTGTTTGTATTCAGAGCGCCTTGCAACTGAGGAAGAATATAATGCAAGAAGAGCAGCACGATGGTGTAGCAGGTGGTATTCCCAGCTCCAGGGTCCCCAGTTTGATCCTGAGTTTGGTGCTGTCTGTGAAACGTACAGTTCTCCTGTATCAGTGTGGGCTTTCTGTGTGGATTCCCTACTCAAAATTGCTCCTGAGTGTGAAAGAGAATGTGACCGTGTATGTGTGGTGCCCTGAGATGGATTGGCATCCCACCCAGGGTGTATTCCCACCTTGTACCCAGTGCTCCTGGGATAGGCTCTGGATCCACAGTGACCCTGATTAGGATAAAGTGGTTAAATAAAAACTTTTTCAAACATAAAGCTGGATAGTTGAAGGTTTAAGGTCCAAGCGTCCCACAGCTGCTCTCATTTGAACTCAAACACCACCACAGATCATGTACTAAATATCACTTAATAATTTACACTCACTTTAAGTTGCATCTTGTCACATGTTATGTTTCATGGCTTAAAAGGGGGAATTTGTGATTGTAAACCACCCATAGCTTCACACATTACACACGCAGTAAAAAAGATTTTTGCTCTGTTGTTTGGATTATAAACCAGCACTCCGCCAAGGTTTGCTGTTTTCATTTATTTGCGGTTCGATTTTCAAGGCAGAAGGTAGTTGTACTGTAAATATAAACAGTCTGCCAACAGATTTCAAACCAGACCCTTTGACCAGTCGTATGTTTTGTTTTTCTGTCCATTACACCAATCAAAATCTGGTCATCCAGTGACTTGTTTGTGTGCATCATCAAGCTATCTGTGCTGAAACAAAATATAGAAAACATATCTGTTTGAAATGGGTGCAGTTGTAATTCACGGTTAAACCTTGGTATCCAAAATAGGCAAAAATAGAGATAGACTTCTAAGGGTTGATCACTAAGCTGACACTGGCCATGCTTAAACACTTTTATTCTGGACTTTTTTCTTTTTTTAAATTTCTTTTGAATATTTCTCAAGATTTTTGAACTACTCTAGATCTAAAGTCAAGTTCATTTATTAATAAGATGTAAAAATGACATAAAGTGACCAAAGTGCTGGACAATGAGATCTAATTAATTCAATTTAAAGTAGAGTAACTAATTGCTTTTCAACTTAATCTCAATCTCAAACTCAATCTACTGCATCTGAAACATATGGTTAATTATCATATACAACAATTTCGAAATGTTTCCCTGTACTGAGAAAAGAACAGAAAACCTGTTTATCCGAAGCTCAATTATGTTGGAAGTGTAAGAACAGTTGCTGGAGTGTCAATAGCCCCAATTATGTGAAACACATACTTTTGTAGAACATTTTAATGAATCTGTACAATGTGTCTTTTCAGAGACTGTTTTTTTTTTTTTTTTTTTCTTCAGAGGGAAGAAATTGAGATTTTGTAGACACTTAAAACACATAAATACATAAGAATTAGTATGGGCATAATTAAACGGAATGACTTTATAGCCTACATAGTCACATATTTTAGATGTTTGTTGATGAAATTATCAACTGTCCTTAGACTTCCATCATAAATGAGTTTTTTATACTACAGATAGAGATTAGATTGAATCATGGCTGTTTTTCTTTAAGAAAAAAGATACACTTTAGTTGAAGAAAGGTGTGTAAAGTATGAAAAAAGGACATAAATGGAAAAAAAGACTAAGCAATAAAAGGACACAGTACAATAAAGTAACGTAGACCTTCATTTTGGTGGCTTTGTATTACACGTCATACATTCGAACGAATTCTTCCATGAATCCTTATCGTACTACTCCTCCACACTGACCCGAAGTCTGCTATTGATTTTCTTCAATACACCTGCAATTACATAGATCTATTGTGCTTTGAAAAGTTCTCCTATCTCTTAAATCCCATAATTCCATCCTCTACCTTGCTCCTGCCCTAAAACCTATACATTGATCCAGACCGCCGCTTCCATTCTGTTCTGTTCTGTCCCGCTAACCTCAGATGCTCTAAGGCTTAAGGTCGCATACAGGCCTGGCAGGAAGATCACACCAGCTGGATGGATTTCAGTGCGGTTGTCATGGAAATGATGCTCCCGGAGGGCCCAGGACTAAGCCCGTGGACTGGACTGCACAAACAGATTGCTGGCTGATGAAGATGAGCGAGAGAGAGAGTCAGAGAGAGAGAGACAGAGAGACAGATAGATAGATGTAGGAGGCAAGGGAAAAGTGGTTGACAAGGCAACAATGAGGGAAGACACGCCTCACTGCACCAGAGATGAAGAACAGAGCTTGGGATGTGGGGGGGAAGATACACACACACACACACACACACACACACACGTATACCAGCACGTCTCTCTAACTGTTTCTCCAAAGGGTGCCTGACATTTCTCTAAAGTCTTTTTGAATACAGTCAGTAATGGGTGATGTGGCGCAGTATACTTTGCTTAATGAAGTTAGTGTGAGTGAGTTCGCTTGTTGAATATGTGTGATTAAGAAAAGCAGCAACATCTGTTCAAGCTCAGCACGGCTCTGATTTACTGACCTGCTCAGTCACGGGCTCTGAATATAATAAATGTCCGCAAAGGAAGTTTACTTCATTGTATCAGATTTGCCTGTTAAAGCATTTTTTCTGGTTTAATTCAAATATTTTAAATCAATGATCAGATTCAGTGTTGCGTAATCACATTAACATTTCATGTCCTGTATGTGTTTGTGTGTTTTTTCAGGCATTCAGGTTCAAACTGCTGAGGATTACCAAAACCAGGACATGAAGCCGAAACGGGTTTAAAAAGACAGTGTGGTTAGTAGTCTTTTTATTGTATATGTCTCATGAATGAAGCGTCCCAAATGAAGTAGTAGTGTCTAGTTACAGTTATTTTAAGAAATATACAAAACTACGTTCTAACAAAACGTGTTCCAATGTAACTATACTGTATGTGTTCATGCACACTACGTCCACGTTAATCCGGATAGATCCAAAAACTGCATTTTGGTTTTAAAACGCTCTCCGTCTACACTGGAGTTTCAAACGTTTTCCAAAAATTGCTCGTCCACACTGAAACGTCTGAAAAGGCTAACCTCCCTATACTGCGCATGCATAAAAACATAGGAAGCTTTGGCCTGCGTCACTTCCTTCAGACGTTTATTTACTTTCCGTCTCTTTGAATTGATGTCGAGGAAAAGCAGCGAGTTTTTTAAACGGACAGACGAAGAGGTGGAGTTATTGCTGGGAGTAACCCAAGACTATAAAGTGAACATTCCGTCCGCTTTGAAAAAATGCAATCTGAAGGTTGTACGAAGTGACATTAATCTTTAACAATGATATCAAACTGGATAGCAGGCACAACAACTGCAGTACAACATCGTCCACCACCTTGTTTGTTTTGAGTGGAATGGGTCACATGACTGCATCACATTACTAAAAATACGTAAATGTTTTTGAATATCTCCTTTTTCTCTTCTCGTTCTCAACTACAACGAGAAAATGGCATTTTCAAATTTATCCACTTGGGAGGGTGTTTTTCGAAAAAGCTCCGTTTTCGCTAGACAAAAAAAAACACGCCATCTTAGTGTGGACAGAAGGCCAAAACATAGAGAAAAAGATTCAGATCGTTTTCAAATTTATCCGGATTAATATGGACGTAGCCTCAGTCTTGTCTCACTAATGCTCCCTTTTTAGATGCAGGTATAATTTTGATACCTAAGTGTTCTACTTATTACTACACTTTACCATTTCAATATAGCCAGATTGTTAAACATTTCCGGATTGGATGTTGGGTTCAAACAACACGAGGGTTGGAGGTACATACATAGCTCCATTTAAATACTTAAAGTTTTTCTCCCTAATATTTCATTAACGTGCTCTGGAACTGTCCTAAATGTTTTTTTTTTTTGTAGTTGTTTAGCATCCCTGTGCTCTCTTTTGTGTCAATTTATGTCTCAATGTTTACTAATTAACTAACTAACATTAATTACCTAAAATGATTATAAATTTTGGTTTCACAGAAGCTGAAAATATCATATAATATAATATATTTTCATAACATGTAGAAATGGTAAAATAAAATACATTAAACAGTTTGCTAACTAGCCTCCTACTGCAATAACCTATTGAATGTGACGTATCGCAATTCAGTATTAAGATGACGAAGGGCAGTTTACACATCTCGCTGTAGCGTTTGCTTAGCCATATCTAAAGGTGATCTATAATAGATCATGTGAGTGATATCACATAATAATAATCCAAAGAGAAAAGCAGGATGGTAGCTTTCTGATGGGTTATTTTCTCATTTTCTATTAACACTTGCTTCTTTGATTAAATCGAACCCTGACTGTAACGGAGAAAAGAACAGCTTTTTATGGTGAACAATTTACTAAGTAACTATTTTTTAGTAGTGAGTGATTAGGCATTGGCTAATTGTTGCTTAGATTTTTTTACATGGAAATGTTAAGCTAGCTAACGTTACAGATAAACAATTGCGTGATGAAGTAAAACACAATGTTAAATATATCTTCACGACATAACAAGAGGTCGTATTTGTTTAGCGGCTCTGTTGAGGCTTAGCTGAGTGTGTTGGTTATATAGAGCACTTCTTTGCTAACTGCTAATTACCTTATTACCTCGAAAGCTATTTGCTAGCTACTGAACTGGCCATTTTAATAAGCTGCCATGTTAATAAGATCACTTCTGTCACCTTATTTAACTTGGGGTATGTGAATCTGTCGTAGTCGCTGTGGAGAGGCTGAGTGACACTTGACAAGAAATGACAGCATTGGGAGAGAGGAAAAGCCATCCGCTATGCTTTTGTTAAAGAAAACCTTGGCACAAGTTTCCAATTTTGATTTTTTTCTGCCCCATGATGAGAGCAAGTACATGTTTTACCTGTGTCAAAACAGTCCCACCATGTTGCTAATTATCAGTTGAAGGCTGTGTTTTCCCTAATTGTGCATTTGCTTGGCAAAACTGGAGCGGAGGTATAGCATCGTTTAATCCCCCCCCCTGCAGAAACATGCCATGAGTGCATCTGGTACGATCCTTTATTTAACTGTATTTGTGGAGCACAGTATGTTGCAACATTTGGTGGAGGTCATGCAGGTTAAAACAGGAATAAAGCCGGGAATGAGGAGTGGCTGTGTTTGATTCTGAGTTAATTTGAGGCAGAGAGTGTGAATGTTTTATAGATAAAATGTTTCACAAGCAATTTGAACAGACTGTAGGATACGCTGACAGTTATTTCAGTCCCAATAGTTTTGTAGTACCAATAGTACTATTATGTATTATAGTATAGTACTATTATGATAATAATATTACAATAAAGCAATATTTTCAGTTATAGTACATCCCTTGAAATTAGGGCTAGGCAACATGAGATATCATGAGTGTAGGGATTCAGAATGAACGGATAATGTTTTCTTATTTCCAACAGATACAAATACAGATTGGAGGCACACTATTATCCCAGCCTAACCACTGCCTTACTGAACTCCAAAAAACAACATAATTCTACATTATTTCTATACGAACTGGCCTAAAGAAATGTGCTTTCATTTAAAAAGCCGCCGCTGCGTATGGCCCATGCACACTACGCAGTTTGCACAGGCCTGCATATCTCTCTACAGTCTCCAGGAAATAGTAATTTAATTAATTTTAAAAATATTAACTTGCACGTTCATTGCGTGTGTTTTCATCATTCTTAAATGAGTGTTCTCCACTGTAAAAGAAAAGAAATTCTTCCCAGAACATTTTACAGTCATTATACCGAGATTAAGCTTAAAGGACCCTATTTTGACTCGCAGCAGCAGCAGCACGGCGTCCCAGTTCTCTTGTCGATTCTGATAGTGTGTCCAGTGAATCCAGTGAAACCCATAAACGTAAGTAAATCGAAAGTATTATTAGGTGGCTATTCTTTTCAACTATTATGATTCTCTGATTTGGGAAAGACATAATTGTTTTGAGAGTTAGCTAGCTTACTCAGTCACATTAGATAGAAAGCTTGCCTGAAAGATTGGACAAGGCATCTGGTTGAAACCAATTATGAACTCGAGTGAGTACCTTCTAGACCACGCCCACTTCTGGTTCAAATCTGAATACAGATAGAGATACAGTATTTGGAGCACTAAACAGATACAGATAGAAATTTTCCATTTATCCTACGCAGGTTTACAGGGAGCCTGGAGCCTATCCCAGGGAACTCAGGGCACAAGGCACAGATAGAAATTTATTTAGGTGAATTTATGTTGTACGAAAAATACACAGAATGGTATGAAGAAGTAAGGCTGGGGCTGATTTCTTTCTAGTTCAAACTGTAGATTCATGCAGACTGTCAGTGACAGTCATGTCAGGTGATTACCCAGACTGACAATATGATATTATGATACACTTTTTTGAGATATTGTGGGTACTTTTATTACTCCGAACAGCTCCAAGTAACAAGGGATCTGATTGAACGTCAAAGTCTTTGTACTTTTTATAATGTGATGTGTGGGTATTTAATAAAAGCCCAGCATAACTGAATATATGGAAACATATGGTGTATTGCAATACTGTCTTTAAGTATTGTAATATTATATTCA
The DNA here is from genome assembly GCA_022758105.1 of Pangasianodon gigas. Classification (NCBI taxonomy): domain Eukaryota; kingdom Metazoa; phylum Chordata; class Actinopteri; order Siluriformes; family Pangasiidae; genus Pangasianodon; species Pangasianodon gigas. Next base: position 13,625,029 of record CM040474.1, read on the forward strand.
TAATATATCACCATCTCACCCATCCTTATTTGAAATATGCTACAAGCATATTTTTTAAAAAACAAAGTACATTAAAAAAATGGGGGAAATTCCAGGGGGAAATTTTTCTAAGCCAAATTCCTAACCAAATTATATAATACTGAATTATCATGTCATTTAATATCCTTTGAAATTGTTGTAAGTATAACAAACATCATAATATTGGATTGTACACTCATCATACCGTGAATATTTCATACCGACCCACCCCTACTTTGAATGCTCTACCTTCTTGAGATGCAAGATGGTTACTTAAATGTTCTTATTGATCACTATCTGACTCCTTCCTCATTCTGTGCCTATGTCATTTCCTCTTTATAAATTGAAGAGCACACAGGAATCTTTTCTAGGAAAAAAAGAATCAATCAGAAGTTGATCGACTCATATAACCCTGGCTCTAGTTTTAGTTTTACTTGTTTATGAAGGGGTGTTCCAGTGATTAAAATATGCGATTGGAAGCATCACACCTCACTCGTAGTGTTGTTTATCTCACCACAAAGAACTATGGGTAGTGAGGAGGGAGGTAATATTGGGTTCTTACACCTGCACACACACAGGAATGAGAGAAATGGATTTTACTTATTGCAGATATTGACTGCTAGATAGGTGAATCTTATGGCTTTGGTTGAAAAATTGCCTGTTCCACCAGACTCGGGCATTCACCACACTTAATGTGAAAGCTGGCCAGGAAAATACATGGTGCAATGGGAAGTTTTTCAATAATTAATGGGCCCTTGTAAAAAAATCCATATCCGCTATAGTTGGACAGGAGCATGAGTGCTACGATGCATTATGTTACGACACACCTACGATGAAGCATTCCAGAGCACTTAGGTGTAGATTTGTTTCTGAGTGGACTGTTCATTATAAGCTGCATTGTGGTAGTAAGCAATTCTTTCATGATGGTATAAGATATTAATTACAGAATGATGGAAAAGAATGCGTGCTTCGTTTGGCAGTACTGGTGTTTAGTTGCAGCATGTTTTGAGCGTGTATACAGTATGTGACTTATGACATGTTACCTAATATGCGTTTATTGCAAAAACAATAATTAATCAATGTAAGTAAAATAATTATTATATGTAAACGGATACTTTGTCAGTTCATCTTCAGCCTAAATTAGCTGTGGGACTGCCTGCACACGCGTATAATCACGCGAAATGTCTCTACACCATCAGCGGAATGAGGCAAAGACAGATCCTGATGAAGTACAGGCTCATTTTTAGCTGTAGAACCTAGTAGATATAAAAAAAAATCTCAGCTGCCCAGAATGTAAATTCTTGTGTTCACTGGTAAGGGCAGTGAAGCACTGTGGATATAAAAAGCGATTAGTAAGCAAGATACGAAGCAACTCGACAAATTTCTCCCAGCTTGCAAATTACAGATCATTTTAGGAGAGGGACACACACACACACACACACACACACACACACATAAACACACTTTCACTGTAACCAAACAAGCGAAATTTGTTGCAGCATTCTTTAATTTGATATTACAGTATAGATTTTGCAAAGTATTCACCCCCTTGATCTTTTACATATTTTGTACTGCTACAACCTAGAACTGAAATGGAATTAATTTTGATTTTATGTCATGATTCTACACAAAATAGCCCTGAATATTGAAGTAAAACATGTGACTGTATTGCTGTGAAACCTGTAAATTAGTTCTGGTCCCACAAATAGTTGAATGTTAGACGTACTGTGTAATTCAAATAGTTAATTCTATTTCAGTTCCAGGTTGTAACATTACAAAATGTGGAAAAGTACAAGGGGGGTGAATACTTATGCAAGGCACTATATACCACACTGTTGAATTCTTGACTCTGATTGGTCAGAAGGTGTTGATTCATTTTCAGTAACAGCAGCTCTGACAGTAGTGCCTGCTGTAATTCAGGTCACCGTTTTATATTAATGTGCTCATTCTAATACGTTATCATTTGTACAGTCACAACTCATTCGCAGAAATGCCAGATAATTTAAACTTAGTAATAAATTGATTAAAAAAATGTGTTATTTAAGAAAGAAAAATGTATAATTTTTCACATGGTGAAGTTTTCTGTATGGAAGGAGTCTCCAGTGTCGGCTCGTTGTGAAAGTCAGTATTTATAAATACTTAAAACTGTAGTATATTATAAACTGTAGATTTTGGAATTTTTGGTGTTGAGTACTAACATTTATCCTAAATTCCCTCGTTCTGAATCACTCTGGTTTTTTTTTTTTTTTTGATAATACATAAGTAGAGATGCTTCTCCATTAAGAAGCACAGATTCCTGTGTTTATTAATACAACTAAAACAAATCAAGGCAAATATAATTCCACAAACCACTTCAGCTATGAAAGATTCTCTCTTGAAGCACATTTATTTTCCATTCAGAAAGAGTCAGTATTTTAAACTCCCATCTTCTTTTTTATAGTGAAGCTAAATTGCACATTTTACACATTTTTTTTGATCTGCAATTAGATGAGGTATCCTAATTCTTTTAATAGCATGATGATGGTTATAAAATGATCTTTGGGGATCACATTTAAAATGCAGTTGTAGCATGAAATAGCTCATTTCCTGAACAGTGATAATCTTCCCACTGGACTGTGGCCCGTCGCCCATGAAACTCTCCGATTTGTAATGACATAATAAGCTACATTAATTTCTGGTTTTCAAGCTTTTGTTAAAGATCCAGTGTGCAGTCATTTCAGATTTCACTTCTAAGCCCCGATGCTACTGATGGAGTACGGAGCTTTGCAGTTAGATTTCTTTTATTCATATACGCATTGCTTCTCAGGATTTTATGGATACAGGGCAACAAAGGATTGAGCAAGGATTGTAAAAAAAGATGGCACATCCCTGAATGATTGATATAGCTTAGTCTATTCATGATATTAATAGTCATTTTGCAGCTTGTCCACTATTGGATAAAACCAAACCCACTTTATATTGTGAAAGGTCTCAACACAGAAGAGAGAAAAGGAGAGAATGACAGAAGGACTAGAATGAGAATACTCACGAGTGGTTCTTATAAATGGGTGAGCAGGGCTTCTTTCAAAGACAAAAAGACATTTGTATAAGGTTTCATTTTTGGCATCAGATTGTTTGCTGTTAACAAATGTCTTCATCCTTTTATTTAGGATTTTGTATTATTTTTTTTTTAAACAAGTGCAACAGCACCACCAATGGTCACACACAGAATGGTATGAAGAAGCGACACTAGGGCTGATTTCATTCTAGCCCAGACTGTAGATCAGTGACACACGTCATGTGATTACACAGAGTAAAACTCCTGTAGATTTCGTGCATCGTGATATTTTTCAGTTCATATCAGTGACACATCAGTAAAACATGCATATGAAATACAGTCGTGGGTGTAATGAAGGCAAGCAAAGTGGATTATTTACACTCTTTACTCTCATCATTTTTTCCTCAAAATGGAAGAAGAAAAACTGGAGGAGAAAATAAAAATCGAAGTAAGCACACATTGTCTAATCAAAGTACATACTGCACAAAAGGACAGAAGACAGAAGCATAATTTTAGTTTTTTTTGTTTGTTTGTTTTTTGTTTTTTTTTTAACAAAAGGGTTTTTCTGTTTACTGTGTTTGGTATTTGGAGGAAATATGGCATGAACCCAGTAGAGCATTATGGACTTGAAACACATAAAAAAAATGTTCATTAAATATGAAAAACGTCAAAAAAAATGCAGCTGTCTATTTTTTTGTGCATGTGTGTGTGTGTTTGTGTGTGTGTAATTGTTTCCCTCAGGTTAATCTTATTATGTCATTGATGAGAGTGATCTGGTCTGAAAACTGAATGATCAGGAGAAAATTTCCTGTAGCTTTTCTATAGGGAATACAACAGATCAACAAACTGTACCTCTCTTAGGTACTGTAATATCTGATATCATAAATAAATTGTCTGTAAATTGAGGTAAGAGGAAATGGTCTAGACAGGGTGGGTGCTTGACCTTTTCTCTCACTGACTGACTGGCTGTCTGGGTAGACACCAGGATAATCTAAGTGAAGCTAATGCTTATTTCTCTTTCTCTCTGCAGTGTGCCTGAACGATTGTGTGTGTCCCCGTCATGGCTCCTGGCTCGGTGGAGGTGTTTCCCTCTTCTCTCTTGCTCCTGCTGGCCCTCCTGCTCTCCTCGTTGTCCAGCACCTGCCATGCCTTATGTACGTATCCAGGCCTTTATTAACGAATTCTTATCATTAAAATGTGATGTAATGTCTCATAGTGCCTGTACGTATGGGTTTTCGATGATGGGTTTCATAACAAGCTGTTAACAAGCAGTATGGGGTGATATGGAGAACAAGGGGTTAAATCCTAGATATTAGATGCTAATCCAGCTGCTTTCCTATAGTTTGCTAAACTTCTCGGAGAAATCCTGGTCTTCGAATATCTGTATTGGTCAGAAGGCGGTGATTAGTTTTCTATAACAGCAGCTCTGACCATAGTGACGGATGTAATTCAAATCACACGTTTATATTAATGCGCTCCTTCTGATATGTTATCGTTTCTATAGTAACAACTGGTTGATCTTGATATGGTGACATTTAGCATTTACTGAAGGAGTCTCCCGGTTCAGTGCTTTGTAACAGTCAGGAAGTTTTCATGTTCTCCATGGGAGAGTCATCAGGACATGGAAGGAAGCTGGCGAGGGAAAGAATGTTTATAGCTGCTATAACATAACAGGAGTTAATTAACAGGAGGTGGAATTATCTTGTTTCATGGACATTCCACAACATTAAATGTAACTATAAACAGATAAAAAGTTTGATATGGTGTCATTTAATAAACATAGTCCATGCTGCTATAGGAAAATAATAAACGTGGGCTTAGTAACAGTAACTCCGCTTCGTGTCAGGGTGCACCACACTATCCTCTCCATGATTATTCACACAGGACTGTGGTTTTATTGATGCATCTGAATTTTTTCATGTAATGTGTTCATGAAAATCACTACTAAACATAATAATGCTTTCGTTTATTATTATAGAATAGAATCGAGATACCTATGATACCTTTCAACCATCTGTTATTTCTGGTCAAGCAATTGTTTCCGATTATCACACCTCACCTGATCGTGGCCCGTGCGTGCCCGACGATGATTACACGCCCTCTTCCTCCGCCAGCGTCCTTCCTCCTCGATTGGTTTTTAATGATAGTTGTCATGGGGATGGTGTGCTCCACTCACACCGGAGCGTGTGACATCATTGGTTAAGACATAGCATCAGCTGACGCTTTCGTCCCTCAAGGTTGTTCGGTCCTTTTGTTTTCACGGTTGAAAAAGTGCCATTGGGTAAACGAAAGACTGTAGAGTGTGTGTTTGTGTGTGTGTGTGTGTGTGTGTAAGGGTGTGTGTAAGTTACATCAGTGGAACGGCTCCCTATGGAGAGGTCTGGATAGAAAGCCTTGTGTTGCTGAGGGAGCAGAAGACGTCCCAGCGCTTCTGGAAGATTCTGCGAGATCAGAAGCGAGCACTGAAAAGCCGAGTCAGTGATAGTGCAGTGATAGTGGAGGCTGAAGCGGTAGGACGAGAGATGTTCAGAGACAACGCCCCTCAGCAGCACTCAGTCTCCAGCGATTTCTTTTTGTTTTCTTATCTCTAGGGCTCATCAATAGTTTGCTCTCTGTCGCTATCTCACTATAGCGCTACCTGGGAATACTTTAGTCAGCTATGTGTGTGTGTGTGTATATATATATATATATATATATATATATATATATATATATATTTCCTCACTCACATTAGCACACTCCATCTATTTCTTCTCTCCATCTATTTTTTTCTGCCTCCATCACACGTCATCTCCTTTCTATCCTTCACCTATTAGAACGTTAAATACTTCTGGTCCCCCTTTGTAATAAAAGGCTGATTTGCTCTAGCTTTACCCAGGCAGGCAGAAATGGGAAGAAACACTCGTCTCTGAATGAAAAACGGGGATGAAGGCGGGTGGGTGGAGAGAGGAGGTGTGGGATCTGGTTGCCATGGTGAGGACCAGGCCTGGCTTAGCCCTGACAGATGAGTGTGAGCCCGCTGTCGGCTCTGTTTGAACCGACGCTATGGCAACAGGACACGGAGGCGATGATCCTCCGCTTGGTAATGCTGGTATCTATGACTACAACCCCCCCCCAGCCACCCCCCTTTCACACACACACACGCAATTCAGTGTCCGGCGGGAATTCGATCCACTTTGCATCCGGAGTCAAGCGGACAGGGGCCAAGCGCAGCCGCTCTTTATTAGATTCAGCCGCGGAATTACAGCGGTGTCGTATTTATCGCTTCCCGTCGGCACATTGACAGAAGAGCACTAAATCGGCCGGCGAATGCCACTCACGCTGCCCCTACTTTTTGTCCACCATGAAATATTAGCCTTTTATTTCATTACAGCATTTGTCGCTTTCTGACACAAATCTGCCCTCCGGCTCGCACGCACCAGCATGAGTGTAATAACAACTTTTCTGTTATGCCGAAGTCACCAGGTGTAACGGGGCTAAGAATGACCTTGTTGAATTTATTGTGCACTCTGCAATCATAGTTTTGTGTTTTGGATAATCTTGTTTACTCTGTTTGTTGCTGTTTAAAGCCTTTATGATATGGGCACTGAGCTGCATTCAGATATTGATTGCAACTTCCTGCAGGTCAATAGAGCAGCTGTGTTTCTGGGCTTTATGCACCTTCTTCTTGCCTTATTATGGCAAATTGTGAAATACTGTTTGCTGGAGAACAAGTTAAAAGCATCTATTAAGGGCTGAATATCACTATACAGAATAGGGATGGAGCAGTGTGTGTTCACGCCAGTGCCTTTCAGTTGTCTTTAGATAGAATGGATGTACTTGTATTACATAAATTTATTGTACTGTTTTCTTTTTAGAGGCAGAACCCACGATATGATCTACATCAGGGGTCAGTAACTGGTGGACCGTGGTCCAGATGTGGACCCAGTAAAGTATTTTAGTGGACTGAACCGAGTACTTGGAGAAATACTGATAAACATATAAAAAACTGGCCATAGTTCAGCAACTCTAGGTTTGTAATCATGAACCAGCTGGGCTTCTGTTGCAGATCCAGCGTTGTGGTTTATCCAATCACACGCATTTATTGGACAAATGATTTAGCTGGAGGCAGCTCATCAGACTAGCTACAGGGCTAGAGACATTTGTTCAGAAAGGGAAGAGTTTTCAGATCTTCATAGATTTTCATTTAATTTACCCTCTCTGGTCTAATTAGCAAATTGATGCCATGAGTTGATTTTTTTTTTTTTAAATCCCGATGACGAGAACAGAAAAGACAGATGGAGAGTAGGCTTGTGAGATGCCATCATCCTATCGTACAACACAACATCGTCCTATCGTGCCCCCAAACAGATTGATGATAGTATTGCCTCTGGCTCTGAGGAGGGAAAAGAAGAGGGTGTGGCCAGACATTCGTAACATGTAGCGTGTACAGTTTATATCATTACACCGAAAAAATACCGGAAGCTGGTTACGAGTCAGCTGAGGCTGCTGAGGCTAGCATTAGCATGTAGTAATTTTTTTTTAAAATCAATTACCTGTTGACAATGTCAGGAATGCTTACAAAACTGAAATCAGGACTGTAAATAAACCTACCGAGTTCGTAGCTGTAACTAAGCTCATTATAAAATTGAAAGAAAAATCATATAAACTATGCGTGCATGTGCTTTGTGGTGAAGAGATGCTTCACGGAGATACTTACTGAATTCTTGTATAGTTAAGTTGCCGTGAGAAACAAACACGCTGTTTCATTCTCTTAATTTAAGACTTCGGCAAAGACGGACAAGGGAATCTAAGATGCATCAGAGAAGGATGTTTTGTTGCTCTGCTCAAAAACACTCAAAAGGACTAACAGGCGAAAACGGATACGCTTAGTATGAGATACAACACAATTTATTTTGTCGATCTTAAAGCTGCAGGCACCACGTTTTCCGACAGACATTTAAATCTTTAAATCCAACTTGAGAGCCATCGTGATCGTTGGAATCCATAAGCGATTCCTGATACTTTTGTCAATCGTCAAGCCTAATGGAAAGAATTGCATGTATTCTCCTTGTGTCAAATTCAAAACATAACTACTTGGATACTTTTCCTTCTAAACTCATACTAATACAGATACGAATAGGAGGTACACTATTGGGTTGGTTGGTTTTTTTTTTTTTTTTTTTTTCAGAAAGCTTGCCAGAAAGGTTCATGTGGTTGAGAATAGAGTTGTGCATCAGGATTGGGAGGTTTTTACTATCCTGCGATGCAGGTTCGCACACGAGTATTAAGCTTGTGGTACAAAGACCACGTTCATTAAAATTCGTTGGAGATTCTGATAGCGTGGCCTGCAAAACTTTTCTGGAATATAACAAGCCCAAAAAAAGTAAATCTGATCATATTTTGAGGTGGTTATTATTGTCAACTATAAACGAACGTCACTGTTTGAGACCAATTATGAACTCGCGTGTAGCTGAGATGGAAGGACTGTATAGGTTCAGGAGAGGTTCTGCAAATTGCTATTAATTTCTATACTTAAATACGAATACAGATACAGATATGAATACTTTGACCACTAAACAGATAAAGATACAGATAGTGGCATTGCATTATACCCCTTACCATAAATGGATCATTAGTGGTTAAGCATTTAAATGTAACTTGTAGCTGTTCAGTCATTTTTTAAGCAAGGAATGATGTGTAACTAGACCTTCACAAATTTTAGTTCAACACCCCTGGTCTATATGTTCTTCTTAATAAGTAATTCACATCCTACATAACTGGATACATTTTTTTTCTTTTTTTGATTATTCATGCATTACTGACTTATTAATGACGTTATGTTTGTTCCCTCCAGCTTCCCCCAAGTTCACAAAGATCCCGACAGATCAGATAGGAGTGTCCGGTGGTGTGGTGTCCTTCGTGTGTCAAGCCACAGGCGACCCGAAGCCACAGGTCATCTGGAACAAAAAGGGCAAAAAGGTCAACTCTCAGAGGATAGAGGTGAGATGCACACCTACACACACACACACACACACACACACACAATTGATGCATTGTGTAGCAGCTCATACAACCTTGCATGCTTTGGAGTGCCTGAAGGATTTCATCTTTATCTTGCATCCACTGTTGTATTCCTTTTTATAAAGGTTTTTTTTTTTTTTTAATAAAGATGTAGCTTTTGCTTCTAAAAGCGGGTGACTACATCTCACTGTATGCATGCTTTTCTGCATTTTTCCACCAACTTTATTTTACATTCTATAAATCTTTAATGATAGCAAAAGCTTAAACCAGAAGCATGCCATTTCTTCACATTTTCTACTCATGTTTGATATGATCTCTCTCTTTTTGTATACAATATTTAACATCTGTCACTTTATACAGTATAAACAGATTACACACTCAGTCCTCACCATTGCAGTGCTTCGATTTTTATGAACTTGTCTGACATGAACAGAGGGTCGTTTATGAGCTGAATTTCATTAGTCATTTCTGTCTAACCAGAGTAACACAAACTATATGCTGATTGTGCAATGACAATGAGAATGCTTAAAAGTGTAAACAAAGTGTATACAAATTAACATCACTCATTTTGTCTGGGTTTAACGTAAGTGTGCAGTTTTTATTATATTATTTATAATGCAAAATCAGCCCTTTTCAACGAAGTCAGTCAGTTGTGAGCAACAAAAAGAGACTATCTGCCATGGCCATACATGGTAATATTATGCATCTGCATATACATAATATTAAAACCCTCACAAAACAACGGAATATTCCTCCCACCCTATTGCCTGCAGCAGAGAACAAACTATTGCACTCGCTCCGAAAATCTAAAATGCAAACCAGAATAAAATAGAAACAACGGGAGTTCATGTGAAGGCATTCAATGTGAACCTCCTACACTAAACAGTAATTTACATTTAAATGGGTTTTAAATGAGTGACATGTTAAGTGGAATTTGAAAAGGAGAAACAGTGTTTACAGTCAGCTACAGAATTATTGGCACCCTTCATAAAAATAAACCTTTAACGCAAGCAAGCTGAGCTGAAACATATACGGATGCTGTATAGCTTTATGTAAGCGCAACATTTTTTTTTCTGAGCTGTGCAGTTAGTTCTGCAAAGCATTGGTTTCAAAATTATTTGCACCCCTACATTTAATATATGCTAAAGCCTCACCTGGAGAAAATAACAGCACTGAGCATTTTCCTATAATGTATAAGAAAGGTGGAGAAATTTCTAGAAGGATCTTGGACCCTGTTTGTTCCAGGTCATTCATGTGTCTTTTCACATGCATCGACTGGACGTTTGTAGTAAAGTGTGTCTTCCAAGTCAGAGGATATGTTTCATTACCAGATTCTTCGCACAATTCTGATTTTTTGTTTACATTACAAGATTCTTTGCACAATTCTGATTTTTTGCTCAAATCAACACATTCATAACTGCAAGTTATCCAGATTTCTCTTTAATTTGAACACACTTGTCCCCCGAAACATGCCACATGCACACATTGATTGTTTGGCCAATTGTTTTGATTGCTAATCAGTTTCTATAGGTTACTTACAGTTTTGATTGAATCCTCAAATATCAAATAAATCACCAATCTCCCCATTCCACCACTGAATATGATCACTGCTGTTGCTACCCTCCGTTGTTGTTTTGCTACTCTGCCGACAGTCGATGGTGATGATGAAATTGATGCATATGTGCATTGGGAAAAATTCTAATAAAGTCTCTGAACTGATTGTTCACATTTTTATCTCATGGCCACTTATTGGATATGTATCCAGTCTAGGACCACATAGAACGGTGGCTCAGGTCTGATTTGAAAAGATGAGATTTTTGTGTCCTGAGAAAATCAGATCTGTGTCACATTAAGGAATAAAATCAGATCATTTAGACCTGGTAATATGAGACTGAAATCCGAACGCTGTATTGCATCTTAATATGCAAATCGGCTTTTTGGATTTGAACACCAGCTAGTTGCTTTATGAATAAAAAAAATGGTTGCATCATCAAAAATCATGATTCTTCATGATGTTTTTAATCTTGGTAACATTTCTTGGAGAAATGCGGCTTGGAGAGAGATAAAGTTATACTTGTGCAGTTTGATTAAAATGTGTTTCAGACCACTTCCTGATGAGGTTTGAGTGATCAGATTTAAATATGTTTCAAATGTGTCTTATTTTTGGATTAATCTCTATGTGGCTATAAACCTGATACTCAAGATGCATGAAACATCCAGGTGTAAATAGGGTCTTCTCCATGCAGAAACTTTATATTCTTAGGTTTGATCACGTGGGTGGATTTTTAAATTTAGTTTACAAATTTCCAGTAGGATTCAAATTGAGAGAGTGAGCTAGCCATTGCAAAGCACTGGTTTAGTGTCTTTGCCACCATTTCTGTTTCGATTGGGATGTATGTATATGTATATGTATGTATATGTTTAAGGTCATTTTTTTTGTTGAACGATTCCAAGACTTAACCTTCCAGCAGAAGCAATCAGGTTTTGAGCTAAAATATCATGATGCTATAAAAAAGCCCCTTATGCATCACTGACCCCCATGCAGTCCACATTTCTGATTAAAAAAAAGTGCAGTGGTGTGTATGGCCAACAAGTCAACAACATACAGTATGATTCCAAATATAGTTCTAGTGACGCTTGGCAAAGTTCAGGTACAGCATTTGGGTCCTAATTTTGCTTTACTACTTTTGTTGAGTAATTTTTGTTTGTATTTATGTATCTATTACCTGACTTGTACAGATCAAGAGCAATCTCTTTTGTGTTGAAAGCTTTTAGGTTTTTCTCTTGAAGGGTGCTAATAATTTTGTAGTTGACTGTATGAATTGCAAGGAATGCTTTAGGACACTTGTTTAAAAGGTGACTGATATATTTCAAATATTGTTGACAGCAATATTTTTAATTTTTGTCCCACCCTACACTAATGCCAAGCTAATTAGAGTAAACTTTGAGTTTAAAACAAATGATCAGATCTGCTTTGATTTGAAATACCTCATTAATCCGCTTTTCTCTTATTGGCCCAGACCATAGAGTTTGATGAAGGAGCGGGGGCGGTGCTTCGTATCCAGCCACTGCGAGCTCCGCGAGATGAGAATGTTTATGAGTGTGTGGCCCGGAACAGTGAGGGCGAAATCGCAGTCACCTCCAAGCTGTCCATTATCAGAGGTAAATTCCATGATTTCAATAAATGCCATATTTCATTATCATTGTTGTGAAAAACAATAATTTTTTAATAAGTCAATATGCCATATACTGTACTATATGTCCAGCAGGTAGAAATGACAATTTTGGTAAATAATTTTTCAGATATTTGGCTAAATGGCATATATGGTATGTTTTCTCTTAAACCATAGTCATAAAATATCAAAACTCATGTCAATTTGTCAACATGTCAATTTCTTTTATAAACCTTATAAACCACACTAACTAGGGTGCAAGCATGTGAAGTCACTTTATATTTTAAAACAATTTTCCTCAAAATCAGTTAGTTCTATATTCGGAAACAGAAATTCCAGTTTCTACATGACCATCATTCATGAGATTTTACATGATCATTCCTATTCCTATGTACAAAGCATAAGGGAGGAATTTCTGAAAATGTGAAAAGTGAATTTCGTGATTAAACAAGATACAAATTATATCACAATGAACATTTCTGTAAAAATCTTTTTCTTGAAAGCATCTTCACATGCAATAAACATTTCAATTCAATTCTCCCAACATCAAAAAACTAGATTTTTGGTTTATTTCAGTATGCAGATTTATGCAAATTAAAAAAAAACCAGTGCTTCATTTGCATAAATAAATTATTCCAGTACAAAACAATTTTTTGTAGAATATCGTCAAAAATGGCCATGTTCACCTGTCGTGTCTCACTTTAAATCGTGAATATAGTAAATTACAAATGATACGTTTCCTTCAGACATAAAGCAGAAAAAAATTTATAGCATCACACACAGAAAGAGACTGTCCTTTATTTCTAATGCTGTAGACTTCTTAGAGCTCTTCTTATTAAGACAGGAAGTTTAGTTATGAATCGACAGCATGTAATATGCTGTCTTTTCTTTTTCATTTTAAAATAAAGGTTTCCACCTTTAGCATAGAAAATAGAAATTGGGCTTTGAATCCTGTGGAGCGTTATGAGCAAATGGTCCTGCATTTCTCTTTGTTAACGGGCTCGGGGCGAAGGCAGAGACGGGGAGCGTCATGCAGAGCAGAGTGGGAGGACAGACATGAAGGCAGTAATGAATTTGTTAGTCTGGTAATGAAGTGCGTCACATTGGCAGTCACAGCGTATTTAACCAGTGAGTATCGGCACTGTCTCGCTGTCTTTCAGCATTTCGCAGCAACCAATGAGTTCATTTATTTTCACCGGGGAAGAGAAAGAACTCTGTTTGATCTCAACAACTTCCAATGAGGGAATTAGTCAAGTTAGCTAGAGTACAAGAGGTGGTGGAGGAAACAGACTCAAATGAGACCTAGATAGTTTTTCCTTTTACAATCAGTGTGAGAATACCTGTCTCGAAATGGTTATTTTTTTTTTTTTCCAGTTTGACAACACTGAGTGCTTATATACAGTAGATATATAAACTGCAAGCAGTGAAAGTGCGCAGTTCTTTTTTGGAAACCTTGCCATATTTGTGTTGTTGACTTTCTGTGCTATTGACCATAAGGTTATGAGCTCAAATCACATGACCTAGAGACTAGAGAGCCACTATCTACAGGATGAATGATATAACACAGTCTGTGTGTCTGGTAGGTTGCACCCTTAGGACAAAATAAAAAAGACAAAGAGATACATATTAAGACATTTAGGAAGTGATTTACTGAAGGCTTTGGGTGTGTAAAAACCTGCAAACCTGCATTTACAGAGGATGATGTCTTTCGAATGAGCAAAAATACGACAAAATTATGCCCTTATAATCTTAATAATAAGAAGGTTTACCAAAAGTAAAATAATCAGAAAGTTTATTAAGAAAATGACTTATCATTACCACGGTAAAGTCGAACCTGTGCACCTCTATTTTAAACAGCATTTAAAGAGCGTCTTTCAGAGGGTTTACATTCACATGCATAGCTGTACATCATATGGAATGAACAGATATTCGGGTTTATAATATCTGAGGTTTTTACTTTCATGTGAGCGTAAGCAAGAGGTCAGGAACAAACAAATACCACATTCATTAATGTGAAGATACAGCATTCATTCCTTCATCCTTAGTAACTGCCTGGTCAGGGTCACAGTGGTTTAAATTAGGCTGCTAGTCTGTGTCTATTTTGGGAAATAGACCCAATTAAATTTGTTAGAAGATATTGTGGGTAGGTACAAACAAAAATAATAACTGTGCACATGGGATTAAAAAATATCAGTCTCTAGCTGAGACCAATTATGAACTCGAGTAATGTAGCTAAAGCTGAGGAATTGTCAGAGCCAGACTTCACACACCATGCTGACGGTACTGGCATTTCTACATCTGGGTTTTTTCCAGTGTTTCTGGGGGCATAGTGGTAGGATTCATATTTGATTTAAAAACAAACCCTTCCATTTTAGTCCCAGTTTGGATTTAAATTTGTATATTTAGCATGCTAAACAGAAACAGATACAGATGATGTCATTGCGTTACATCACTAATTCACATATCCCTTAACAGAGCACATGATCATGTCTACATTCCTTTACTTTAGGGTCATAATTCTTTTTGGTAAATCACCTGCAACATCCACACTAACTGCACATGCAAATTAATACTTGTTATTTTGGATCTTAGTGAATCAGGGTCGTAGTGTGTTAGATTTCACAGATCTATCTTCATTTTCACAAGTAACAAAAAACAATGTTGTGCCTAAAAAAGGACTATATTAGAAACACTATAAAATGCAAAAAGAAAAGAAAGTGGTATAGAAAGAAGAATAATATTTAAAAAAAATAATAACTGAACCCAATTTTGAAAAAATGTTGAATTTTTTTTATAGCTGCTGATTTTTTAAATACAGAATTCCAGGGCTTGGATACCTTAGTAACTAAAATATTAGGAATTAATTCTCACTCAACCAGAAACTCATTCACACCTTGCTTATTGGCGGGCGTATGTCTGGAGAGAAGGTCAGAGCAGGAGAGAGGTAGAGACAGAAATAGAGAGTGATGGAGGACAGGAGAAGGGAGGGGAGAGAGAGTGATGGAGGGATTTGGCAGGTTTCAGACGCAGCATAAGGCACAGAGCCTCGGGGAATTGCTTGGTCTACTACTGCCATTACTGCAGCTCACATATCTCCCCCTCCCCCCAGGTCTCACTGCCCACCGGGGCAAATTTAAATTTAAGCTGCCTCTGTGAATGTGTTGTTGGGTTCTGTGTGTGATTGGAGGTATGTGTGTGTGTATATGTGTGTGTGCTTGTGTGTCTCCATGTACTTTTTTCATTTGCCATGAGATGAAGCTAATCTTGCAGACCGGGATGTGTTTACACTTGCCGTGTGTGTGGCAGGAAAGACGTGAGGCTCATGAACACTTTCCCTCGTGACACTTCAATCTCCGTTCAACCTACATGGCCGCTGCACAACGGGGCGCTAAAGTGGCCTAGTGGTGTCACGGCGCCATGGCGAGCTTTTAGCCACCATCCATCCGAGAGCTGTCAATTTAGCAGAACGTTTTCACATTCTGACACAGCGCCCTTTTTATTGTTTTTTTTTTAATTTTCAGTTTTCGGACGGTGACTTTTAACTGTTTGCACACATCCTCTGTAGCATGTTTATTTCCTTTTGCACACCTTTATTTCCTTTTGGATGTGGCCTGAATCAGTGATAAACCAGATTTACGGAACCATTGTTGAATGTGGAAGATGTTTACAACACACCTAATGTTAGTGTCAGTTGGAACAATTTGAATAAATTAACACAATATGATTATATTGCTACACGTTGAGATGGTGATATACCTCATGTATGTTAAAACAAACTGGTAAAACTGTGATGTTTCACAGTTAGAAATCTGCATAGCTACATGACGTTAATGAAATGTTTTCTTTTTTGGCTCACATTAATGCCGTGATTGATCAAAGTCTGTCTGACTCTATCTGGACACCAGACTCTATCTGGAGTCTCTGTGATTGGTCAGAATGCTCACAAAACACATTATTATAAAATTATAGTTTATCGGCACATATTTCCATACTGCAGGTTTCTACAATATCAGAATTGCAAATACTGTTATTATCAAGAGTGAACAAATCATAAATTCATTAGCTAGCTGACCGGGCAAGTAAAAGCTCCAGTGTACCGCTTTGTCCCATGTTTTGGTTGCCCGGAAACGAACTAGTGGTAGCTAATAAAATGTAATTAAATGTTGGCTAGTTAAATGCATTGATACAGACTACGGGAAATGTGTCGCGAATTCTTCATCTGGGCGTGTGATGCAGTTCAAAGTGCTACAACTGTTATTCTCATGTTGTGTTTTGAGTTCATGTTGTGGTTTTGTCTTGTGCCTTTGTTGTGATTCTAGTTTTGATTCCACCCCGTCCTGTCATTGGTTCATTTCCCAATTGTGTTCACCTGTTCTTCATTTAGCTCTTGATTAGTTGGTCTGTTTATATCCTGTTGTGTCTTTGTCTAGTTGCGAAGTCTTATCATGCAGTTTGTATTAAGCCTTATCTTCCGAGTTCGGTGTTACGTTATGTTTTCTGGTTTTGACGCTCACTCATTTTTTGTGTTTTTTTTTTTTATATAATGGATTATTCTTGTTTGGTTCAGCCTGCATGTGTTCTGATCCCTGCTATTGATAATGATTGATTATGATTGTCAGATTGTCCTGAATAAAAAACACTCAGTGTTTATACACGTGTCCCAGTGCTGCCCAGTCTCATGTTGTAGTTGCTTGGAAACTGACTAATTTAAAAAGTGGTAGCTATCGCATTAACACAGACTAAGAGAAACGGACTAAGAGACGGATTCCCAACACTACAACCAATGGGAAAGCCAAGGACAGGATAACTGAAAGCAAAAATAAAACAGAACAGAGGAGCAGGTACTAAAATTCTGAGGACGTTTAGCATTTTTGGGCTAACTGCTGATGCTGTGTAATAGCAATTTGAAACACATTGTGACTTAATGGGCATTTATTTCCCCCTGCAAGGTGTATTGATTTCATTAGTATTAAAATGTCATTCTTTGTGTATTACCCAAAAAAACCAAAGCTGGTGTGAACAGCTGCAGCTCTGTGTTTCCCGGCTGTGTGTTCCCAGTGGACCCGGGCATATGGAGCTGATCCTCCTCGGGTTCTCCCTCAAGGAGATGCGTGGGTCACTCAGATTTTTATTGATGTCGCCAAACTCTATTAAACAAGCTTATTATAGAGCCCTAATCAGGGAGCAGCTGCTGCCCCGCTTGTAAAGAAAGCCCCGTGTTAGTCTATCCGTGATCCTTCAGCTGCGTCCGGAGGAGTTTAAAAAGCCATTGTTGTTTTCTGAGGAGGAGGGGATGAGGAGGAGACACTGAGGAGTGCCATACTCGCACTTGGCTTTTGGCACACCGCTCATCTCACATTTAGCTTCTCATTCCTCAGAGAGAAACAGACACACCAAAAGATACGCAGAAAAGAGATGTGTACGCTTTTTCACACTTTTTATTTCTGTCCAAACTAAGAAATGGGAAGACTTTTGTCGTTGCCATGGCGAGTGGCTCCTCAGTCGCAGGCATTCCTCTGGGCACGTGGTTGTTTTTAGCACTGTTTTTTTTTCTTTTCTTTTTTTTTTTTTTTAATAGAATGGAGACAATCCATCTGGCTAATGCTAACGCAGGGACACGAACACACTGTCCAGGCTTCCTACTCAGCAGGACTCTTTCCTTTGTGAACGCAGAATTACATAACATTCAACCCACTCTCACATACCCACAGTACAGACATAAAGTCTGGGGCGCTTGGGACCATAATGCTTTAACTTCTTTAAGGTCAAGTGTACTAAAGCGCTTTCTCTCTCACAGTCCAAGAGGTTTCTCTTGCTCTCTTTCACTTTCTGGATGTCCAAAGGCCTTGGGGGCATGCAGTGCTGCGTTCTAAGTTGAGTAGGACTGATTATTCTGCTCGGCTGCTGAAGGATACTGACAGAAATTGTACCAGCATGCACTGCAGAGGGCTGGAGAAGGGTGATATGCATCTCTACAGAAATCTCTCAGTGTCTCTTTTATCTTTCTTTGAGTGTCCATGAGTGTCTATTTCTCCTCCAGTATCTGTCTCGGTCCCATCCCCTCAACATCTCTCTGTCTCTGTCGTCTTCCAGGCATTCATTTATCTCCTTCATCATATGGACCTTCTTGCATGTGTGTGTTGTTTGAACAGTAAATGGTGTGTGTGCCTTGCCATTGTTGGCTCAACACACTGGAATCCGTACAACGCATAATTTTCCTAATGTAAACTGAAGCAGCTTCTTCAGACTGACCCCCTTGGGGTTTCCTCCACCCTCCTGCTCACTCCATCCTGTTCTCCATGCTCAGCTGCTGTTAACTGCTTATCGATTCCTATAATGAAGCACATCTGTGCACTACTTCCTGTTTCCTGATCGGAAATGTTTGGACAGCAGTTTATTTGGGATGTTTATCCGTCTTTGAAAGATGAACACATTAACCTGCTTCCGTGTGGAAGAATCTCATTAAAAAAAAAGCAGGTGCTTGTATAATTGTATCAGTAACTATAGATTTACTAAGAGTTGTCTTGTCTCTGACTCTGTCTCTGTCTGTCTTACTCTTGCTCAGCTACAAGGCAGAAATTTGACTCAGGGGAAAACTCCTCCTCACCCTGTCGTGGATCCACCCTCTCCTCTCAATCCCACATAAACTCTTGGTCTAACTGTGCTTCAGAGGCAGCAGCGTTAGACTGATCTTAGCGTGGTTAACACAGCTCTCACCTTCACGCAGACCGATCCGTACAAGTGCTACTTTTTTGTACTATTCTTGACAGCAAAAATATAACTTCCATTGGCATGCAGACTTCAATTCTTCATAAATGAAGGCTGCCACAAAGAACATTTTCCATTCCAAGAAAATATCTAAGCATTTCCGAGAATAAACTTTAAAATGTAAAAAAAAAATTAAAAAAATGTAATTATATGTCAGGATTTGAATTTTAACCCCTTTAAAGTTCAGTTATTCATCCTAAAGCTTATTATTCATTACCTACCGTGAACATTGATGATGTAGTTATCAGAGTGATGAGTGTAAATAATTTACAGTAGCGTCCAGAAATCTGAGACCACATTGAAAATCTGTTTTTTTTTTAATTTAAAACTGGAAATAAACAGTATTTAAATTTAAAAGATTTTTAACAAAGAAAGGAAATTGTTCAATATCTTAGATATTCAAGATTCAAGATTCTGCAGTATTTCTAGGTCACTAGTTAAAGTTAAACAAATTTGTGATATTGACCATGTGCCTTTGTACAAAAGGTTGGATTTTGCTTGAGCTTTATCCCTTCCACTGAAGCACATGTTTAGACGACACTGAGATGGATTAGATCTAACATGGGTCGACAGGTTTTATACAAATTTGTGAAGTCCATGCCAGCTTGAATGGGTTTTGTCTGGGTTCTCCAGTTTCCTCCTACTTCCTAAAAATATGCCCGTGTGTATGTGTGTGTGTCACTCAAGGGTGTATTCCTGCCTTGCACCTAGTGTTCCTGTGATAGTGTTCCTCCAGTTCCACCATGACACTGATGAGGATAAATCAGTTAATGAAGATGAATGACTGAATGAGTGAATGTTTTTTTTTGTGTGAGGATGCAGCTGGTCTGTGTTTAGATGTAGCCACTGTCAAGCCAAATTGATAGTAAAGTTATCTATCAGGGATCCCCCCTTCCTTAAACCTGGCTTATTATTCAGTTATTGATCTTTAAATATATTATCCATCACCTCCTATAAAACTTGATAGTGACTGTATATAGTTATGACAGTGAGGAATGTAAATTTAGACAACCAGAAGCAAAGATTTGAGTGTTAGCTGTGATAGTTAACACATGGCCTACAGTTACATACAGTATATTGTATATTGTGCTGTTGTCTGATTGGTCAGAAAGTATTGATTAATTTTCTATAACAGGAGCTCAGACAGTAGTTCCTGCTGCAAGAAAAATTATTAAGAAAAATTAATGCACTCATTTTAAAACGTTATCGTTACTAGAGTAACTAATTCACAGGGATTTCTATGGCAGACCCTCCACATAATCTTAGTCTAATAAAAAACGTATTAAAGAACATGTTATTTAACAAAAAAGGGGATGTTTATTTATGGCTCATGTATGGAAGGAGATAGAGGACATTTTGCTGTTTCTTGGTAACTATTATTAACATCAAGAAAGAGAAAAAAAGAGGCTGGTGAGAGACTGACACTTTATAGTTATGTTAATAAATGTAACTATAAATGGATGAAAATTATGAGGTCTCATTCATTAATAAAGTAAAAGAGCATGCTGTGGTATAGGAGAGATAAACACTTTGGGCTGTTATGGTGGTAATGCATCACATCACCCTGTCGTCGCTGTCTTTTATTCTTCAGCTGGTGCACACAATTTCTAGGAATTTATAGCACTACTGCTTCTCATTTCTTCACGAACACAGACACAGTTTGAACACTGACCCACATCCTCGTGTTTACTTGGACTTTTATGTCTTCCCTGCCTTTTCAATTAAACCGAACAAATAATTATTAGCTTCTATGCGGCGCCCATCCCTCTTTCCCTGCTGTGCATTGTGTAATTGCCGTAGTCCTTGCTGAGGTGCGTTCACGCATAGTGATTATGTAGGTATATAATTACACACCATTCTTTTCCATTTAAGAACCAAAGCGTGTTGTTCCTGAGTTTTCCACCGAATATATTTTTTTGTGTTCTGAGTGGCTGACTGCTTTATTTATGCTGGGTGTTAATGAATTCTGCCTGCTGGAGGCTCGATGAGCAATAACCAGCGTGCTGGATGTGGGTGGTGTGTCCTTCTTCTCATCATTTCACATTGCACAGAAACTTCATCATACATTGCAAGCGAATCTGCACCAAGTATAGAAATAAATTGTAATGAGCACCTATCAAATGATTGAAATGCTCATTTGCGAAGCCTTAGAATCAAAGCAGTGCATACTGTTTCAAAGTTTCAGATGGAGAATTATCTTTTTTTTTGCAAGCCAAGTGTGGGAGGATGTCTATTTTTGTAGGCAGAGTGTACTTAAAATACCACAATATTCTTCATGGCAGTTCTGTTGTTTTGTCAGTAAAGTGGTTGCATTGTGTCAGTGTTTTTTTTTTTTTTTTTGGAATTATAGCAATACGGAGAAAATGTGAAATCTGTACCTAATGTGGTTTCTCCAGTTCAGCAATGAAATAAGCATTTTGTTTTAATAAGCCGTTTAGAATCACAGACTTTACATCACATGAGAGAGACATTTGTGTACTGACTGTGATTTTAAAATAGGTTTAAGCTAGTGAGATTGATGTGAAGTTAGACAGCTTTGTAGTGACCAAATGTTCACTAGTGAACTGACAGTTAACTCAAAATGACATGAGAAATACGTTTTTCCTGCTGCAACATAGCAAAAAAACAGATTTGTTCCAGAAAACACTCCCCGGATCCATCCTGCTCTCTGCTCTCTTAATACTCATTTGTGCACAGCAGCAAGTTACAAATCATTGATTTAAAAATATTAACGTGCAAAGTGCTTCTCCTGTCCTTCAGCATCCGATTAGCCAATTATCCAACAAGTGAGTAGGCTTCTGCTGATGAACTGTAGTCGAAACTCACCACGCTGAAATGTCTCACTGCTGTAGCAGTTGAATATTTTACATTCATCCTTTCCTATCTTTAATAAAAATGAAAAACTACGCCCGAGCACAGCTCAGCGTGTACAGGATGTACGATCAAATCAAATTTTCTACAATTTCATGTTCATGAAAGGATCAACGTTCAAGAGAAATCATAGCCATGCTATTCAAGTTTCTAAATGAGAACCTAGAGCCATACACATGATGAATGAATGATAAAAGGCCTTGATGTGGTCACAGGAAAACAAGTGATATTTTAAAAGAGTGTCAGGGATAAAAGTATAGTTTTGAGATAGCTGCTCATGACATTGGACAATAATCTTTTTTTTCCAGCTTTATATTTCTGTAGTTTTATTAAGGAATAAAACATGACAGGGTGTGCTGTTATAGGAGAATAATAATTATTTACTCTTAAACCACAGCACATTAATAATTACATTACACAACATTGCAAATTTTATTTGTTTATAGTAACATTTTAATTTTGTGGAATGTCCATGAAACAAGTTAGTTCCTGTTATCAGTTGTTCCCTTATCAGCCTCTTTAATTTTCTTACTCCTGAATTTAATTTAAAAAAAAAAACACACCTTGTCATTGTTGTTACCAAGGAACTGCAAAACCGGAAAACGTACTGACTGCCAGCACACTGACGCTGGAGACTCCTTCCATAAATGCTAAATAAACATCTCCTTACAGAAAACTTCTCCATATCAGTGATTAGATGTATTCTTTGTTAAATAACGGGACAACATCTTCTGACCAATCAGATTAGAGAATTCATCATTGCCTCTGTATAAATAAATTAAATTATAAAATAATTTAAAATAAATAATAAAATAAATTATAAATTAAATAAATGAAATTAACTGCTCTTAAAACAATAGAAATACTTTACTGTTATTGTAAGATACCTTTTGATATGCAATTATATTTTGCATATATTTTGCACATACTGTATGTTTTGCAGTTATGGTGCTTAATATGTGTACAGTACAATCTGTATTGTATCATGTATACTTACTTCAAATACTGTGCTTTGTACGTATTGCAGAATCAAATCAGTAGATATTCCAGTATTTTATACATTCTCTTAATATTTATTTACATTAAAATTATTCTGCTGTTCTCCATTTTTCCATGATACCATTACTTATGTCAATATGGGTAACTGCCAAGTCAAAATCTGTGTGCTTATATTACTTGACCAATAAAACTAATGCTGATTAACATGACCTGAGCTCAGTGTTTAGAATACTGTACCTATCTCATTAACCAAACATGGTCTATAAACGCTTCACCCTCTCTGCGTGTGTCCTGACTGTGTTCTTTCTGTGCCGTTGTGCAGAGGACCTGTTGCCATTTGGCTTCCCCAGTATAGACATGGGTCCCCAGCTGAAGGTGGTGGAGAGAACGCGCACTGCCACCATGCTCTGCGCTGCCAGTGGCATCCCCGATCCAGAGATCTCCTGGTTCAAAGACTTCCTTCCTGTGGAGCCAGCGCTCAGCCAGGGCCGTATTAAACAGCTACGATCAGGTATGTTACAGAGAACAACTCAGATCACTGATTTGTCCGTAGAATAGTGGTGCGGTTTGATGATCTGTGGGTTTAGATTTGCGGAAAATGCTAAATAAGCACTTCTGTGCATGAAGAGTAAAGCAGTGAAGCAGTGGTCACCTAGTGTTTTATATTTCTGCCTAAGCATAATATTATAATTAGGGAAAAAATTACCAAAGGTGTGTGTACAGTTTTTATGATATAATCATACTGTATTAATGTTACACATGTGATAAAATCTGTATAGGCAGTGAATTGGGTCAATTTTGCTGTAGAGGTTTTCATCTGATGCTAGTCCAGAGGTTAGATTGTCTGCTTGTTGACCCAGAGATAAAGTGTTCAAATGAAAGGGTACTTTGGGAAAGGCAGTCATTTCTAAAATCACTGCTTTTTACTGCAGCTCAGCTCGGGAGGGAAGCAAAGATATAGCTTGCATTTTTTTTTTTGAGACTGTAATTTGCGACTGGAGCCTGAACAGTAGGCTATGATTAGAGAATTAACTCCAGGGGTCATCAATTAGATTTGACATGGGGCCACGTACTGTTTGGGCCAGAGCAGCCCTTGCTTTATCAGTCCACTACGTGTTTAGAACAGATTCAGTAGAAGGCTGTTACATTACATTGCTTGTAATTTTTAATTTTCAGAACATTATTAGATCTTGCATTTCATTCACCCGCCATTTGATATTCAGACACCGTAAAAATGTTGACAAAATCTGTAATGTCGCATGGAAGAAGTAGGCCTACATCTGTCTTCATATATTTAGTATATATGATTAAAATGAAATCCCTATTAAAACTGGTTATTAGTATAAAAAAAGCCACTGCTGCATGACACGTTTTACACAAAAGTTGGTACTGAGATGGATCTTGTTTAAAAGCGAACTGCATAACTAGAAGTGTGTCTTTGCTCCTTGTTGTTTTTCCGGAAACCCAGAATAACAGCACTTATCTTTTTTCAGTCTCATAGCTAACGAGAGCATTTTTGGATGTTCACATAAGTATGTTTTTCGCTCTGTAGTCCTACTCTAATGGTAGTCTACCTGCACACACACACACACACACACACACACATCGTCAGTGAGAGAGAGTATTGCCTACATGTAGTTATAAATTTTAGTACTTGATTAAAACTTTTTTTGTCTATGGCCATGGTTTGCATCAGTGCCTGTATTTTTTATTTACATTAAAACATTTCTGAAGTGTTTAATTAATTAATTGATCACTGGAAAGATGTCTTGTATTTTCTTTACAGAGTTACTTACAAAGAAATTTTTCTCAATTCTTTTTTTGGCTGATTGTGGCATATGGCAAACAAAAGTAGAAGACAGCCTTCCAATGTCTTCCAATATCATACAATGCCTGATTTTGAACTATAGGTGACTCTTTGGTGAATATCTCTTATACAAGAAATGATGATGAAGGGATGGTTGCTATAAATGAAAGCTAAAGCCACAGTGTAAGTATTATACATTTTAAATAGGCAAACTGCTAGAACAGAAACTACAGTTGGTTGGATAGAGGCACATCGCTAACAATGCTTCAGTATTGTTTGTCATTTTTGTCTTAAATATAATATCTTCTGACTCTTTTCTGGCAAGAACGATGCAATATTTTTTAACACAATGAACAGTTACATCTTCTAACCCCTTTTGAAAATAGTTACTTTGCTCCTGATAATCCACGTCTCACTCATCTTGTAGCTTCATCAGGTTTCATCAGTACTGTTATATAGCTAGCTAAAGAACTAGTAAGATTACAAGTGCCTTTTGAGTGCATTTAGCAACAGCCTGTTAGTAAAACAGTAACCATTACAGTTGTGCAGACTGCCAAATTTTTTATTCAAGTGAAATAAGCCTGCTATATATATAGACATATATCTGTAATACTTTGGAATTGTTTTGGATAATGATATAGCAGATAAAAACTGAACAACGGAATAATCTATGCTAATCAATTTTAGGCCATTGTTAGCTAATTTAGATAGCAAGTTGAAATACTAAGGAACAGAAAGAACTATAAAATAGGAACTATGCTTGCTTACTTGCTAGTAGCTGTCTAGGGCTTGTCTGTCAATGCAATTTTTCCACACAGTATATTTAAATAGATTTTGCAAGGATGCTATTAGAAATTGTGTCAATTTTAAAAATTTAACGCAAGGACATTGTTAAAAATGGAAAAATATTTATATATGTGTAGCTTACATCGCAACCTTGATATATATTATGTATTTATGTATAGTTGATTATACATTTAACTATTTAAGATGTCCATATGATTGTATACAGTTGCACTGTTATGGTCCCACTGTTAGCTAGAACATCATGTCATTCTCAGTGCAATCCATACCTGCTTATTAGCATTATGATTCTTGCCTGTCTGATCCCACTAAGCAGCATGACACCGTTTCCTTGCACCTGTTCCCTGATGAGAACAAGACCCCTCTCGACCCGTTGTGTTGTTCGTCAACTGAAAGCATCAACGCTGTGTTTTTGCTAACGATGAAAAGTGACACACTAAATAGGCTAATGCTTGATTACTTTAAGAGGACTGTTGATGTGTTTCATAATGACACACACACATATGCACACACACGCACACACACACACACACACACACACAGACACACACACATATTCATCGCTGCAGAAAAGAAGGTCAGGATCTCGTTTTTGTTTGCTTTTTTCTTTTCTTTTTCTTTTTTTTTTAACTTTACCATTTCTCCTAATCTGAAGGAGTTCATCGACAGAAATGCCAGCCTATTTTCATCAAAACAAAGCCACATGTAACAGCTGTACACCGGGGATGGTGTAATTGTGAGTTATGTTGAGAAAGCCACTTTCATGATCCTCGATATGAGTCACAGAGAGCGAGACGGGAGAGAGGGAGAGCAGATGAGGGTGTCAGAACACATAAAAGTGCACTGATCTGCTGTTAAAAGAGAGAGACTGAAGAGGACAAAGTGTGATGTATGGTGAGACACAGAGATCAGGGCCGCAGAGACAATGAGAGATGGAGAATGGGAAACGACAAACTGATAAACAGCAACGGAAATAATATACAAGTGTGTTGCTTGTTTCATTCTCATTTCTCCATCTGTATTATATTTGTTTGTTTGCCTCTCATTATTTCTGCCTTCCTTTTTTCAATATTTCTCTCTTGCCCTCTCTCATGTCTCTCTCAGGGTCAGGATAATGACGCATACGCTCCAGTGTGTGACTCAGCCTGAGCTTCTGATTAGGGCATGCTCATTATCGCTATGGATAAGGATAACAGGGTAATAAAAAGAGCATAATAAAAAGAAGCAGGACTACTAATCACTCGGACAAGGACCGCCGCATCTCTGTCAGCTTCAGAACAAGCTTATTAGGTTCAAATCGAGCCGCGACACCCATCATGGCATTTTATCTCAAAAGCCAGTTTCGCTATCATAGAGGTGACATGACAGTGCTGTAAGAATTCCAGTGGTTTTCACTTTCTTTTTTATTTTATTTATTTATTTATTTATTTATTTTTTGCTGTTCTAGCATTCTTCCTGTCCTGGTCACCTTGTAAGGTTTTGTCCTGAGCTGCTTTGGGGAAATGTTATGCTAACCATGCTTTTTTTTGCAGTCCCATAACGTTCCACTTTCCTACCCTTTTTGTGTTTCAGTGCTCATCCATTCCACTTTGCCTGTGGCACTAGGCAAGAAGGATTACTTCTAAATTCAATGACATTTCACTGGTTCCAGTTCTCAGCAAGCCGAGATTAACAATAAGCTAATGGAGCTTTTTGGGTGCAGCTCAAATCCCTCAAAAGGACACGAGTGTGATTTTGTGTGTGTGTGTGTATGCGAGGGAAAGTGAGAGCGTCTTATATAAGGTGTACATTAAGCACAGTTTTTCTAATGTTTTTCGAGTACATGGGGAAGTATATGCAGTGGATTTTATGACATTATGATATTACGTGTTTGTTCCCATAAAAAATATGTAGTTTTCATATTCAGCGTTGATTAAAGCACACACAGTGAAGTGTTAATATCAAAAATGACACCAGAATTAAAGAAAAAATCCAAATGCATATTAATCTTTATGCGATCTTCAATGGCATCCAAGGTTTATTTTAGAATGAGCTACAGTTAAGGGGTAAAGGTTTTCTATATTACCCAAAATGCTGTTTGACTACCTGCTCATAGTGATGCCTTTGATTCATGTCTATCTAAAGAGCGATGCAGCAGTGCTTTAGTCTTTTAGTCTGACCAGTTCTCACCTCCTGATTCACCTCCACATTTGAGCTGTGCTCAAACAAATCAGTTTCTGAAGTTTCAGCTGTCATGCTAATACCACCATCAACACCATTGTGCTTGTCTTCTTGTCGATTGCTAACTAGCTGAGCTGAGTCTCTGCTGTAACTCAGTGCAATTGCGTCGTATAGCTGCATTGCATTCTGGAGTCCAGTGTTTACTGTGTCCACTACTTCTGCACTGGATTTCTCATTAATATCCGTTGCACCCAGATGAGGATGGGTTCCTTTTTGAGCCTGGTTCCTCTCAAGGTTTCTTCCTCATGTCATCTCAGGGAGTTTTTCCTTGCCACCGTCGCCTCTGGCTTGCTCATTAGGGATAAATTCACAGGGATAAATTCACATATTTACTATATATCTTTTTTGTGAATCCATTTATTTCTGTAAAGCTGCTTTGTGACAATGTCCATTGTTAAAAGCGCTATACAAATAAAATTGAATTGAATTGAATTAATATGACGTTAAACATCAGTGGAAATTGAGGAGTGAGAAAAGAAGCTTGTGCACTTTTGATTTTAAGAGCTAACACCAAAATCTGACTGTTATCGTTTATGTTTAAAATCCTATTAAATGCCATTGTAACTATGCTAGCAATGTAACCCTGTGACATCAGTGTGGTAGACAAGCACCACATTCTTACGTGAACAAAGAAAATACAGCACCAACCAACAAATTACTATGGATTTACGCCATGCTTAGACAGTTGTTTTGCCCGAAACAGAGACATGGTACATTAACCAGCTATCCACACCTCTCCACCTTGTAGCAATATTACGTCCAGCTGTATTTGTGATATCCACAGTATTTCAGTATGTTTTGGAAAATGTAGATACCCAGAAAAACTCTGGTAAACATTTGAGAGCATATATAAACATGATATATGAACTAAATTATGGAAGAAATCATTATTTAACCAAATACTTGACCATACTTGGCCACAAGTCACTTCACTTCACTTCACAAATAGATCTTAGTACTGAGCAATTTTATTTCATCATGTGAAAAAATGTGATTTTCGTTGATAGTCTGCTTCTTCATTGTTATACTACAGTGGCATTAAAGTGCTGGTTTATACACAGACAGACAATTAATGTGGGTGAATTGGTGCTTAAATAAAAAAAAGGAAAAAGATCTCAAATTAACATAATAATCATGGCACATCTCAGTATGTCCTGAACAGCCTGTATTCAGTGACTGTCAGGTGTTTGTATGTTACTGTATTATCTAAAATTTATTGCTTTAATGCTACTTTGTAGTTTGTTCCATAAAATATCACTTTTTTGTGATATTTTCAGTCCACATTTTTAGTCCACATTTTCTGATTTGATTTATCAGTACATACACTATACGGCCAAAAGTATGTGGACACCTAACCATCACACCCAAACGTGCCTATTGCAAATCCATGGGCATTAACATGGAGTTGGTTCCCCCTTTTGTTGTTTTAATGACCTCCACTCTTCTTGGAAGGCTTTCCACTTGATTTTGGAGTGTGGCTGTGGGGATTTGGCCCGGTCAGAGTTGATGAGGTCAGGGTTCTGTGCAGGCCACTCGAGTTCTTCCACATCAACCTTGGAAAACCATGTCTTTATGGAGCTCACTTTGTGCACAACAGCATTGTCATGCTGGAACATGTTTGGGCTCCTTAGTTCCAGTGAAGGGAAATTGCAATGCTAGAGCATACAAAGACATCTTAGACAATTGTGTGCTCCAACAGTTTGGGGAAGACACACATATGAGTGTAATGGTCAGGTATCCACATACTTTTGGCCATATAGTGTATTTTCTATCATCCAGTTTCTGCGGACTTAAAGGCTGGTACTTGTGTTAAAAGACGAAGCTCTGCCCTGACAGAATTACACACACAAAACAATTTGGCAACATCGAAGGCCTGAACTCAATACTGGTTAATTTCCATAATCTTAATGAGCCATTGAAGTTAAGCATTCACGTAGCACAAGGTTGATTTAGGGCCACTTTTCTGAAGTGTCTACTGGTGTATCCTTGAATTTAAGTCTCTAGCCTTCAATACAGCCCGAAGGTAGTGTGTGAGAGATAGATAGAGAAAACACTCAGGTTATGTAATTGTGTGATGGATATTCCAAACGTAATATTAAACAATATCTTTTATTCTAATATTATTTTGAGTCCGTAGTATTTTCAAAGCCCTTCTTACTCTTGTATACTCCAGCTCAAGTTGTATTTATTGACAATATTCACACTTAGCATAGTTTGATTTCTCTAAGTGCTCAAATTACTTCTACCTGAAAGCCATTTTACATCGCACTTTGCACCTGCGAGTGTTACTGTGTGTCAGTATGAGAAGGGTAGCTGCCAGAGGCCCAGCATGCAGCGTTACCTGTGTGTGTGTGGAGCTCTGTGTGTGTATGAATACATTAGAGCACGACAGATGGCAAGTGTGATTGGTCGCACTCAAGCAGAACACACACAGCTTACCTTACCTGACGCACACGCATGAAAGCACACACACTGAAACACACATTCACAGTCTCCCCCATATTCTCAATGTCTTTACCCTGCAGCAGACATGTGCAGGGGAACGTGCTACCGTAGACAGGCTCATTTCTTGCTTCTTTTTTTGTTTTGCCCTCGTCATGTCAAGGCAGTCTGAGAAGTCACCGCTCAGAAATTCCGCAGGGAGGCGATTTTGTAGAGAACCAAACGCGTGTCTAAGAAGCGCAGACTGACAGAAATAGAGAGGGAGACAAGGTTGGGGGTACGAGTGCAGAAAAGGTAGAAACACTCATTATGAAGTCAGTTTGAACAAGTTTCCCAACTGGCGCCATGTTGGTTAAAACCCCCAGGCTGCTGTTTTGAGGTATTTTCACACTCCTAGCTGTTTGAATGAGAAGTTACCCATGCTTCAGGATCTGATCAATGGCTTGCCGTTTGCCTTTTGGATCTCTGACAAGTGCTGCAAAACACCGGAAAGTTATTTCCATAAATGGCTGATTTTGACAGAAATATGACTTCACTAGACAAGCACACGTGAGCTCTTGTGGAGGAAGCATAGAGACGCTGCCTAGCCAAATTTAGATTAGCATTCGCGTGATTGGAGTGGGTTTTTAGGGCACACCTGTGCCAAACTCCATTAAACTTTCTGAACTTTTAAGCTCTTGGGACTTTACTGTCGTAGTCATGCAAATGCGAAAATAAGCCACAAGATCATGACATTGGAGCATGTGGGTGTGCCATAAATATTATTGATTTTTTTTGTGACCATCAGCACAGACAATATTTGTAAAAAGGTAATGGAGTTAGAATGAATAAATTTTTATACACTTCAACTGCTGTGACTCTTCTTGCCCTTTGGACCAGCCTAATTCAGCCTGAAACATCGCATTTTTTCCAGTCTGTCCAGTTTTGGTGTACCTTTGCTCATTGTAGCCTTAGTTTCCTGTTTTTGGCTGACAGGAAGGGAACCTATATACTCTTCAGCTGCTGGATATCCATCCACCTCAAGTTCGACATGTTGTGTGTTTTGAGATGCTTTTCTGCTCACCACGGTTGTAAAGAGTGATTATTTGAGTCACTGTAGCCTTCACGTCAGCTGGATTCATTCTGCTCTGTTCTCTCTCATCAACAAGGTGTTTTGTCCTGCAGATCTGGATGTTTTTTGTAAACTCTAGAGACTGTTGTGTGTGAAAATACCAGGAGATCAGCAGTTTCTGAAATACCCAAACCAGCCCATCTGGCACCAACAACCATGCCATGGTTAAAGTCACTAAGATCACATTTTTCTCCATTCTGATGTTTACATCAGACAAAAAAATGGAGAAAAAAATGGAGTAAACATTAACTGACACTCTTGACCTGTATATATATTTTATGCATTGCGCATTGTGATTTTGTGCACTGCAGGAATAAGCAGCTGTATATGTGTTCCTATTAAAGTGGCTAGTGAATGTATACTGTAATGATTTATATTCCCACTATCAGATGTCACCAATTGGTGACTTTTTAGAAATATTATTTTGGCCATGACATGAGTTACAACGTTTGGACCAATGTGGGTCCAGCAGCAGCCAATGTCACAGCCCCTGTTGCTATAGTGATAAGAGAAAAAAATATGCCCAACCCAATTAACAGTCATTATGGTTGCACCTGCATGAAAATAAAGCCCCCGATTCTCTATTGCTTGTTCTATTGCATATTCTGTGCTAAATTTATGTTTATTGCTGTGGCATGACTATAACATTTGATCATATTGCATATGAAGCTTTGGGCCCGAAAGATGGAAAGAGAAATTAAAGAAAAAGAAATAAAGAAAGAGACATCGAGAGAAGGAAAGCATTCAATAATGTATTTAATTATGCAATAGAGAAACAGCGTTTAACAAGAGAAAACTTTGCTTTAAATTGCTCCAACACAATACTTTGCTTCAGACTGCTCCAAAAAAGCCATTTATTCCTGAGACCCCTGTTGTTTTATATAACACCCATCAAGAGGTGTGACGTCTGTGTGTGTGTGTGTGTGTGTGTGTGTCTAAGAAGCTTTATGCAGGTAGGTGGAAAGCACCTAGTGAGTGAGAAAGAAAATGAGACTGTTGTATTTTCCATGGACACACACATACACACACACAAACACAAGCTATTACGTTGCGGGCGGTTGCTTGTTTGTTCGGATGCGCAGTACTCTCATTAGTCTGTTCCACCTGAATCTTCTGGATCAATCTGGGGTCTACTGCTGCCAGGGTCTGCGTGTGTGTGTGTGTGTGTGTGTGTGTGCGTGGGTGGGGGCGGGGGGTGGGGGGGTGGTTTGGTGGGTGTAAATTTGTTGCCAGGATCGACTCTTCTCAACTACAGAGAGACTCTGCGAGAGACAGACTGAGGCATACGTCTGCTCTTATTATCAGCACAGCACCTCCCAGGAGGAATAGGTCTAGTCTCTGTGTGTGTGTGTGTGTGTGTGTGTGTGTGTTGGGCAGTGAAGTCAGTGCATTGGAACACTGAAACCTTTTGATGGGCAAGGTGTAGTGCAAGATGCATCATGACAGGTTGAGGCTAAGGGAATGGCAGGTCACTATTTATTCTGCCTTCACATCTTTTATTAAATGGAAAGGTGTTTCAGGGGGAAGATCAACGACTGATGTGTAGGTCAAAAACAAGGTCAAAGAAAAAATAGCAGAAGATTGGAGTTCAAAGTGGTACAGTGGACACCCATGTTTGAATAGCAACGAGGCTACAGCCATCCATGACTGAAAGCTGTCCTATGACACACGAGCAGCTATTAGAAAAGGAGCCCTGAATGACTTCAGGCATCTCAGAGGAACCACATTCAAGTAATTTAGGTGAAAGCATAATTACTATCTTCCAATTGGGGAAAAAAAAAAAAACATTCACGTCAACCTCAGAAGAGTCAGAATTTTAGAAGCTTTCTGACATCCACAATTTCTCTGACCAAACCTGGAAGTAAGGCAACTGGCACAGTCAACATGATCTATCCATCCTGTATACTGTATTCTTTCTTTCATGCATGTTCAGTGTCCACTTTATCCTGGTCAGGGTTGTGGTGGATCCGGAGTGTATCCCAGGAGGCAAGATGGGAATACGCTAATTGGGATGCCAGTCTATTGCAGGGCATCATGCACACACTCATTCACACACTCATTCATATCTAGGGGCAATTTAGAGTTGCCAGCAGGCATGTTTTTGGGAAATGGGATGAAACCATTGAACCTGGAGGAAACGGACATGGATTCAGTTAGAATGTGTGCAGAAACTCAACACAGACAGTAACCTGAACCTGGGACCCTGGAGTTATAAACGCACTTTATAATTATACATTGCATTCGTTATTTAAGTTCTTTTTAGAAACAAAGATATGCAACCATTTAAGATGAACCCAGCGTGTTCAAACTTTCTTCTGAAATCAAGGGTATGTAATAGGAAATTCTTCTGGGTTGTCTTTCCTCTAGATGTTGTTATACTAGTTCAAAGATTTGATTCCCTTCAGCCCCAAGAGTGTTATGAGGTCAGACTGTGATGTTGACCAATTAGTTCTAGCTTGCTCCAATTTATCCACAGTTGTCTGATTAGGCTGGTTCGGTCAAGCTCTGTCATGTTCTTGGACTCCAGTGGTATATCTTGACCTGGAAACCTAAATTCAGATGGGAACTCAGAAAAATTACTGAGCTCTCCAAATATTTTTTTTATACCAGCAAAAGTTAACATCTGTGTCAACAATGGATGTGTCTTAAATAGCAGAATTGCCTGTTTCTAAACACTGCCTGACTACTTTTGGAAATATAACATAATAACCTTGAACCTGACTGATTAATTCACTTGTTCTTCTTCAGTAAGTGCTTTATCCTTGTCAGGGTTGTGATCTAGAGCCTATCCTGGGAACACTGGGTATGAGGCAGGGGTACACCCTTGATTGGATGCCACACATTCACACACACTTTCACACCTAAGGGCAGTTTAGCATTTAGTTTAGTATACAATTCACCTACCAGCATGTTTTTGGGAGGTAGAAGGAAACTGGAGAAGCCAGAGGAAACCCACATCAGACGGGAGACCCTGGAGGTGTGAGGTGGCAATGCTAGCCTCCAGCTGCTGCTACATCATGCTGCCCTGAGACAATATTGACTTTAGATCAAAACTACCACCACCATTGGTTATAATTTGAAGTTTTTTCCCCATTTTCTTCGCAATTTGGTCACCTGCCAATTTCCACCTACCAGCCAGATATCTCCTATCATATGACAGCTATCCATCGGGGAGGGTGAACGGTAGCACACGATTTCTCTGAGACATATGACGCCATCCAGCCACATCTTTTCGGACTGCTGTTCATGCTGCATCACAGGGCAGCATAGCACATTCGAAGGAAAGCGCTGTCTGCCCTCTTTTGCATACATGTGATCCCTTCCACCCAGAGAGCATGACCAGTTTTGCTTCCTTGGCTCCTTGGCATTGATGGGATTCAAATAATTGAAAGTTTTTCCATCCTCCCCAGTTCTCCCAAATATTGTAACTCCAGCATTAGCCTTCACTCTCCCAGACTGGTAGCTGTTGATCAATATTGGAGAACTAACTACTGGATGAAAATTGGCAGAAACTAAATTTGGAGAACATGGGGGTAAAAAGTTGCGAAAAATATTTAATTTAGTCTGTCTTAGTTGCATCTCCAGAGAAACCTAGCTCGGAGTTGCTAGGGTGTTCTGGAGAAGAGAGCTGAGAGTAAATCCCTCAGCTTCTGCATCAGCATAATGCTTTGTCATGCCCCCCTTTCTGCACGCAAAGTGAGAGAATGGAAAAAGGTGGAGCTCAATCCCTCCAGCGAATAAAAAAAATAACCTGCACCGTGCTTCTCTTAGTGTTTTCCACCTCAATTTGGCTAGTCTAACCCTCTCACTCGCTCTCACTCAGATGCCGCTGGCAATTCTGCATAATGTTTTCAAACGGTACAAAAAGAAAAAATATTTCAGTCAGAATCAGAGGAAATAAGCAGGGGAATGGAATGGAGATGAAATTCCAAAAGTGTGATGAGGATTTTGCGATCAGTGAGGGAATTATTATGCTAATATTATTCTGAGAGATATGCAGCCAGAGGAGGAGGAGGAGGAGGAGGAGGAGGGTGTGTAAATGTTAATGAAATGCAGTGTTTTTAGTTAAAATAAGGCTATTTATGAATCATTTATTTAATATATTTAATATATTTAACATTTTACCTCTTCTCTCTTTTCTTCCTCTTTTTTCTTCCTCTTTTTTCTTCCTGCACCACCGTCACTCTGGCTACCTCTTTATCTATCCGTCCCTGCCCACCCTTGTTCCACCACTCCATCTGTTCATCTCTTCACTCCTCCTATTAATTTTATCCCAACCATCGTTTTCTCATATTTCTTCCTGTCTTCCTCATTCTCTCGCCTGCTTTTCTTCCCCCCTATCATTTCAAATCTCCCACAATCCTTCCTCCCCCACCTTGTCTCTTTCACTCTCTCTGTTTTTCACCACCTCCCTCTCATTCTTTGTCTCACTCTCCCTCCCTCCCTCCCTCCCTCCCTTTCTCAATCTCTCTCTCAATCAATCTGTCTCTCTCTCTTTCTCTCTCTCTCTCTCTCTCTCTCTCTGTCT
Organism: Pangasianodon gigas; assembly: GCA_022758105.1. Taxonomy (NCBI): domain Eukaryota; kingdom Metazoa; phylum Chordata; class Actinopteri; order Siluriformes; family Pangasiidae; genus Pangasianodon; species Pangasianodon gigas. The sequence goes on from CM040474.1 coordinate 13,660,810, forward strand.
CCAGGTGCCTTGCAGATCGAGCGGAGCGAGGAGACAGACCAGGGGAAATATGAGTGTGTAGCATCGAACTCACAAGGAGTACGCTACTCCTCCCCGGCCAATCTCTACGTGAGAGGTACGGATTACAGTAGGTACCACATAGGTAATCCACTTTCATTCAAGGATCAGCAGGAGAGCTGTCCTTTTTTTTCCCTTTTTAATAAAAGAAAAGAAAAGAAAAGAAAAATGCCATATATAATATAACTGTGCATTTTGTTTATTTTCCCCCCAAAACTACAACACTGCAATATTACATGCAGTCAAATAAATAAATAAATCAATAAAGATTGAACATGCAAACTGATATGTAATTATTTTAGTTATCATTTTCTGAGCACAGGCTCATCGTTCACAGAGCTTGCGCAGCTTGCTGTCAATTCCCAATCTGATGCTTACATCATTAAAAGAAGCTAATTGATAAGAAATGAATTGGGTTTGTTGGTGTGTAATTGCTCCCCTAAACTTAATTACCGATATTTGCTGTTGGGCTAAACACTCCGAGTTGTTCGAGGCGGAACGGTGCAGAAAGTGCTTATGTTAATTTAACAGAGAGAGGGAAAAAGGTGAGTGCGTATTTGGCTAAGAAGAAGGTGAACGTGGCAGACCTCTGTACGGCCTGTCGTGTAAGATTAGTTCCGCTCATGTGTCTAATGTGCGATGCCTCTCAGAGCCTTTATCATGTGGGTTACGGTGAAACACGTGTACAGCCCAAACAGCAGACATGCTAAATTTACACAAGCACGGAGATGAGCTCCAGCTAAATCTGGTTTTATGAGTTACTCAGATTCCCTGTTGAAAAATCTTTAACAATCTAAGACTAAGATTAATCTTTGTCCACAAATCCAATCTACATGACTGTATAGGTGACGTGTTTGGGTCGTTCTACACAAGTGGTGCAAATACAGGATTGCTGTGGTGTGAAGTGTGAAGATTTTTAATAACTAAAATGTGTAAATGGATTATTTGTGATGTAATTTCACCATAACATCTTCTGATTTTATTTCAGAAAAGTGCCTGAATTTTATCTCTACTGAAACAGGACAGAAAACTTGGAATAAAAAATACTTTTCTTTGTTAATTAATCTTTAAAATACTGTTTTTATTTAGATCAAAAGAGCATAGTTCTAGCTGTTTCACTTCAGTTCATCATATTTATTATTCATTATTAAGCTTTAATTTACATAACTAATATTATCATTTTTTAAAAGGTATTAAATTTACATTTTGTAGTGATATAATTATACATATGACATTCCTATGTGGCATTCCTATTCCTAGTTATGCCATAATCATTACTAAAACATTTAAATAACCTTTAAGTTATTAAGTTATTTTAAACCTTTCTAGAAAAAAAGTATGTGTTTTGGTAGTGACCATAAAGTTTTGGTTGTGAACAGAGATGGCACAATACTACTTTTTCTTTTCCAATAGTGATACTCATACTGAAACCTTCAGTATCAGCTGATATCGATACCCACCGGACATTTATTTCTTTAAAAACTACTAAGCTTTACATGTTTTTTTTTTTTTTTTACTGAAGCACTTCACTTAAAAATACAGGAAAAAAATATGTAGCTAAAAAGATATCACAAATATCAGAGAATTGCTTGTAGTGCAACAGTGTAAAGCAAAACGGCAGCTTTTTATTCACACAAAAATCACTCACATTGTACATATAAAGAAATATAATAAAGTATAAAGTATAAATATAATAAAACCAATCCTAAAAACATACGATCAAGTCTCTTTATACGTGGAAAAAGTCCTTTTCGAAAAACCTTTAGTGTGTCATATTAACACACACCTAGTATGAGAGCAACTCCTACATATTGCTTTGTTGAATAGTTCTGTGGTTGTTGTTGTTGTTGTTAATGTTAGGCCACATAGCTACTGTTGTTATCATGGGACCTACTTTAATCTATAAATAACTTTACGTTGTTGCGCTACAAGCATTTCTCTGTTATTTCATGCTATATGTGTTACAAGTATACAGATTAACTTTGTTCGTTTTTTTCTCTGATATCCGAGCCACCATTTTGTGCTGGTATTGATCCAGGCTATCGGATTGGTGCCATTTCTCATTGTGACCTAAACTCGCTCTCTTTTAGACAAGTCTTTGGTATGCTTTGATATACTTTGCTATAATTTCTTTCCTTTTCCCTTTGCCTTCATCTTACATTTCTTTTCTTTCTTTTGTAGATATTGTTTATATTTTATTGGCTTCTATCGGATCCTCTTTGAACCGCCGTCTGTATTTGTGCTCTGCTATTTGCCTCTCTTTATGTGGCTCACTTTCTCTGAATTGCTCAGTGAAAAATATAATGACGTATTATGATACGGGGACAGTGTTTTGCACCACTTCTGTAGAACGACCCATATAGATCCATATACCACCCATCTGAGTGAAATCTGACTAAATATACATTATCTATATATTAAGCAGACAGTGAGACGTAATGCTCCGTGTAAAGCTGAAGCAGTCTGATGTTTTGCATGATTAATATTAACTATGCTAACTAATACTCTAATAACTTGCAGGTCTTGGTGTTTTTTTTGTCCTTCTTTGTTTCTAACTAATCATAACGACTGACCTTTTTTTGGATTTCACTTATGTTAAGCATGAATATAATAAATATTATGGTGTCATAAATGTGCCTTAAATTGTCACTAGAAAAATACAGTTCTCTTGCATTGTGACTTGGTGTCCTTGGTTTGCTTTTTATATTTTCTTTTCATTTCTTTCTTCTTAACAAAGTTAAATTTTAATTTATTTTTAGAGCAGAGCAAGGCCTTAAAAGCCGGGGCTGAGTTTGGATTGATATTTTCAATATCACTGCCACAAAAATGTACCAAATAAGTTCTGGTTGTTATTGGTTTAGATGTAATGATAAAATGCTTTTAAAGAATAGAAAAGAAAATGACGAGAGAAACAGGTAAGCAGTGGGATGGTTGGAGGAGGACGGGAATGTGGCAGGTTGAAAGTCGATTTGCGGTGGCCTTTTTTACTCTCTTTCTGTGTTTCCTGGTTTTCTTCTCGGCTCCTCATGTCATTGTGTTCTGCATCAACCCCCCTTACACCCCTCAGAGCTGCGAGAAGGTTGGTGTGTTTTTGGTTCTTTTCTCTCTTTTTTGGCTTTTTACGTTCACATTCGGACAAAATGAAACAAGACCTAAAGACAGAATATTAAACACTAGATATTTGACAGTGTGTGTCAATGCCAGATCATGTGCCTCAAATACAAACAAATATAGTAAATATAGCCACCAGCATTTATATAGGGTTATGTTAACCTCTTGCATTGCATTGTGGGATATTTTTCTTGTTTGCAAAAGCCCTTCCTATCAGAAGACCTCCTCTTCCCATTCTCTCTCTTTCTCTCTCTCGCTGCACGCATTGCCATGGAAACCCAGCAATTGGAAATATTCTGAAGTTTGTGCATGATGGGAGAATGTGCGAATGCTTGCATGCCTGAACAGAAGAAGCTTATTGATGAGTCTTTGAGTGTCATCTCGTTGCTTCACGCTGTCCATGACATGTCTCTGCCCTTCTATAATGGCTTGTTATTTTTGGAGCTTGTGTCGTGTCTCGTCTGCTTCTGCAAAATGTAATTGTTTTTTTGGTCCATTTATATCATTGGGCTTGCTTGTCTGTGTGTGTTGCCTGGCTTTTGCGTGTCCTTGTTGTTTGAGTGTGAGTCTACATGGCTTACTAATCATTAACACTCAGGTGTCTGATATTTTCCATACCTATATTGATCCATATAAGCGGATTTGCTCTGTCAATCAAGAGAAATCCCATATGGTCTGATAATACATGTAGCTCATGACTATAAGTATTATTATTGTACAGCGTAAGTACAATAAGTACGGCGCTTAAAGCATTAAACTTCTGTTTACTTAGGCCATTTCTATTCATTTTACAGTAATCCAAGTATAACATTTATTGCAGAATGCCTACTATATCTTCATCTACGTTCACATGCATAGGATGTGGTGGCATGAGTAGAGGGGCAAATAAGAGTTTTTTGAAATGTGTCATGAAAATAAACCCAGCTGTTCTATAACATCTTTATTTCCTCAGATTGCTCTCAGATTAAAAGGACTTGAATATATTCTCTGTAATTGAACACTACAGGTTGTAAGAATTTGGAATTTTGTCTCTGGTAGAAAAATGGATTGTGTGTTGCTCATGTCTGTGAGTGCACACATTCACAGAGAATTCAAGGCTGTGTCCCAAACTGCACAGTGCACACTAAGTAGTATGCCTAAATAGCAGTGACATGTTATTTCGTACAGTAATATGAAGTTTGGGTGGCAGCCCAAATACTTAGCTAACTAAAGTACAATGTAGAGAACAGCTAGCTAAAGTACAGTGTAGAGAACAGTTAGCTAAACTACAGTGTAGAGAACAGCTAGCTAAAGTACAGTGTATAGAACAGTTAGCTAAACTACAGTGTAGAGAACAACTAGCTAAACTACAGTGTATAGAACAGTTAGCTAAACTACAGTGTAGAGAACAGCTAGCTAAACTACAGTGTATAGAACAATTAGCTAAACTACAGTGTAGAGAACAACTAGCTAAACTACAGTGTATAGAACAATTAGCTAAACTACAGTGTAGAGAACAGCTAGCTAAACTACAGTGTATAGAACAATTAGCTAAACTACAGTGTAGAGAACAACTAGCTAAACTACAGTGTATAGAACAGTTAGCTAAACTACAGTGTAGAGAACAGCTAGTTAAACTACAATGTAGAGAACAGTTAGCTAAAGTACAGTGTAGAGAGCAGTGTAGAGAACAGTTAGCTAAACTACTGTGTAGAGAGCAGCTAGCTAAACTACAGTGTAGAGAACAGCTAGCTAAAGTACAGTGTAGAGAGCAGCTAGCTAAAGTACAGTGTAGAGAACAGTTAGCTAAACAACAGTGTAGAGAACAGTTAGCTAAAACTACAGTGTAGAGAACAGTTAGCTAAACAACAGTGTAGAGAACAGTTAGCTAAACTACAGACTCAAACTCAAACCCTCTGTAACTGGCTAAAGGAAATTATGAAGTGCATTAGTATATAGTAATATGGTAATATAGTGTAGCTATTAGTTTGTACAGTAATTATGATGTTCTAGTGATCCTAGTTCTAGTGAATTGCTGGGAATAAGAAAATCAGAAAAGTTTTTCCACATTGTTCGATTCAGTTTAATTACGTTAGTATGAATTATTATTAAGAACAAGCCATCCGAACAACCCTTTTCAGCACACTGGGTTGCAGTGTATGAGTGGCTGTTTTCTAACAGCTAAGGTGGTCGACAACCCCCATAATCTCACTCTGGCTAATCTGCCATGCTGATCTCCTCATGAGCCTCCTCGCGAGCCTCTAGGTGTGACAGCAGTGAGGAATCTTCAGAAACGTATCATCACTGCAAGCGATTGCCTCTTAAAAAGTTCTCACCTTGAGCATGCATTATGAAATCAGATTACTATGCATTCAGCAGGGATTAAGATATCAATAGGGATTAACCAGTGATCAAATACAATTATAACTTCTGATAAATCCTAATTAGAATTTCCATATTTTCATCAGTCCTTTGTTAATTCTTCTGTCTTCTGTGAGATGACTTCATGCCTTCACAGCTCCACAGTTGCGACATATTTACAATTTTGTGGAGCATGCTCGGACATGTTCATTGTTTCTTAGATTTTTTTGGAAGGGAACAGGTTTTTAATTTTAGTTTCATGCAATTATTACAGTATTAAATATACCAGATCTCTGCTGAATTCTCAATTCTGATTGTTCAGAAAGTGTTGATTAATTTTGTAGAAAAGCACGGCTCAGACAACAGTTCCAGTGGCAAGGCAAATCGCAGTTTTATATTAATGAGGTTCTTATAATATTATCACAGGGACTAGTATGGCTAATCCTAATAACAAATAAGTAATATGTAACAAGTGCAGTTGTGTGAGCATCGATGTTGTGACGATGCATTTTTTTAAAACTTCAAAATAGAATAAATGGAGGCTGGTGAAGGAATGACTTCTGTTTCTTCTACAGTTGCTGCTATGGTTCCTGATAACAGGATATTCCACAATATTAAATGAAATTATAAACGGATAAAAAGTACAAAGTATAGTTCGTTAATAAATAAGAAAAAATTGTAATAGTCCACTTTGCATTGTGCACCATCACACCACCCCATCGTTGATTATTTTCCTATAACAGCACACCACATTGTGTTTTATTCCTTACTTAAGTCATTCCAGCTCTGTGATTTGAATCAAGCATTAAAGTGGCTTAGAGTGATATGCAAAAGGAGACACAGCCAACCCGCTGGGCTTGATAATCATTCTATGGGGAGCGTAAGGCGTTAAAAAAAAAAAAAAAGATGTTACGCATGCTGTGTGTCTGTCGCCTTTGAGTCAGATGAAAGAGTGTTGTTAGCTCGCCGGTCTTTTTAAAGGTTGGTTTCAGCTGCTTGAGCTAGACGTTGCCCTTCTTATACACATCCGGAATTTGCTGGAGATCCTGCTATTTCTCTGCCAATCATTACAATAATGTGCACCTCATGTAATGCTGAGACAGTAATTGGTATTGAGCTGAATATTATTAATATTGAAAGTAATATTATGAAATGCTGGTAGAAATGATGACATGGCAAGGAACAGTGTTAAATAGGTTTTAAAAACCTATTCAAGATTTTAAACATCAACTACAGGTAAAAATAAGAGAAAATGCCATTTACTATGCCATTTACCAATTACTATGCCATTTTTTTTCTGATATAACTGACTGAACATTGAATATGTGATGTTGTCAGAAGATATTGTGATATACCACAGATATTAGCTGAAAAAGTGCAATTTTTTACTAATTTTTTACAAGCTTACCACTCCATCTCTACACTGATCTCAGATCATTGTCGAGAAACCATCTTAGTGATGACAGCAGATATGACAGGTCAGAGATACAGAGCCATTTGAATGCGGCACAGACAGTCTCCTGCCGTCTCCTCCAGCTGTCTAGAAAATGGCCGCCCTTTGGCCTTAACCCCGTCTCTTGTTTGAAAGCTAGTGCTTTATTGCTGCACTTATGGGTGCTGTAAAATTATAAGCCAATAACCCGTTCTTGTTCTCAACATGGATCTCAATGAGAGCAAGGATGAGAAATCAGTTTTAATGCGTCTGATTTACAAGGCCAAATCGCATTCAGCTAAATAGTTAAAATAGCAGACAGCAGGGCTATTATCATATGAGTACTTTAACAATAAAAAAACATTGATTCAGATGTTTTCCTAATCCAGAAGCGGATATTTGTCATGTCTAGACGGCTGGCTAGTCAAGCCCATGCTCTTTATTATAAACAGATTAAAAAGGCATTTGAATCAGATCTGCTAAATACTAGTTTTGGCTTTTTTTTTTTTTTTTTTTTTTTTTTTTTTTTTTTTTTTTTTTTTTTTTCTTGTGTTTATACATCAGTGTGCTATGAAGATATGGTAATCATGCCATTAGCCTATATTCAAAAACAGTTATTTGGAATGTTTTCTCTGTGTTTTCTGCATTTGTGAGACTGAATTGGAAAGAGTCTAGATTGAATGCTGCATGCTGTGAATGCTGCTTGGTTTTGGCGCAGTGCTGTGAGCTCTGTCTAAATATGCCTCTGCTGATGATTCATAGCTGTGCATGCACTCCAATTCTTTATGATCACCCATCTTTAATCAAGGCAATGACTGTTTTAGGCTTAACATTTGTTTTATGTCGTAGTTTGTTGTCCAATTCTGGGTATCCTCTGGCGCATGCAAAAAACTGAAGTGTATGAAAACTGAAATGTATTTATGATTGTGAGCGTTTGAATAATCTATGAACTGTAGCATTCATAATGACATGCGGTTCACCAAAATGACCGAAATGTTTCATAGTTGACGGGCCACATGTACATTCACATTCCCACCAGTGTAGCTACTTCATGAGCGTCATCTGTAACTGACATTCCCTCTTTTTAAATCTCTAATCTCCATAAAGCTGGTGACCTGATTACCTAGCAGGATAGCCTGAGCCGAATAGCTTAACCTGAAGCTGATATATTTGTGTTCCTCACTAGTCTTACGGGCTTATATTCTCCCCGAGGCCAAAGCTGCCATTTAAAACATGATCCTGAGCAGTGAATCCCCCGTAAGCCATGAAATCAAATACGTGCTTTGCTCAGAGACCTGGCTCGACTCTCGCAAAACCTACTCCCAAGAAACAAGAACCTGGGCTTGAACTGCTTCATTAAATTTAATGATCCTTCTTTGTAGGATGTGTACACGAAACACAGCAGTAGTGTGTTATGGCTCTAAGTGGCACTTCTTGAGATTTAACTGCTTTTTATGAAATATCTTAAGGCAAAATCTTGTCATGTAATTGCACTGGAACTATTATACTGGACGGTGGTGGAATTGCTAAATAAGGTCTTATTACTTAACAGATATAATTATAGACATTTTCTTGAATATGGTAATACACTACGCAGCCACTTTAATAAGAACACCAGTGCACCTACATATTTATGTAATTATCCAATGAGCCATTAGTCTGGCAGCAGTGCAATGCATAAAATCATGCAGATACAGGTCAAAATCTTCAGTTAACATTCAAAAACTGCTCATCTCCTGGGATTTTCGCCCACAGCAGTCTCTAGAGTTTACACAGAATGGTGCGAAAAACAAAAAAACCTTCTGTGAGAGGCAGCTCTGCAGGCAGAAATGCTTTACTGATGAGAGAGATCAGAGGAGAATGGCCAGACTGGTTTGAGCTGACAGGAAATCTACAGTAACTCAAATAACCACTCTTTACAACCGTGGTGAGCAGAAAAGCATCTTAGAAAGCCCAAAAAGTTTGAACCTTGAGGTGGATGGGCTACAACAGCAGGAGACCATGTCAGGTTCCACTCCTGTCAGTCAAGAGCAGAAATCTGAGGCTACAGTGGGCACAGGCTCAGTAAAAGCGTACGGCTGAAAATTGGAAAAAGACCAAGTGACATTTTTCCAATTTTCATGCTGAGATCACATTTTGCTCCAATCTGCTGTTTGATGTGAACATTAGCGGAAGCGCTTGACCTGTATCTGCATGATGGTATATACTGTGCTCCTGCCACATTATGAATGAGCAGCTCTACAGCCGTTCCTTTTAAAGTGACCGCTGAGCTTCTGAGAATATGTAAATAAATTTTAGTCTTAAATACAGTTCTCAGTTGTATGCCCTAGTTCTTGCTTCATACTTCCTTCTTTTTTCTGTCAGGTTTTGTTGCTCCATACCTCCCCTCCTTTCTCACGAAGTCTATCCATGTTTGCTTTCTGTCCCCTGTCCCATGAGTTTGGATTACGGATCCTTTGATGCTCTAGATGCTTGATATGCTCCAAATAAATCTGATAGTTACCTGGACGTTTCATTAATTCACTAAGCAGTGTTGAATGCTTAGATCGTGTCTTGGCATTCCTTCTTCTTCATTACTCTTTCTCGTCTCTCTAGCTCACTCTCTCACTCTTTATCAGACGCACACACCTTTCACTCCTATTTCCTATTTCTGAATATCCGTCTCCTTTCACTGCATTCCATCTCTCTTCCCTTGTGTGAGGAATTGGCACATAGTACATTACCATAACTTTCAGTTTTTTCTCTCCTTCTTTTGTTCTCTCTTCACTTATTTATTTAATCTGTTTATTTATTTATTTACTTATTCAGGCTGAGCTAGATCTGCCAGGAGAGAGTAGCAGCAGTTTTCCTTTTGAATAGTGTTGACAGCAGGAGCTTTGTTGCCTTGTGGTGCGTTTGCATCTACTGTCTAACACACACACGGAGCATGACAAGGTGTATTATACATAAACAGAGTGTTACTTTAAATATAAAGAACTTAGTAATGTAAAGGTCTCATTATTTCACTGCTGCTAATATAAGCTAAGATCAGCTTAGAAGTAGGGCTGCAACTACTAGTCAATGAAACAAGCCACGTCATCGACATTTTTATAATCATTGTTTAATTGACTAACAACAAAAAACATGATATAATATAAGAGTGCAAGGGGCCAATATTTTTTTAATAGAACATAATACACTACAGAAGGCATTGGGGAAGCGTTAGTACTGCTTCTGTCATTTCGGTGCACTATATAGCGCTGAACTGTTTAAAAAACACAAGAAACAGCGCTGAAATTTAACGTTTTAGATTATATGTGAAGTGAGAAGCTAACAGATCAGCAGAAAAAAAGCAGGTAATGTCGTTTCATTCCAAATTCATCCACGTGAAATGTAGCAAGAAACCTTGAAAGTGTAACCGATGTGTCTTTTTTTTTTTTTTTTTTTTTTTTTTTGTTCTGGTAAAAATAGGCAGATCTGTGCAGGGTTTTTTTTTCCTTTGTTCTGCAATTTTTTTATTTTAACATTTTATTTTTCAGGGTAACATTCTAGTTGATAAAACATAAGGAACACAGCATCAATAGTTTCATATTAGGTTAGATTTTTAAAAGGAAACCTCAGAATCAACTTCAGTACCAATACATAGTAAGTGAAATAGTCTAACTGGTTGACACCAAGTATGATGTTTTTTGGATGTGGCTTGATATTTTTGCAATGAAACATTAAACAGTAAAATATGTGCAATGACTGTTAATATATAGGCTAGTTGTTAAATATGCCAAGTATGCTAACCTACGCAAGTTGCCTAGAGTTTCTTTCCTCTCTAAAGCCCAAACATTCCCATTATTCCAGGCAGCCCACGTTGTCCTGCTCCCTCATGCAGTTCTTGCAAATCCATATCTGACATGCTCAATAAATGAGCGCAGCCCAAACTGAACTGCCCATGAGCTCGATAGCTGCACGTATCGATCCGAGCCACGTCTGATCTTGAAAGGGCCCTGTTGGATCGAGCCTGGCCCTGAAGCTGCACAAAAATCCCATTTAAATTTGTCATTGTGCGGCGAAGCCGTGGGGAAGCTGAGGACATTTCAGATCGGCTGCAGAAGCTGACGCCAAATAGGCTGCTCGGTGAAATTAAAGCTCACTGGAACGGGGTGACTGTTAAAAAGAAATATGCAGCATTATTATTCCCACTCGCTCCTGGCTGAGTTGCTAATGGCGGTGCGGTGTTATTCTAAAACGTCGCCTGGGTGAAAAAATTGGCAATGAGAAGGAAACCTCTAGTTTTAGCGTTTTATGTTTGTGTTTTTGAGTTTTACATTTTTTCCCCTCTTACATTTCGGAGACATAGCTCACGTAGTGTCTTATTAAACCCTGCAGTTATGATGTTAATGAATGCCCTATCACTACTACCTAAAATGGAAACACTCTGACCTGCATTTGTTTAGAATTTAGTTTGTGATAGTCAGTTTATTATACTGACTATGTGACCTTTCATTTGCCTTAAGAATCGGAACTCATAAGTATTGCGTATTTTTTACATTCCTATATCATGTCGTCTCATACCATACCTTTTATTTTTTGCAGTATGACCTTATAGATGTGCTTTTCCTGTCAATTCTGATGTCCAGCTCCTCCGTTGTATCTACGTGAATATATCTGTAAACCCCACATGTTCTTTTGCCATTATTGTTATCCCTGTCTCTTCTTCTGTCTTTTTCTCTGCTGCAGTTCGTCGAGTGCCGCCCCGTTTCACCATCCTGCCCTCGAGTCATGAGATCATGCCAGGAGGAAGTGTAAATATCACATGTGTAGCAGTGGGTTCCCCCATGCCCTACGTGAAATGGATGCTGAACTCTGAAGACCTGACGCCTGAAGACGAGATGCCGGTCGGCCGGAATGTTCTGGAGCTGAATAGCGTCCGTGAGTCAGCCAACTACACCTGCGTGGCCATGAGCAGCTTGGGGATTATAGAAGCTGTGGCTCAGGTCATCGTTAAATGTAAGCAAGATGTATACGCAGACTGGTTTCTGTTGTTGTCAGGCAGTTCTGACAAGTCACGACTAGTACTTAAATTTTGATGGGAGTCTGGAAATCAAGAACTTTTCTTTTAATTAGTTAAACTGAAAGATACCATCTGTTATTTGGTGTTTTGATGACAGTTGTATATATTTACTCCACAGGTTTTGTGAGAAGTGGCAAATTTTACGTTGCATATTTACGTGTCTTCACATCTCTTTTTTATCACTATCTTTCCAGTCTTTTAACGTTTTTTTTTTTCTGTCAGTTTGTGTTTTAAGTCTGTTTTCTCATTCACCTTCAAATTGTACATCAATTCAGATCTCACAAACTCTTTGCTTATCATTCTGTCACAGCATTACCCAGAGCTCCCGGCACCCCCATCGTGACAGAGACTACGGCCACAAGCATCACCATCACCTGGGACTCTGGCAACCCAGACCCCGTCTCCTATTATATCATCCAATACCGGGCAAAATCACCCGACAGCAAGTTTGAGACGGTGGATGGAATCACAACGACGCGCTACAGCATCGGTGGCCTCTACCCCAACACTGAGTACGAAATCCGTGTCTCTGCATTCAACACCATCGGCCAAGGCCCACCTAGCAACAAGGTGGATGCTAGGACAGGGGAGCAGGCACCAGCCAGCCCGCCTCGGAACGTCCAGGCTCAAATCATCTCACCCAGCGCAGTAACTGTCAGGTGGGAGGAGCCTGAAGAACCCAATGGCCAGATAAAGGGCTATCGAGTTTACTACACCATGGACCCGTCCCAGCCAATGAGCAACTGGAAGATCCATAATGTTCAGGATAGTGTGATCACTACCATCCAGAGCCTGGCTCCATCCGAGACCTATACCATCCGTGTGTTGGCTTTTACCTCTGTTGGAGATGGCCCCTTCTCTGACTCAGTGCATATTAAAGTCCTGCCTGGGGGTGAGTAGAATTCTTTAAGTCTACCTGACTTCTGAAGGGTTTGGGAATTCACTGTGGTGGACTGTCGATTTTTAAAAGTCTGCTTTTGGAAAAGTCTTAAAGGAAAAATGAGCACTGTGCATATTAATATTTATAATTAATATGGCAATGGCAGCCAAGATTTATTTTGTTTATTTTTTTCATTGACATGTTGGTGTATTTTCACTTTGGTTTATTGGCTTTCTACTTTACCCATAATGCCATTCGACTACTCGTTGACAACCACCAATTTATCATCGAAATAACAAAAATACAACACCATCCAACAGATTAACACCAAAATTGCTAAGCACATCATAAATATTTCAATATAAGCATATTTAATGTGTTTTATGGTGGAGTTTTTCTTCAAAGAATGCCAGTTTAACACTCATGCTCTATTCCCTAGTTAGCAAAAGATTGACCCAAATAATGTCTTTTGCATTTTTAGATAGAAAATGAACAGATTTATTCTAAGATGACTATTATCGCTTTGGGGATTTATTAAATGGTTTCAAGTTGAAAGTTAGAAAGGGAAGATCCACTAAATCTCCAAAGAACCCTTGAGTAATGCTGTTCCTTTATCTTTATTATTAGTGACATAAACTGGATTTGTGGACACATAAAACCCACTGTGTGGGAATTCTTTTGATGGCAGGTATGTGTCTGTGTGTGAGAATAGATGGAGATGGAGGGAAAGTCACAGGGACTAGCATTAGTTTTTTCTGTCATATTTTTAAAAATTTGTCATTTTGAACACATTTAATTAAACTTCTACTCAAATGAAATGTGATTTTTAAACTTGATTTTTTTTTTAATGCTCATTAGAGAAATGAAGCCAAGCACAATTTTTTTACCTTGGAAAACCTTTTAACGTTGTTGCACTTATGCCACTTTTTAATGTTCCACTGGAGCTCATCACAAGTGGTTTTGTAATTCAATCATTTTTTATGTCATATTAATTTACATCATTTATTTATAAACTCTGTTTTAGTCCCAGGCCAGCCGGGGAAGTTCCGAGTGGGCAAAGTGAGAGATACGAGCATCGAGCTGATGTGGGATCCGCCGTTCTCTAAAGAGCCCATCAAGAGCTACGAGCTCATTTACAGAGCTGCCAAACATGGCACGCAGGTGAGACATCTGATTATTACAATTATTATGGATGGGGGGGATATGGGCTCTGCAGAAGTTTCCAAAGCTAGCTGAAAGCAGGTTGCGTAATTGTATCTATATATCCTTGTCAGTGTGACACCTTGTAATATCAATAAATGCAAAAAAAAAAGATTTTGTTGTTTCCAAAACTCTTGACATCTAAACTTTTTCATGTTTACTCCTATTGTCAGAAATGTATGCCTAGAATAAGAACTTATTCCAATTCTTGTAACACTTTATAAATATTGATTAACTAACAACACCGTTGAATTCTCAAGTCTGATTGGTCAGAAGGTTTCAATTAATGCTGCAATCTGTTGTACTTGGAACTCGGAAAAATCAAGCCTCCAACAGGGAAAAATGCAATGGAGTGGTCATTCAACTCGGAATTCCAAGTTGGGAACTTGGGCAACATCCACCTTGCCTGAGTTCTCAGACAAACACACCTGAAAATATGACGACAATATGGCGGTGCACAGTGACACATTTGCATCTTGTACTACTTTTACTAAAACTTGATTTTAATAAAAGTAGTAAAAACCACTTATTGCTGTGGTATATACACTTCGGGATGTGCTGTTATAGGAAAATAATCACCTTTGGGATGGTAACAGTAACTCCTCTTTGGGCTGCATCACACCACCCAAACACTGATTATTTTCCTAACAGCACATCCTGTTTTATTCCTTGTGTCTCATATGAGTTTTCCATGTTAACATATGCATTACTTAATGTTAGGTAATGTTAATCAACATTTAGTATTGTACCCTTATTTTTTCTTTTCTCTGTTTTATCTTCTATTACCCGCCTCTCTCTGAATCCTAATTAATAAGCCAGTTATTTTGTACCAACAGGAGAAGAAGGGCTTTGAGCCCAGGTCCTCGTATGTTGTCGAGGGTCTGCGAGCAAACACAGAGTACACCTTCTCTCTGGCGGCCATTTCCAGCAAAGGCATCGGAGCCTTCACCAATGAGATCATCCAGCGCACTGCACAAGCCAGTATGTCCATGTCTCATCAGAACTTCTGTATTGTACTGCTCTAATCAACTGGAATGATCCCATCCTTTAACATACTCATTTCTCCTTGTGTCCCATTTTGTTCTTTGTGATTTAAAATGGCTGATTTAGCTAGAAATGTTTCACTATGACCTCTGTTTCAGTATGGACAAGTTGTGCATGTGACCTCCAAAATGGCTATTTGATGATTTTTGCATATTGTTGACCTCAAAACCAGTTTAGTCATGAAGAGTACTTTGACAGAAGTGAGACATGGGGTAGTGGGTTGGTGAGGAATTTCCGGAGTGTGCTATGGATTTTTCCCATTCACCCCCATTTTGTCGCTCTGCTCAATCTGCATGAAATTGAAACATGGAGACACATGCATGCCTCACTCCTCCACCAAACTTCAAGATGTGTCTTCAAGATATCACGTATCTGTCTGTCAACTCTCTATCCATGCATCATCCATCATCCATCATTATTCATTCAGCAGCTTCTCCATTCATATGTGTCAAATTTTTTGCCATTTGAATGTTATGTAGCTTTGTTATGTAGTGTGTGAATTCTTCTGGCATTTACCTGCAATACAAAAAGCCACAAACAGACTGGATGGGATTTGTGTTTGTTTACATTTTATTTTCTCCTTATTTCCCTTATATTTATTTTCATCCCTAATCTCAATCTCCTGCTATTCTTTAACCACTAGCTCTACATGGTTTACCAAATGACTTGAAATCATTAATCTTTTTTTTCTATTTTGATGGTATGTGATCACATTTCAAACATAAACCAATATAAACCACCAAGATCATTTACTGACTGTAAGTAGAAAACAGCATCCGAAGAGCCAGTTAATGGTAAGTGAGAATCAGTCTGGCCTCTGATGGGAACTGAGACCTCGAGTGAAGAACTGCACTGGCATGGCACGACAGTACCACCACTCACGGTAAGCCTCCTTTTTTTTTTATTTCCACTGGTGATGGATGGAAAGAACTAGGCGTGTCCTCCAATACCAGGCTTTATTGTACAATGTTACAGACTTGGATGAAAGCAACTTAGCATGAAGGCAGATTTTTAGTCATTGTTCAGACTCTGAAATTACCTTTTGTGCTTCATGTCCAAGCACAACACAACACTGGCACACCCGTGTTCTGGGATGACTGTAGAGTGCATAGGGACCAATGTATGTGATTTGTCTGATGAGCACTAGAATACTTTGATTGGCCTGCAAAATCAGTAGACCAAAAACACAAAAATAGGCATGAACTCTAGCTGATTTGTGCAGTCAGTGGAAGAGTGGGCTTAAATTGACAAGAACTATCTTCAAGGCCATGTCCCGATCAAGTCAAAATGAAAGCAAGACTTGATCAAGAATGAGACCAAAAACTATTAAAACCTTTTCAAGGCCAAGCCTTTACTTCAACTTAATTTGTGAATTTTGCCAATGATTAGGCTATGTTTTGTAGAAAAAAATACTAGAATATATACCGAGGCTAGTGCCAAGACCAAGACAAGTCTGAGTACGAATGCCAGTAAGTCAAAGACAAGTCCAAGTCAATAGAGAAAATAATCTTAAGAACAGACTCAAGGGTTTTTCTTTGTCTTCCAAATAGTAAATGGGAACTAATTGTAAGTAGGAACTAAAGTTATGAGTGGGGAATTGAAACAAAGTTGGACCACCCGTGGCAAAGGAAGTCAGTCATCTGGATTTGTCACTCTAAATTTGTCATACCTAATTTGCATAGAATTGAGGAAATCTCAATTCAGATGTCACTTGTTGCTGACATCGAGGCTCTGTGTCACACATGTGACATAGAAAATGAATGGTCACCTGTCGCTTTGTTGCTTTCCAGGGTGAATGTTAAGTTAGATCTAGATGTGCGTGTACTGCCATTTAGTCATATAGAAATATTTACTCATTTGCTTCTGTAGATATCAATGGATTTCAAGATCAGTTTGTCTGGTGATCTGCAATTTTCTGCAATCAATCTCTACAAAACCATGTTCCTTAAAAGCCAGACGTGTGAAAATACAGCAGCCACTCTCTGTTGCGGCCGGCTGTCAAAGCCATTATATCAGGACTAGGACAGAGACACAGTTGTTCTGATTGGACTGCTGTCCAATAACCCTTGTGAATGCATATTTCACGGTTTTACTTGCAGTCACTACTATGTACCAATAGCCTTTATTTCACATCGAGCTTCAGACGGTTGAATTGAATCCGCACTGCTGATGTTTGTCCGAGAGTCTCAGACTAGAGTCGTGATTCAAACCTTCTGCTACGCCTCTGTGGAGGACTATTCAAAAATAGACTCCACAGTACATAGTTTAATCATTTTTTTTTTCACTTGTTCATTTGTCTCTCTTTAAAATGTTGCCCTTGGCTAGGAATGTATAATCTTTCTTCTGAATCTGTCTGAGATGAGTCAGTACATATTCAAGACTGCAAACATCACCATGAATTTCAGTGGTGCTGAAGTTGAGACTATAGGATTCTAAAAAGGAAATGCCAATTCTGGAGAATGGGACTCTTGCCTTTCATTTAAGGAAGTCATAATTATTAAGTAGTCCACTGATACTATTCACAGGTGGAGTTCAGAAGATGGTGACCTTTTGTATGCTGGTTTAATTTTCACAGGCACATCCCAATATCCATATCATTACCCCATAAATCATGTAGTCTCACAGTCCCCTAACTGATTTTGCCTTTCATAAAGCCATTTTAAAAGACGGTTGAATGTCGAGCTCAGGTCAGCTCCAAAGGCCGACTGTTGACACTGCCCTCATGGCGGCTGCCCACAGAGTGTTGACCTGTAACATATGGACAGTGGGGGCCCAACTTAGCCCAATTAGCCTGTGTGTGTGCTTTAGACATTGCTCTGAGATAACCATTTTAAAAGCAATTACACATTGTCATTATTTAATTCCATGTGTCATCTCTGATACCCTAAATTTAATTATTTTGCCACGTTCTAATTATTGTGTTACATGACTGGGCATGCTGTCCATGGCACATCGCTGTGTACGCGAGCTCAGGCAGTTCATAGGAAGAGCGTTATCAGTTTTATTGATTATTATGACGGCTTGGCGCGGATTCCATTATTTCTAATAACTCCCTCGCTTCTGGTCCTTCGACCGTCAGCACAGCCTTCAGCTGTGGAGCTTTCACGCAATTACCCTCAATCACAGAGACCAAAGATCCAAATTAACCCTGCTGCCATTCACACTAATGCCATCTATTAGTGTCATTCTATGTGGTGTGGCAGCACAGAGTTCGCACACTGAAATGTTGAGATTTCAAAGAGGAGATGTGTAAATGGTGTATGGCCACAAGTATTTAAAAAAAGCATGTTTAATGTATATTACAGACTGGACAGTTTGCATCGCAGATGAGTTTAGCATTCTGTGTGTATGTGGAAACTAATGTGGAAGTTGGTTTATATTTCTGCGTTCACAAATGTGAACACGTGAGGGTGTCATGCATGTGTGGTCACATACGTCTGCCTTTATATTTGCACCTAATTTGTCCACTAGAAGCAGAAATTGAAAAAGTAAATGAAGGTCTTGCATTTCACTGAAGAAAAATGGTGGAGGGGAGTGGATCAGTACTACTTACTTCTGGGTTCTAAATCATTAGTGCTGTTAGATATTAAAGTTGAACAGGTAGGGGACAGTTTGGGATTCTTCAGATTTCCTTCACAGAAAAAGACAAGTATTGTTATTGCATATTAAAAATGAATACAGTCTCCGAAATGCAAAAGTTTATTCAACAAAAGGTCATACCATATTGCTTTAGCTAGCTAACTAGCAGGTGTAAAACCAGGGGTGGACTAATCAGACACCTAGAACATGCAGATTTGGTGTCCAGACTATGTAATTCATAGTTGTCCAGCAGACAAGTATGTTTAACAACCCTAAAAGAAGAAAACCCTACTCTGTATTACTCTTTCAAATGATCATTTGGTTTGTATCTCTGTTTAGACTTAATGGACCATTCTCTCCATGTTGGATATCAGGACTTTTTGGATTCATTATACTCATTATAGTGCTGCATTGGAGTGATGCCAGGTGTATAATCATATTATAGAATTACTGTATATTGGCTCTGTGTACGTTACTCTGTATTCCTTGATGAAACCCATGGAAGAGATGTCACAGTCTTTCCGATTACGCAACTCTCTGCCTAATCAACTTTTGCCTGAAGGCTGGTTGAAGCACAGCACTCCAGATACACACAACACACTGTCAGACAAGTCACATCTCTTCTAAAATGGATGTGTTCTGGTAAATCATGTTTATACCTACTACACTATTACAATGCATTAACATTTTTAATAGCTGTCAGTGCAGTCGGTGTAATCAGAGCACGGTTGCTTTTGGATGGAATGGAACAGATTAACACAGTGATTTTTGTATATTGCCTACGGTGTGGTTTTCCCTGAGGAAGGATAAAGTCGATTTTTCACTCTACCATTTTAGATTGTCAGATTTCCATTTTTTTCATTTTGCACTTTACTGTCATGCTCAGACACATCTATCTGTCTATCTGTCTTTCTGTCTGTCTGAGACACAACTAGCCCTATGGCCAACATTTCTGGAGCACAATGAGAAATGATATGTATTCTTGTTCTCTTCATTATCTTACTAAACAAGAAAGCTAATTAGAGTTGATTTGTGGCATATGCTCAGGAGGATCTAATAATCCTTCAAAAAAAAAAAAAAACCTGCACCATCTTTTTAATAACCCTTGATGGATTGTAAATGAAATGACATGTATTGGTCTCAGGCTGCGGCACTAGGCTTAGTTTCACTCACCATAAACTGTCACCATCTGGATGAGAAGCCTGATCTGTTTCTCCCCTCAGGCCAGATGCCCATCCACCCATCCATCAATCTCTTTTTGTGCTACAACAGAATGAGGGGTGACAGGTGACAGCTATCCATTACACACTCACTTTCCCTTTAATTAGGTTGTCCATTCTGGTTCAATATGCTTCTCTCATCATCAGCCGATCGACTGTTTCAGCGTTGCCCAGGTTTCCCAGATAAACAGTGCTGGTGTTTTGTATTATTCATCATAGATCCATTAACAAATGCCATTAATATTATTTTGCTTCATCACCTCATTGTTTGTTTCGCTCAACTCATTTATCTATTAAGTTCTGACCCAAATTGAATTTGGTGGCCCATAATTAGGTTTATTGATTTGTTTGTCATCTTGGGGACATGAAATCTTCTCCAGTATCTCATCTCCGCCATCTGATATTACATTATTACATTTCCTGAGACATGTTTTTCTTATTCATTGAATTTCTCTTTCTTTGCATCACTCCTCCCTCTCCATATTTGGTTTCGATTCTGTCTGCCCACTCAGGACCCTTGGCTGCACTGTGCATGAGCCTGAACTCCATCTCATGCTTGGTAAGTGTGCTTCCTTCACCACGGAAAACCAGAGCAGTGTCTAGATCGGCTAAAGACATGTTACCAGACTTGCAGCTGGGGAGTCGAATCTTATGGCTTAAAACAAATCAGATGTTGATGAGGAATCTGGGAAAGTTACTGCTCTGGCTGTGATTACAGAGCAGAGCTCAGGCCCTAAAAGCACCACTTTTATGGATAAGTATAGTACGATCCAGAAGAACCAGAAGCCGTCCCATTGAAATGTCTCATCAATAAACCTTTAAATGTGCGCTTAATATAGAATCTCAATCCTATTTTAATACCCTAGCACACCCTTAAGCATGATGAATTCACAAAACAAAATAAGGATATTAATTATATTCACAGACAAGGCTAACTTGTCTAACATATACATTCTAATACATAATTTAATACACTACTAAATTAATTCTGTTCTATTAGGGTCAAACTACTGTTTTAGCTAAAAGTGGAACAAAAGATTTTTGAAGCATTAAACCTTACAGTCAGCTCCAGAATTATTGGCACCCTTGGTAAAGAAGGGTGAAAAGCTTATTAAAAATGTCTTTGTGGTTATTTAGGTTAACCTCAAACAGAAAATATGAGAGAAATCTAACTTTTAATTGAAGTACATGTATTCTAAGAAAACAAAAAAATTATGTGTATATACTTTTTATCCAAATCATATGACACAATTATTAGCACCCCTGCAATTAGTTACTTAGTATAGTGCAGCCTCCTTTTACCAATATAACAACACTGAATCTTCTGTAATGCATAATATATTTGAAGTACATTTATTCTTTATTCTGTGGTTATTAAACCATTTTGTATGGATTTGGATGGATATTTTGGATCATTGACCTTGGATCAAGGTTCTAAGGAATCTCTCTCTAGATCCTTCAGGGTCCTAGATCCTGTACTGAGGCCTCTTCAGCTCACTTTTGGATCATTAAACTTTGTATACTGTGCTCAAATATACTCAAATTGCACTATATTACCAAAAGTTTGTGGACATCTGACCATCATACCCAGATTCAGTCCTTCTTTACTGTTATAATAACCTCCACTCTTCTGGGAAGGGTTTCCACTAGATTTTGGAGAGTGGCTCAATTTATCTTAATCTAATGAACCTGGTCAGTCATTTAAAATCACAATACATAGAGATGAAGTTCAGGTTGTTTAACATATTCTTAAAATCAATTTTATAGTTGGACTGATGTATAATCAAAAAAGAGGACAAGAGTGCAAAAATAACAGCCCCTATGATCTATTCTGATCATGACTTTTTAATTTCGAATGATAGAAATAAAATGAATTTTTAATTTTCCAAAAAAGTGGAACAATACTAAAAGTGATTTTGCAGCATAAATTTTGATGAACCTAAGAAATCTTTTAAAATTACAAATTACACAGAGATAAAGTCAAGGTGGTTTTGGTATGAGATTCACAAATAGATTTTAAAATCAGTTTTACAAATATATATTGCTGTACAATCAAAAGACGTAGATAATAGGAGTTCCATTGCTACACGCTACTGAGTAAAAAGAGAGTTAAGAGCCCTGAGTACTCATCATATTGTGCCTGCAGTTGACATGAATACAGAGTACTGTACCCTGTGGAGACAATCCCATCTCCTCCAGCAATGGAGACTGAGCATCATGGGAGCCCAAGTGGCAAACTGCTAATTGCTAAGAGACAGAGATGATACAAGCCTGGTCCTCTGCAAGGATCCTATGTGTGCATGAGTGTGTAGGAGAAAGAGTGTGTGGGGGGGCACATTGTAAGAGGAATAGTGTGCGACATAAATAGATGTGTGAAAGTGACGTAAGGCTGTTAATGCCTCTCACTGCAGGGTTGTTGTTTTGTTTTTTTTGGGTTTTTTTTACCCTGAAACAAAGCTGCAGCAGATACAATATATCACTTCCATTTCATCACACTTAAAACCTAGCATTATATACATTACTCTGGAGATTAGTGTACTATATAATGCCACACAATATTGTAGTAATAAATACTTGGAAAAGCATTTGAGTCATTTTCCAGTAACATTTGCTTATAAACTGAAACAAAAAATAAATAAATAAAACTTGATTAAAGAATAAATTTTTCAGCAATAACATTATGATATTGAAAACTTTTAGATTATTCTGTTCACACGCCATTTGCTTTTTTTTTTCAAAAATCTAAAATGCCATATTTTTACTACAATAGCAACATGTTCACTTCTGGCACACAGTGTTAACTGCTGTCATTTAGTACTAATGGCGAATACCTGATATAAATATTAATATACCTGACTTAATTGGTACTGTCCTCTATGTATTATGTGCTCTAATTGCTCTAATTACTTTCGATCAATAAGAACAAACATTATTGACTTATATTAGTGAGGAATGTTGTAGTCTGGTTTAGAATTAGTCAGAAAGATTAGCTGTAAATTAAAATATTTAAATGAATGTTTACATGTTTTTCTGAAGATTTACATGGGTAAAAACGTGCAAGCTTGATAACTCCCCCCAAAAACGTGCAAGATACTAACAAGACCTCTGGAGGATTGCCTTGTCTATTTGTCCGTTTTGTCTGTTTTGCATGTTTGCCTTAATAAATATGCAATTTGGAGTGTTTCTACATAAAAAAGTGTACAATACAGGGTGGAGCCTACCATCCATCCATCCATCCATTTTCTGTACCGATTATCCTACACAGGGTAGCGGGGGAGCCTGGAGCCTATCCCAGGGGACTCGGGGGACACCTTGGACAGGGTGCCAACCCATCGCAAGGCACAACTGCACACACACTCACACACCCATTCACACACTATAGACAATTTGGAAATGCCAATCAGCCTACAACGCATGTCTTTGGGCTGGAGAGGAAACCGGAGTACCTGGAGGAAACCCCCAAAGCATGGGGGAGAACATGCAAACTCCACACACACAGGGTGGAGGCGGGATTTGAACCCCCAACCCCGGAGGTGCGAGGCAAACGTGCTAACCACTAAGGGGGTGGAGCCAGCGCAAATAAATTTACTTAGCACCCGCAATGTGATTTAATAAACCTGAAAGTCACTTTAGGAATGGTGATCGTGTGCACAAATTAATACAACCAAAGGCTAGTGTTAAATTTGTTGAAGTGTGTTTCTGTTGGTTTTGTAGTTTGAATGCCGCTGTGTCTGTAAATACAAACTCCATTTCCCAGAATGTTCCACCAGATAACAAACTACAAGACTTATCACCTGGTCCATCACATGACCTTGCTCTCAAGCCCCAGACTTCTAATCACACACACCTCATCCAGTCACTGGTTCACTACAAATACACACCACAGTTCACTGTGAAGTGTCGCTCTTAGTGAATATTATGCACTTTTTCTGAATTCGACCCTGTTTATTTAGTTTATTGACATTGCCTTCTAGTCCTCTTTTTGGATCGCCTGAACCATTACCTGTTTATCACTCCAATTCTGTACCATTGGCATCGATAACCCTGAAAAATATCAGCACAAATGAAGATCCAATCTAGGGGTGTTTCACTCTGTTAATCACCGACACAGCAGTCACTGTTAGGCTGCATGAATGTACACTCTGGGGTAGAAAGAAATCAGCCCCAGCATTGCTCCTTCAATCCATTTTGTGTATTTTCTTACAACCACTGGTGTTGCTGTGGCAGTTTTTCTAAATCCCATTGGCCTAACTGTAAGTTTTGTGATCACTTCTGCAGCTTTATTGTAGTTGTAGTGATTAAATTTGTACTGACAGAAAGCCAGATACATCACAGCAGCTGTTGTGTGTGCAGAGGTGAAAACCCGTAATACAAGACTTCAAAGTAGTGCACTTTATCTAGGTGTTGATTTTCACCACAGTGCTGCAGAGAGGCCCTGTGTGTCTGTATGGTGTCGAAAATCACTTGCTATTTTGTGACCTCTGTGTGACTAAGCTCAGATGTGTATGTGTGTGTATGTGTGTATGTGTGTGTGTGTGTGTGTGTGTGTGTTTGTTTGTTTGTCTGGGGCAGTGCCCTCACAGGTGGAGGTACGGATGCTCATCTCCACCGCCATCAGGGCAGCGTGGCTATTTGGTGTTGCCAGGGCAACAGAAAGGGCAGATCTATGGTTACCAGATGTAGGAGAACAGGGAGTCTGACAGGCTGGTGTGCATCAGAGTTGTGATGCTGGACGATGGCCAGGTGAAGTCATCTCACCATGCCTTTTCTGAGTTTTAGGTACAGCGGGCCTCATTCATCAAGGTGGATATGAACAGATTTTATTCGTAAATCGTTTATATGAGCATTTACACAAGAAATTTGGTATTCTTGAAAATCCCATAAATTTGGAAGAACATTCATATCCTACTTGTGCTCCTGAGTTTGTGCAAATTTATGCTAAGAAGACTAACTAATGTAAACCTTGACTTGAATGACTTAATGAACTTTTACATATGGAATATACTGTCGAGTTTAAATTGCTTATTTTTATTACGTTTATAGCATTTAGCAGACGCTCTTATACCTTAACGATAAAGAGAAATGCTTTGGAGTCTCTGTCAAAAAAAACATCTTCATGCTAGTTCACTAGGTCAGGGAAAATTTTGTAAGACCATTTTTAAAAAAAACAGACATTTTATATTATTGGCATTGGCATGAAATTGAGAAAGCAAGCCATCACAAACCCATAAATTAAGACAAGTAAAAAGAAATGGCGCCGTATAAGCGGAGGATGGGCCGGTCTGTCTGTGCGTAGACGTAAGCTGTAAATAAATGCCCCAGCTGACAGAAGATTTAGAGCTCGCTTATTATTATTAATATTATGTGTTATAAAATATTTTTAATGGCATAGTAGTGAGTCAAAATAACTTTCACTTCTGCCTTTTAGCCTTTATTGTTCATTTTTGCTCCCAGCTGTCTGTGTACTTGGGCTTTTGTGGGTGTCACTACAACTAGTTTTGTGTGTGTTGGGAACGTGCTTGGCTCTTTACAGGTGATCAACATCCACACAAGAGTATGAAGAGAATCAGTGTTTCCGAAAATCAGTGTTTTCCAGTGAGAGTTAAAAAAATTAAAACAACGTCCATTTCTGCTGATAACATTGTAAGGACGTTATCAGCTCTATAAAACCCGGAAGCGTGTATACTGTCTGAAAATGAAAGTACTTGTGTTGGTTTTGTGTTGTTTATGCTTGACCAGGTTGAGCTATAAAACAGTCCAAATGGTTCTCGTCACAGCTTTGACAGTTTTGTTAGTGGTTTGGTCTTTGATGCAGTGTTGAGTGGCACCATAGGTCATTAAATGTAACATTTATTTTTTCAAAATCTATTCATTTTTATGCACTAATGGAAACACTGTTATTTGCTTTCTGGTCATATGTGGTGAATGGACAGTTTGTGAAGGCAAACTGTGTTGGCTGTATTTTAAAAAAAAAAAGCAACAACACTGTTTTACTTTCCAGTGTGCAGCAGAGTGTTAGTAACAATGTGTTTAGTCATTTTTGTTGAGTAAAAGGTAAGTATTTTATAGACTGAACATGCAGTATATGCCATTTTAGACAAATGGATGAAAATTAAGACTACATTTTAATCAAAATACTTAATCGTACTATATCAAAAATATGTGAAAATGTGCATTACTGTTGAAATCTGAGAGTAGCACGGTGAAAAAATAGTGTTAAATAAATTACTCCTTTCAAATGACTAAATATGAAACAAAATAATGATTTTAATGTTTTTCAAATGGGCCTCATTTATCAATCTTTGTGTAATGTTTGCGTAGGCCAAATTGTACAGAAAAAAATTCCAGTCAGATTTGCATAAGTTTCAGTAACGCTGATTTACTTTGTACTCACATGCATACACACACTCACTGGCCACTTTAATAGGAACATCTGTACTCCTGCGCATGCATGTAGTTATCCAGTTAGTCAATCATAAGGCAGCAGAATGCATAAAATCATGCAGATACAAGTCAAGAGCTTCAATTAAAGTTCACATTAAACATCAGGATGTTGTGAAGGTTCTTCCAAAGTTGGGTCCTTGAGCCAAACCCTTAACCCTCAACTGGTCGGTTGTATCCTGTCTGAGTCGCTTTGGATAAAAGCAAATGAGCAAATGGCTATTAGCTGAGTTTCTAGAAAATATTTATCATTTCGTTTTTTCATGAAGTGCCTGCTATGCCTTGTTCATTAAGTCTTTAGCTGGCCATAATGAATGCACTAATGACAAAAGCCACAGATGCTCCCAAACCACAAATCCACTCTTTCAGAAGTGAGATTCCAGGGAAATACACATTTTAAGTAAGAGTGAGAATGAAACGCTCGTTCTTTCTGTCACTTTCTTTCTCTGCTTGTTAGCCTTCAACTGTTCTTGCTCTTCCAGCAGGCTGTCCATTCTCCCTTTTCAGAAAATTGCTTGCTCGTTCACTCGCTCGCTCGCTCCCTCACTCCCTTTTCCCTTCACTCCTACGCTCCCCCTGTTCCTGACTCATACTTTTCACATTCCCTCTCTCTCTCTCTATTGCGCTCTCTGTTTTCTCTCCTTCACCCTGTGTATTTTTTTCCTCTCTTCCTGCTGGCACTGTGTTAGTGAAAAATGGATGATGCGGCAGAATATGTGAGTATGGCAGGCACATAAGGGGAGGCGGAACTGCGATTCAGGACTCTGCTCAGAATTATTGGCGCCCTTGGTAAAGATGGGTGAAAAGGGTTGTGAAAAAAATCTCTGTGGTTAATTAGTTTAAGTTCACACTGAAGATATGAGTGAAATCTAACCTCTAATTAAAGTAGATTAATTGTAAGAAAATGAAAAACCGTTATTAAAAATATATCTTTATCAAAACCACGTGTCACAATTATTGGGACCCTAGTAATTTGTAACCTTTTTCTCCTATAATGCTTGATGAGACTGGAGAATACAGACCTCAGGACACAATCTCTCTACATCCTCCAGGGCCCAAGGTCCAGGCCATTTGGAGGAAAAACTGTCCCGATCCACTGTACGTAACATTATGAAGTGATGCCAAAAAATTCTATTTTTGTTGCATCTGACCATAGAACCCAGTTCCAGTAAAAGTTTCAGTAGCATGTAGCAAACTCTAGGTGCTTACATTGTGGTAAGGTGAAAGAAAAGGCTTTCTCGTGGCATGCCTTACAAGTAATTTGTTGACATGGAAGTGGTCTGTAATTGTAGATTTAGAGACTTGGTGACCGTAAAATGCTACCATCTTCTGCAAAAATTGAATTGTGATGCTTTTTTGCCTCTCTAAAAATCCTCCTTACTATGCGTGGGGACAAAATACACTTGCGTCCTCTTCCAGGCATTTTCATTACAGCTCTGATTTCCAACTTCTTAATTATTGCAGTAACAGCAGATATCTGCATTTGCAGGAGTGGAGCTATTTTTTACAGCACACTTTGTTCTCATTTCATTTGTGTATTCTTTAATCTTCCTTATGTTGATGAATAACTAAGGGGATTTGGCGACATCACATTTATACCCCAGTGAAACAGGAAGTCATGGGTGACTGCTTAACACTTTAAAATGTAAATGTAAATGGGAACATGTTTCATTCATTTATTCATCATCAGCAGGCACTTCATTCTGGTCAGGTTCACGGTGGATCTGGAGCTGATCCCAGTAACGCTCAGAATGAGCTTTGTTAAAAAATTTTGAATAAATTTGCTTTAATTAAACTTTAGTTTTGTCTCATATTTTTAGTGTGAGATTAAGATAATTAACCACCAGAACATTTCTTCCTAACATTTACCAATAAGCCAGAACTTCTGCATCTGACTGTATGTGTGTGCATGTATGTGTTACATAAACCTGGTTATGAACTCTCCTCACAGAGGCTTTACTGCCCTGCACTTGGTTGTGAATTTGCTGTCTCAATACTGAGACAGATCAACTTGAGCCGGGACTCTTCAGACCATTGGTGTGAAGCTCATTAGAGCAAGTTCTCCATCTGCACAAGTGTCTGCACTGTACACTGCACCCCATTGCTCCAATCTAACATTGATTGCCAGCTGACACACAGAAACTCAAATGAAAGAAGACTAAAAAAAAAAAAAAAAAAAACTCATAGGATTTAAAAACAAAAAAACAAAAATGACTTGATTGTGAAAAACATTAATATAGGTTTTCTACAGTGTTAATGAAATATTATTTTTTTTAATATAATCACTATATAATTTTGAACATGCCTTATCACAACTATGATTCACAGTATGCAGTACAAAGGACCAGGTTAGCTTCTTTGTTTCAGGCCCTTATTTACAGTTTTCTGGCCTTGAAATCAGAACAGTGCTTCTGCATCTTTTTCTCTAAAAGGCTATTTACAAGGCTTAGGTAGTTACAGCAGAGTAGCTGGGATCAGCTGGAGAAAAAGCAATGACAATGTTTTTATTACAACTGGCTGCAGAGGGTTCTAAAAGTCCTGTACTGTCACATTAAAAATAACGGCCACACTTCACTTCACACATACACTGGAGGCAAATTGATGCTATAGACCAGGGGAGACAAACCTTTAAATATGGTACATATCTAAAACGCAGCAATGAACCAAAATCTACAAACAAACCTGGGATGAAACAGAATACAAATACATTGTTCTGAATGAACAGGTAAATTTAGAACAGATAGTTTTCTAAATAGATACAAGTACAGATATGAATATGAGGCACATTATTCATTTCTGTTTTGTTTTGTTTTGTTCTTATTTTTTAGAAAGCTTGCTAGAAAAGTTCACAGGGCATCTGGTTGAGACTAGAGGTATCCTGTGGGATGCAACAAAAAATCGCACGAGCTGAAGGTTTTTACTTTCATGTGGGCATGAGCAAGCGAGCGGTCACATATGAAGGTTGCGGGACAAAGACCACATTCATTAACATGAAAGTGTATACGGTGCTCATGCTTGGTGCTGTATGAAGCAGCACTGCATCCTTAGTAACTGCCTGGTCAGGGTCGTGGTGGTTTAAATTAGGCTATTAGTTTGTTTATATTTTGAGAAATAGAAGCAAGTAATTCATATGAAAATATCACAGGCAGGTACAAACAAAAATGATAACTGTGTGAGCAGGATATAAAAAAAAAAAGTCCTGCATACATATCTAGTTGAGACTGCTATACATCACTAGTTGAGGTTGAAGAACTGTCAGAGCCAGAATTCACAGACCATGCTGACAATGCTGGCATTTCTACCTCTGTTGCCCCCCCCCACAGAATGTTCCAGTGTTTCGGAGGGTGTAGTGCTATCAGTTTATATTAAATTTTAAAAAATAAAGGTTTGGGCTATGCCCATTTCAGGTTTAGATCCAAATATGGATACAGATATACAATAGATAATTGTTATACAATAGATAATTGTTATTGTTAGATAAAAGTCACTGCATTACACCCCTAAAACAACCATTAATAAATCAGTCATATATCTGTCAAATGAAACCTTTTAACAAAATAACACCAAGCTGAGATTTAGGACAATACTGATTTCTGACTAGGGAGCATAATCTAGGCACCAGTTAGAAGCCAGTGATATTCTATTGCTAAAATAGTGTGATAGGATGCTCTGTTCAGTGAGCTCTAATACAGACACTAGGCATGTACGTGTTATGTATGTGTTACAGGAAATGGTCTTAGGAAGCCTGGAGACTGTCACCACCTACGTATTAATATAACACAGACTGTCCAGACTCCTAGAGCATATATGTATCACCTACAGTTCTGTACAAATCAATGTGTGAGTGTGAGAGAGTTAATGTGACTGAGAGTGTGTGTGTTTCACATGTCGTATGTGCTTCACACATTTTGTATGTGCGGCAGGCAAGTTACTTGCCGTTTCTCCAGTTCAGAAGGCAGCAGAATAAAATATGAAATAGAGTACACAACCTGAACAGATGCTGAAATCTCATCCAGAGGCACTAGAGCAAGAGCACACAGGAAATTGGCTTTTGATTATTTTGTAAGGACTCCTAGACTGTTGTACACATGTCTATAATCCTCTTCAAGGTTTGCATGGATGGAGGTTCCTCTGCTCTTTTTTTTAGCTCATACTTGGATTGCAAGAGCCACAGGTAGATCATGGTCATATCTATGAACATATAATATTCATATAATTTTAAATATACTGTAATTTACAGTATTGCTGTGCAATGGATCTGGCTGTTTACTTACCTCTAACCAATAGCTCTGCCATTTTTCCTTAAAGCTATAGTGTGTAGATTTTTTTTTTTTAGTAAAACTGATAACATAGGACTCTAAAATTGCGAATGAGTGTGTGATGTGCATGGTACCCTGTGATGGATTGACATCTCATCCAGGGTTTATTTACGCCTCATGCCCTGGCTCTGGATCCACTGCAACCCTGAGGACAAAGGTCTTACTGAAAATGAATGAAGAAATGAAAACTAAAGCATTATTAAGTCAGGGGAGAAAAATATATTTTAAAACTAGGACTCCAGCTTTTGAAATAAGAGTAATTCCCAGTCAGAGCTGTTGGGTTTGAATATATGCATATACAGTATATTCCCACAGCTGATCATGTTTTCTGCATGTGACTTATGAAGAGCAATGCAATTTGTGTATTGCATTTCTCAGTTCTTTTACTGATGTGATTGCTTGTCAGCCGTCGAATCGCACAGTGAAATACAATGCAGATGGTGTGGATTGCTTTTAAATTTTGATCACATTCACCTTACATTCACATTTAATGCTTAAAAAGCAATCCCCTGCTGAATGTTTTTCACTGAAGTGCTCAAGCAACACAAGAGTAATGCACTGAACGTTTTGCTTTTCAGTGTGGCACGTTTGCGTCGCAGTGTGGCTGCAAGTCTCTAATGAAAAGCAATTGCGTGTGTGTATTGCATTTCACCTTTTTTTTCACTGATTGCTTTTCAAACTGAAACGGAATCTTCTCCATACTCACAGCCTTCTGGTTAATCTTCACACTGGAGGACGCAGCACAACCCACATCATGAAATGTTCTCCCACAAGTCGCTCGCAATAGCAGAGAGGGCGAAATTCCAAAATCTTACATCCTGTAACTTTTTAAAGAGAGCTCGCTTCTCTGGCATGCATCATTTTAACAGAGGAGGTAGGGTTATATGTGGGGAATGGGAAGAGCTTGTTTTCATTGCAAACGCGATTCTTTGTTTTCTTTGATCCCATCCACCAGGGGGCCCTCTGGGTACAGCAAGGGGGCCATGGGAACCTTCCTACCCATTGTTTACTGCACTTCTCTTGGATGCCTCTGGATTACGGAGAAGCAGGAAATATCCAGGAGCCAATGCAGTAAAGATGCAGGGAACCAGCGATGCCATCCACAAGCTGATTGGTGGACGATGTAAGGCTTCACGTTCACAAAAGCAAATGGAAAACTGTTAGACTGGAAGAATCATCTCCGCCTCCTTCACTGCCTTCCTCCACTTTCAACCCTTGCCCAGCAACACAATTAATGTTGCCCTCACTTGAATGGAGCAGCGAATGTGAGAATGATATGCTCACAAGCATGCAGGTAAAAGTCAGTAAGTCGTGTGGGTGTTGATTGCAGAGGTAAGTGGATGTAACAGCCGTGTAGTTAACGTAGCATCTCACGGTAAGTCACGGAAAGCTTTTGCACTCATTCATCCTTGCTAATTCAATAGTTTGCTTTCTGATTTCGCTAATTCCTCTCAACTCCCGTCCATTCCCACTCCAGTTTGTTATGTGGCACAAAAATTGGTTCATTCCACTTACATATAAGTTCTCACTGTCTGAATGTCCATGTCCATCTCTCTGCTCTTCATGAGGAACACAGGAATCTAGGCCAGCTCTCTCTGGAACACTGCCACGGTGACATATGCGGCCCTTCATAACCGGCCAACTGTTATCGTCACGCTCACACCTTCTCTTTCCCAGAATTCCCTACACAGCCTTCCGCTGATTAAAGGAGCAGCAGGAAGGAGCCCACACACCACCCTGATCTCTGTGCTTCGATATTGCCTCTGCCTTTAATACAAATGTGTCGCCTTTTGATTAATAATCAGATTTTTTTTTTAATAATGGGATGATTGTTCTTTTGTGTTTCAACAGATGTGCCCAGGAACTTTTCTGTGAATCTGGCGACCAAGACGAGTGTGTTGCTGACGTGGGAGTTTCCGGAGAGCAGCTCCCCCTACCGCTTTACTGTGAGTGTCACCAAGATGTCAAACACACAGCACGGTATAGAAACGAAAGCATTCACACTGAGATGTTTAGCAGTTTAACAGCTAATAATAATATGTACACACATAATAAACACAAACACACACACACACACACTGATGTGTCAAGACTGGTCTGCATTAGCCTGACCATTTCAACGATGCCACAAAACACACACACACATACACACACAATATCTATCTGGAACGTCTATGATTTTCAGAAAGCTCACAAAGCACGTTATAAAAATTATGCTTTGTTTGAAGGGTCATTGCATATTGTGAGCTTCTTTTATATCAGTATTGCAAAAACTAATATATTGCAATGTATAGCAAAGTATGGGATTGATCTTATTATCACTGCACTGGTTGGTGGTTATGAATATGGAGCTACAGTTTTGTGTTGCATTAACACTGTTATAGCATCTCTATGATTGTAAAAAAAAAAAAAAAGGTGATATGAAGGTAATCTAAATGGCTCCTCAGGTGGAGTATAATCGTCAGAAGATGGAGGTGGATGCTCGTTTAAGGAAGGCCGTGATCCCCAACCTGATGCCTGACACCAGCTATGATTTTAAAATCACCAGTCCTGAGGGCAACTTGGGTGGCTTGAGACACCGCATCCATGCCAAAACCTCACCACCCATGGTCATCAATCGGCCCGAGATCGACCACAGCCGTGACACTGAGACCACCGTCACCATCATACTGCCCTCACTGGACACCAGGAACAATGTTAGGTGAGTGGAGCGTGCACACACACACACACACACACAATCTACTCACATGCCTTTCTGAGCATGCATATGTAAATACACATAGTTTTGACAATTAATTAATTAGGAGGATGTGCCAGATAATAAAAAAGTAATTTAGGTATAATATCACTATGTTGTTACTCTAATGTACTTGTCACTTATGGTGGTTTCCTGACTTTTGTAGGTTACACATCTTGTGAGGATATGTTAATAATTAACACCTTGTTATTTTAATTAATTTTCCAATCAAACAGGTATTTTTAGTATGCTGTATCATTTTACTTAATATCAGTAATTTGAGTGTAATTTAATTTAACGAAATGATTTAAAATCAATTGATATTTATACTCAGAGTTATTATAGAAGCAGCATTTAAACTGCACTAAAATCTCCAAAAGAATCTGCTGTGGTGGACGATGTGACAGTATGATAAGAATATTGTGATATATTAACATCATGATACATTTCTGAGTACAGTAGGTATCAACAGGTGTCAATGCTTTTGTAACTCCATTGCCACTTACTGTAACAAGTAACTGATTAAATGTTAAAATCCATTTTTGTACCATTTTTAAAACATTGAATTTGTAGTTTTACATAACATGGCTCCATTATTTTGTCATATCGTGATACATACTATATATATTGAAGACGATATCACTGCCATATTGCTCACCCCTAATTGGAACAAAATTGTGAAACAAAAAACTTGGTTTCCATTTTAATCAGTGTGAAAAGAGAGAAGCACCCATAGCATTAACTGCCTTTAACTTGATGACAGAGCTAACATTAATATTAGCTCAAATCAGATCCTTCTAATCACTTCATCATCGCCCATCTGGCATAAACTGGACAATAATATTAAGAAGGAGAATTTCACCTTGCAGTATTTAGCACCTTTCTTACACTCAAGGTCATTGACTGTCAGGCTACTTACTACCTTTCTGTACCAAAAATAAATACCCAGAATTACACAGCTTAGACCACATCCTCACCTGCCTAATTCTTAAAACCTGTCAAGCATTTTCGTTGTAATTGAGTTAGACTATTTTGTAATTTTGGACTTTGTGCCACACACTTTTCCATGAGCTTAGAGGAAAATAAAGAGTTACCATTAAATGTTTTTATAATACTGTATCATGCAGTGAGTAGAGACAGGATGCAAGTGCATACACTCTGTATATGTTTTATTGAAGTAAATCCAGGAATCATAATACAAGTCCATAGCAGGACAAAGTTAAGCAAGTATCCATAATCAGAAAGTAGGAAAATAGACAAGGGTCTAAACTAGGAAACTATAGAACAAGGAAACATGGAAATCGAGGCTTGGACTTTGCAACAAACAAGGAAACACAGAGGATATAAACAGGCAAACTAATCAAGAACAAACACAAAACAGGTGAACACAATCAGGCAACAAATCAATGACAAGACAGGGTGGAGACAGGACTAGAACAGAAACCAAAACAAACACAAGCACATGGCAACATGGAAACCATGGCAAATGTGTTATAGTGTAGATTTTTTGTAGGAAAGTGAGTTATATTAAAGCACATGTATCCGGCCAGATAAAATTATATAATGAATGCAGTTTACATAGATTTGACCTACAGATCAAATGACAGTATGACTACAACCTTGTTATGCATGATTTACATATAAATCATGCATAACCGCATGTGTACAAACACATCTCCATTACACAAAACTGAATCACACATCCACTTACATATATCAACCACACACTTCCTCCTGCACTCCTGTTTCTCAGGCCACAGAATTGCACAGGTTAGTGTTTTCCCCCACAGGCTTGACCAGTGATAAATTGCTGTGTTGAGTGTAGTATTAAATTCACCTGTATGCGCCAATGGCTTGTGCGTCTGCTGGTGTGGAAACTGCCATTACGATCAGCAGGTCCTCAGGGAGTTCGGTGCTGAAAACATTCATTAGCAGACTCCATTGCTCTGCTGTAAGCCTAGTTAATGAGAGGCTTGACAAGCCGGCTCACACTGCTGTCTCTCCATACTCACAGGAATATCTATGTGGTGGTGGTTCCGCTGAAGAGAGGCCGAGGAGGGAACCGACATCTAAAGAGCCCAGATGAAATGGACTTGGAAGAGGTATGCTGCATGACTGCCTTTACTGTCTCCCTCAAGAGAAATTTTGCTACATCTATAGTCCAGTGCAAATCCAATACATAAGGCAAATCCAACAGAAAAATAGTTTGGGGTGGGGGATGGGGGGCAGAAGTCAGTGTTTAGACCATCTCAGTCTCCAGACCTGATTTGCAGGAGGCAGTGTATGACATCTGGCAGTTGAAACAGATACATCAAGAACTGAAGGCAAATATTTGTATTATATTTTATTAGTGCATGTCTGTGGAATTGAATGAACAACCAGTATTCTTTGTATAAATAGTTTTCTAGGTTGTACTGAACTTACATTATTATGCAAAGTCTGGCTTTCTATAAAAAATGTATTAAGCCAGCACCCTGTAGCTTCAGAGCAAATGTCACCAATAAAATCTGTTGGCTTGCCTGGTGGGTAAACAATAATCTGCCTTAGAGTACTGTCACTAAAACATTGTTAACATTTATGGTATTATAGCACCTGGAAAAATCTGCAGAAATAGTATGTTGGTAGTCCTGAGGTTCAGAATAGGTTTATGGGAAGTTTAGGGTAGGGGAGCATTAGGGTAAATGCTTTAGATTCCTTTGTGCTTTACTGTACTGTCACTAATAGTAGTGCCACAGTAGTGTCATTACTGTTACTAGTTGTAGTTATGTTATTGCTCTATATACAGGTGCAGGTTTACTAAAATAATCAGTTTATGTACAGGTTGTTTTTTTTATTGAAATGTTAGTTACACAGTGATAGAAAAGGCTAAATAATTGCATGTGTTACTTTAATTTGAAAACTTGATTTTATCAGTTATTGCATCTTGTTAATAATCATCAGGTTCACATTAGATTCCACATTGCACTGAACTTAAATATAAACATGAAAATCTGGATTTCTATGAAAAATTTATTAAGCCAACACCCTGTAGCTTCTGAGCAAATGTCAGTGGTGAAACACGTCAGCTTTCCTGGTGGGTAAACACCTCTGACTTTCTGTACTCTCACTATAGGCAGTGTGGCATTTGTGACATTACAGTCAGTAGAGCTGAAGTACAGCTTGAGTCACAGTCATGGCCTAAAAAATTAGGTCCACTGGTGTTTCTCAGAATAGGATTCAAACTGGCATTGTTGGAAAAACAAGTTCACCAAACCACCATGCTGTTGCTCCATGCTCATTTGGCACACTCGAGTCTTTTACCACACTGACTTCAAGTTATCTCTCTGATGGAACTTGGCCTGCGGGTGAATAGCCTCCATCTGGACGGCTGTATATTGAGCCTGAGTGATGAGGGCACTCAGCAGAGTTGAGTGCGGGGCTTGCATTAGCTGCTGCTAGGGGACTTTGAGCTGTTGGTTGTCTAAGTCTGGAGCACATGATAAGTGAAAGGCTATAATGCAGAGGTATGAACTTTAGCCTGTGTGTACATCCAAAACATATACACAAGTTAGAGAGAGATGGAGAGAGACAGATTTGTGGATGATGACAGAATTTCTTCTGGATAGAGGCAAGATGCAAGTGCATATAGTAATTATGTGTTTTGTTAAAGGCAATCCAATAGTCATAATCACTGTCCATAGCGTGGTTCAAAGAACAGTCGATTTTAAACAAGGAATTTCCATAACCAAAGATAACAGGCAGCAGTCACTAAGTAATGCACAGGAACAATCAACAAAACTAGGCGAAGAGTACTGGAGACAACAGGGCATAAATAAACAAAAGAGCTCAACACAGAACAGGTGCACACATTAGGGTAACAAGCCAATGATGAGACAGGGGTGGAGACAGGACTGAAAACAAAATAAATGCACATGGCAAAACATAAACAAAAGCACAAGGAGAACTAAACACACTCAGCACCACGCACTGAGAAGGGTAATACATGACACCACAGATTTGAGACACCTATCAGTTTTTTTCTTACCTTTTATATACGGTTATGTTCAAATTAATTTTAGTGCATTATGCAGTTGAAGAGGACACTAAACACCTGCAGGCCTACAGTGTGTGTATGACTAAAATAGGCTCCGAATTACAGGCACTTCAGCAACATCAGATCCCCTAATGGTTTCAGCTGCATTTACATAATATTCAACTATAAATTCATTACCTGTTTGTTTATTTCCTAGCTTTTTTTCTCTACCTTGTTAGTGATAAACTGTTTTCAATTGAGTGTCCTCTTTTAGCTGTTGAAGGACATTAGCCAGAAGCAGCATGACCCACGGCAGAGGCAAGTGGACCTGCGTCGTGCCTACATCACCGCCCGCTTCACTCCCTCCACCCTGCCTGCGTTCTTCACGCTTGGGGACCAGCTGGACTATGGTGGCTTTGACAACCGCGCTCTGGAGTCTGGCCAGGAGTATGTCTTCTTTATCCTCGCTGAACTCAACTCCACCACTGGGGTAAGAGGCTGCAGCTGAGCAAGCGAGTTTTTGAGATGTTTATGGTAATGTGCCCTCTACATTCCTCCATGACCATCACTCTTGTGTTTCTCCATCACTATAATGTTGTGTGAAATGTGGCTTGCTATAAGAATGTCACTCCTTTTCTTTGGCTGAGTCTTAAACAGCATTCTATTGAGTATATACGTAGAGTGCACTGTGTAGTGTCTACAGTGTCATTGTTTTACACCCTTTGTAGTAAGCATATTTAGTCAATAGGTGTCCATTTGGCATAAGGATGTTAGCCACTTAAGCCAGTGATTATGGCTTTGTGCTTTGTGTGCCAAAGAACCAACCAGACTGAGTTTCTCCTGTCAGTCATAAAACACTTTTTTAATGATTAACTGTTTCAGTTTTCAGTGGTTCTGCTTTAAACGACTCTGGTTTTCATGTTTCTTAATAAGATCCTGTGATTGCCTGTAGTGCAGCCTACCAGAGATATATATCTAAATCGTCATTCGTTACATTACTAGCAAAGATGGCAAAAAATTTGGTCTATATAACATACGATAATGCACACAGTGCACCGACAGACAAGTTTAAGTTAGTTTGTTGATAGAAAGAAATGTTGACAATTTTCCCAGTGGCATTTATTTATCAAAGTTGCATAGGAACAAGTGTAGATTTGAAAGCATGAAACGATGTATTAACAAGTCTGATTCATGAAACCATCGTATGATGTTGATCGGCTGCATGGACCCCGCCCACTGGTGTGTTATTTGCATGTCATATGCATAATTTATGCAGGTGTTGCAGCTAAGAGCCTGTAATAGGAAAGCATTCAGCCGGCTAGATGTATGGAAAGAAAGAGACAAACAAAATGGTTGAGATAAAGCTGAGGTTTGTTTGTCCAAGGTTACTGCAAATACAAAGACAGTTATTGAAGTGTGCTCTTTTTTTTATATAACTGTCTAAGGCCATAATCATTGGCCATCAATGTTACCTGCAAAACGTATAGCTAAGGCTTTCATTCATTTTAGCACTCGAATAGGTCAGATTTAACTGGTCAGATTTAATTGAAACTTTAATTATAAATGTAGACAAGCCAAGTTTCCATCCTGAACAAATATACAAAGCTGTAAGATATAAGATATATGTAAGATATGTTCCCATTTGTGCAATTGTGATTATCAACATTATACTACTCTACTTGCTGTAATTATTGATGACATTGGTTTTAATTTTTTAACTGCAAATCAGGCATTTTTTCAGGTTGTTAAAATGTTACACTCAACTTTACACACACTGTGACTAGACGTGAGTTTGCTCATACAGATATGCCAAAATGTAAATGATGACTAAGGAAACTGTCGTTTTGCTATCAGTTTTGACTATATGCAACTTTGATTCATAAACCCTAATGTCTCTAGTTTCCCTGGGGAAAAAAAAAATCTCTGAACAGGGCAGCAGCGATGCTCTAGAGACAGCAGTGTTCTCATTCCGCCGTGTAACACTGCTGTGTTTGTGTGTTCAGAAGATGTTCGTTGCCAGCCCCTACACGGACCCGGTCATTGCACCTGACTCAGACCCCCAGCCTCTGGATGCTGGAGATGGACTCATCTGGGTGGTAGGACCTGTCCTGGCTGTAGTCTTCATCATCTGCATCGTCATCGCTATCCTGCTGTACAAGAAGTGAGTGACCATCATTTGTAGAATTCAGGCATCAGTTTATTGTTTACTGTTTCACTGCAATACTGTAAAATAGTTTAGACCTATTTCCACGTATACAGTTTAGGAAAAAGCTGTACTTTATTTGATGAGGTGTACATACTTATGCTTTGATAACAGTATAGACACTAGGGATCTAACTCAAAGACATTATCTGTATTTGTATCTGTAACTATTTAGTGCTCCAATCATCCATAAGTTTTTTTTTATTATTAAATACAAATCCTACCACTGTACCTCCAGAGACACTAGAAAATACTGGGAAATGATGCGTGAATTCTGGCTCTGACAGTTTCTCAACCTCAGCTACATCACTCAAGTAGCTGGCCTTAATTAGAGGTGTACGCAAGACTGTTTTTTATTCCTGCCTGCACAGTCATTATTTTTGTTTCTACCTGCCCACAATATTCTCTAGTGAATTTTGTTAGTTTTTATTTCCCAAAATACAAAAAAAAAAAAAACTAGTACACTGATTTAAACCACCGTGACCCTGACCAGGCAGTTACTAAGGATGAATGCTGTATTTTTATGTTAATGAACAATAGTTGTCTTTGTCCTGAGAGCTTCATACCTGACTGCTCGCTCACACCCTCATGAAAGTAAAAACCTCCTATTTATTGCGTCCCTGTGAACCGTTCTGGGAATCTTTCTCTATTTCTATCTGTTTAGAACACATTATCTGTTCATTCCAGATAATGCCCTCCCTAGTAGATCCTTGTTTATGCAGACTTCTCCAGAATTAGTAGATTTATAAATGATGTAGCTCTCAAAAATATGTGAAAATGGTGTAAAATATCTTATTGGCTTTCTTTCCATATTTAGAAGGTTAAGTGAATGAAGGAAAGAAAGGGAAAGAGGAAAAAGATGGCTAGTAATAGGGCCACTATTACACACTGCCAGTGTAATAGGGAGAATGTTAAAGCAGTGATTAAATATGTAACAGGGTGGTATTTTGGTAGTGGAGAGAATAGTATCACAGGGAAAAAAGAGATTAAATGATAACAGGAGATAATGGGATAGCTGCCAACCGATTTTTCTATTCAGAGTGCCAAAATCCAGCAAGCCGCAAGTGAGAGCAGCTTATAAAGAAATGAACAATAAAGCTAGATGGAATTCTAAGCAATCCTTACTAAGAATCTCAGCAGTCACATTCACTCAGGGAGGAGTATTTTTCTGTATTTGCTTAGTTGGAGAACATTTGCTCAGAGAGGGAGAAACAGTCTGCCAATCTACAGACACGCCCTGACCTTGGCTTATTAGACCTCATTTTTGGCATGTATATCCCTCGCTGAGCCATACAACCGTCACAGCCCTTCCATTTAGTCCGGAAGCATTCTCATCCCCCAGGGGAAAGGAGTTAAACACTCCCCGATGAAATGCACTGTTATCTGGAGGAGGTGTTATGTAGCCTGTGCATACAAATGCAAAATATTGATTATTTTTGTCTTTTTTTCCTTGTTCTTTCTCTTCCTATCTCACCCTCTGGCCCTCCTGAATTGTCTGCCTCTCTCTCCTTCTTTATCTCCTCCTCTTCTTCCTCTTCCTGTCTTTTCCTGACTCTGTCTTTCTCTCCCTCTCATATTTCACACGGCACTCTCCGGGGACATCAGCAAACCAGACAGGTAAGCCAGTGCTGACCTCTAATTCCCAGTAGAACATTACAGTATTTATTCTAAAGGAAAAAAATCTCAAATAGCAAATACTGAAACCTGCTAATGAGGGAACTTTATGGCTAATAATAGCCGAATCGGCTTTCTGTTATATAACGTTTAGCAATTGGCTGCTAGAACCCCTATTAAGTGCTGGTTTAGACTTGTAGATTGGACATATTGATTTCTGTGTCCTGAGTCTAGTTAAGCCCCTGAATTTGTACACGGGTGTTTTGTGTGTGTATCTGTTTGTGTGTGTGGGTGTATTTGTTTCTGCTAATTAGCAAGCGCAAAGACTCTGAGCCTGGCACCAAGTGTTTACTGAACAACGCTGAAATGATGGCTCATCACCCCACCGACCCCGTTGAGATGAGACGCATCAACTTCCAGACACCAGGCTCGTAAACACACACACATTTAATACACATACACTCTCTCTCTCTTTCTCTTTCTCTCTCTCTCTCTTTCTCTCTCTTTGACCCTGTACATATGTGGAGGGAACATTGCATCTTTGTGTGGATGTATTGGTGAAAATGAAGTATGCCCTGCAGGGTCGTCCAGAAGATTAAACAAGGAGCAAAAACAGCAGAGAAGCAGAGAATCTGTGATAGATGTATGAGAAAGGATAGAAAGAAAGCTAAAGGGGAGAGATAGAGAAGGCTAGATAGGGAAAAGATGGCCAAAAAATGAAGAGCATGGAAAAGAGCAGAGAACCTCACCATTTAATTCAGTATGACCTTTAAAGTTGGCACATAAGCATTAATTGATACTCGACATAAATAGATATTTCTGCCACGGTGTAATAAACCCTCTCCTTTGCAGGAGATAATATTCTCTGATTCACTGAGGACACGACTAACAGCTGCTTCTGCTGTTTTTTCCCATTTTCTTTTTTACACCTAAATATTTGCATAATGAATAATTAATAAATTATTAATATTACTATTAAAAATTATAATAAATAATTAATAAATAATTAATTATTTGCAATGAAAATAATTTAGATGTTCAGTTTTTCACAAAAAGTGAAAAGAGTTCTCAAACAGTTTTCCAAACTAATCTTTATGTTCAGCATCAGTGGAGTGATGTGTGATTAGCACAGACATTGACATTGTTCTCTGTCCTGGGAAAAATGCAGAAAACCTGTTTATATTTTAAGGCAAAATCCTAAGTAAGATCGTAAGCTGTGCTCACATTGTGCATCGCATTTCACATAGATTAACATTTTTATCACAAAATTACACCCGCACAAAATCTAGGGAGCGTCTCACTGCGTGTAATGACCTGACATGACTGTCACTGATCTACAGTCTGGGCTAGAAAGAAATTAGCCCAGTCTTTTTTACTGTGATAATTAGTTTATAACTGATAGCTGTGATTTCACTGGTAGCTCCAAGGCTAGTGCAATATGGCTACACAAATGACATAGCTAGCTATAGAATGTATACAAAAACCACCCACTTGATCAGAAATTGAAATGTTTTCCCACTTAAAGTATGACGTTTTGCCAATTTTGACCACAAATCAATTCCTTTACATATATATATATGTATGTATGTATGTATGTATGTTGTGTATAAAATGCATCCCTGCAGTGCATCATTGTCTATTAGTGTCAGAATGAGCCTAAAAATGATTTTTACTGCCTTAAAGCGTTTGATGTACCCACATTAAAAGTAAATGACTTCTGGCCATTGACAGCATAAGTTTGGGATGAGAAAGTTGTATTGTATGTAGTTTTCTTCTTTCAAACACTATAGCAATACAGTAAAAAGTGATTCCAGTTAAGTGCTTTCTTAAAGGTTTTATTGTGTCTACACTCCTGGGCAAAAAAGAATTGGCCAAGCCCAAAATGGCAAAATATTAAGCTTTTAATGGTCTTAACAACAAATGATTTGTCAGGAAAAATCATTTGTCAGAAAAAGCAAGAATTAAACAAATACTGTAGATCTCTCCCTGCTCTGTCAATCCTAGTTCCGTTTATGAGCTTGTTATCAGGCCCTTGATGGGCTGCATCAGGTGTGGCAGAGAACCAAATAATGACTAATCTTTTAAGAAAAAAAACATCCCAGAAGATATTTTTGGAAAATTTTGTACACCCAGACATGTGTTAGTGTGAATTTTATATCAAACATTTTAATCATTGTCATGATTTTTTTCTTTGCATACAAGAAGGCTATATAAGTCAATTTCCCTGTTTCTAGCTTTTCCCCAAACAAACAGTTCACTGCAGCAAAAGTAAATGAGCAAATGGTGGCACAGGAGCTCTCAGGAGTGCAATTTCCTGACCAATGATTTGTTGTTAAGACCATTAAAAGCTTAATATTTTGCCGTTTTGGGCTTGGCCCATTTTTTAGCCCAGGAGTGTAGAATAATAATAAAATTAATAATATAAGTAAAGGTGTGCATACATTTTTTTCAGATGTCAGAAATAGCGTTTAGGTAGAAAAAAACCATGAGATTAAGCGGCGCTGAGAAACAGAGTACTCTTTTAAAATCTAGTTTATTCACAGTGTACTGTCAGACTACAACTGCAACACGAGGATGCTTCTGACTGTGAAAGAGTGAATCACTTTAGTCACACCAAAGACAAAATTCAGACTGGTGTCAAATCTGCTGCAGTTGGCAAAAACTCCTGCTAAAAAAGATGCCAGAAAATGACTTCATTGATCATGAACAGGATTTTCCCTCCATCTTATTCTCCTCTGTTCATGATTTTTTTTCCTCTTCTGTTCCTGAAAATAAAATGGCCATTGTCTGCAGAGATGCAGAGATGCAGACGTTTATGATTCATAACTGTGAAATCACACCTAGGTGAAAGTCTAGATCTTTTCACCACTGCCCACCCACCACCTTTTCATACACACATGTACATGTAACCACCCACACCTATGTTATAGCCTACACACAGTACAACACACTAA
This sequence comes from Pangasianodon gigas, assembly GCA_022758105.1. Classification (NCBI taxonomy): domain Eukaryota; kingdom Metazoa; phylum Chordata; class Actinopteri; order Siluriformes; family Pangasiidae; genus Pangasianodon; species Pangasianodon gigas. Next base: position 13,704,996 of record CM040474.1, read on the forward strand.
TGCATTCACTCACACGGACACACTAACCCGGCTCATTAGGACAGGTGTTCTTGGGTCTAATGGCGATTTTGGTCTGTTCTGATCTTCCACTTTGGCCTTTGACCCCCCTGCAGGTATGATGTGTCACCCTCCCATCCCGATCTCCGTCCTGGCAGAACACACCGAGCTTCAGAAGGCTAACGACAACCTCCGGCTCTCCCAGGAGTACGAGGTGACTGATGAGAGGGGGGCCTATTGAGAATAGAGAGAAAGAGAGAGAGAGAGTGAATATGTGTGAGAGAAAAAGAAATGAGAAAACAGAGAGGATATGAAGATAAAAATGAGGAATAAAAATGAGAGAGAGGAGTGAGCGAGGGTATGAGTCTTCAACAGGAAAAGGGAAGAAAGAGAGGGAGTAGAAAAAGAGAGGTGGTCGTAAAATCCAAGGTGACTTTGGCGAAGCTCATCAGCCCATACAGTCATGCTGCTACTCAGCGAGAGCCTCTGGAAACGGCGCATGTTATACAGATGATGTTTTATTGAGGACTAGCTGGAAGCACGTTTGTTCATCAGGGAGGAAAAACAGCAATAATTCACATTTCTGTGTGTTGTCTGACTGAGCTGTCTTTTCTGTATGACTTTGTGAATATTTCTGCTCTTTTGAAACTGAAATCATAAAAATATAAACATATTCTTCTTGTTATCTCCCACTTCTGTGTTGTAGTCCATTGATCCCGGGCAGCAGTTCACATGGGAGCACTCGAACCTGGAAGTGAACAAGCCAAAGAACCGCTACGCTAACGTCATTGCCTATGATCATACCAGGGTCGTCCTCTCACCAGTGAATGGTACAGCTGAAACAGCTTTCTCTCCTCTATACGCAGCTATATACTGTATATATAATAGAGGTAGTAAAAAAATTGCAGTGTAGTACACAAAGTTGTGGACAAAAGTCCTTCATCAGCTGTGTAAGCAAAGTGCTTCTGAAACTGTAGGAGGTGAAATCAAATTTTCGTACAGGTGAAATGCAATTTTCACTACCTCTTCAGTTATTGTAGTAACCTGTAGTAACCTGCAGTCTCGCTTTATTTTTCTTCATATATCACACACAGTCAATATATTGGCTCTACAGTCTTTTCATAAGAAAAGCCACACCTTCCTAAATCATTATATCATCAAATACGTTTTTTTGTAACATGTAGTAGCTATAGGCATGACACAAGTGCATAAAGAAACAGGCAAGGGTTTAAACCAGGAAGTACAACTAGAAAACACAGGGAACACATGAACAAGAAACAAGGCTCAAAAGTTCATGAGGCCAATGCACAGTAAGTCTTCGCAATGAGTCGTAAACACAACAGGATGTTTAAAGATACTAATCTCAGGGTTTAACACAGAAGACCTGGACACAATCAGGAAACAGACCAATGACAGGACAGGGGCGGAGACAGGACCAAAAAAACACACATGTAGAGAACTCAAAACTTCATAACTTAAATAACTTCACGGTGGCATCATATCATTGATTATTCATTGATTATTTTCCAAAAGAAGCATGTCCCATCAGCTACTGTGTTCTTCATAGGTGTAGCAATGTGTAAGGAATTATTCATGACTGTTTTTTGTTTTCGAAGGTATTTTATGTCCAAAAAAACTTGCAATATATGCAGGAAATTTAGATCCAGGGTCAGGAAACCATGATCACTGAACCACATATTTTTTTCCTGATTCCTTTTGGCTCACCAAACAGCCATGTGTCTGTGCATGTATGTGGACTAATCAGCTTCTCTGCAGCACAGACCCTAATTAACATTAAGCAGCACCACTGATTAAGGTCAGTTTCTGTTCAAATTGCTAGATCATTTCAAAATCGTGTTCAAAACCAGAAAAAAGCAAGAGTGGAAGCTAGCAAGATAGTTGAAAGAAAAAAAGATGACAAATGTTCCTATCCAGTGTGAATGAACTGAGAAAATTGCATTTGTGGGAAAAATCGGTGTGTGTGAATATGCCTAATTACATGATTAAAAAGAATCTAAGTATTGCTTTCAGCATTTAATCCATAGTATAATGTTTTGAATGCATAATTTGGTTTGTGCTTTAAATAAAGAAAGTACAAAAAAAATGTACAGCTTCTTCAAGAGGTTGCCACCTGGTGTTCATTGTTAGTAACATTCAAAAGTACAGTGTCTTTCATTGATGCAAAGAATTTTCTAAAAGAATTGCAACAAAATTTAATGTAGACTCTACTTTTTTTCTTTATTTAAAAAAGAAAACAACTTGCCTATTAATCTTTATAATAAACGTGATCTTGAAGATGTATTCATTAAATAAATGAGGTTAGGTTTTTTTTTTAGTTTTAACTACTTTCATGGACATGATGGTTTTCAGCTGTTTCCTACATTACCCACAATGCCATCTGACTACCTGCTGATAGTGGTTCCAATAAGATTTAGCCCCTGCTTCATCTCTACCTAAAGAAAGTGATGCAGCAGTGCTTTAGTCCTTTAGTCTGTCCAATCCTGTCACGTCGTGCTTGTTATCTCGTACTAACTAGCCGAACTATGTCGAGTCTCTGTCGTATCTAAGCGTTAAACTTTGTTGGAAAATGGTGGGTTTTGTTTTTCCGAGCTAATGTGAAATTTGACCATTATGACTTGTGTTTAAGGTGGTTGAAATTTCTTCTCCTATTAAACGCCATTGTCAGTGCTAACTAGCAGAGCGACACACAGCACTAACTTCTCACAGAAAAGACACAAACACAGTACCAACCAGCAAATTAGCATCAGAATCACTGAGAGCATCAGAAATATTTCAATATAAACACATTTAATGTGTTTCAGGGTGGATTTTTACTTGAAGCATCTCTATTATTGTTTGAAGCAAGTTATTGCATCATTTCGGAGAGAAATAGGTCTACTTTATACTCTGCTTCACTGATCTGCACAGTGAAATATTAGGTCATTGCATAGCATTAATTTGTACATTTTGGATTTACGGATGCTAATACACATTTTATTACCGGTCTTGTCGGAATGCCTTATTTGCGTTGCTCCAATGGGAACAATTTTAATTTTGCCCCCATTACCGCAGATAACCACAGTATTACTGCATGCTCATTCACTGCTCTACTACTGGCCCCTCTCTAAAGCACTACCACTGAGTTTGAGTGCTGTGAAATTACATTACAGAACCACTTGCTCTGAAAGTTTTGTGCATAAACTGGTTTTGGCTTTGGAAAGAGAAGGTCCATGTGCATATGCCTGATAAGAGACACTGTATTTATCTTAAGCTCCCACCTTTTGTTTAGTGGTTGTCTGGCTGAATACAGACTCAGATGGGACTGGGTTGTTATAGGACTGAGTTCTCTATAACCCACCTCACAGCTAATCCTGGACTCCAGCCACTTTTTTAATGCTCAGGGATGTCACAGAGGGAGCCATTTTGAATTGCTGCCGAAGAGAGTGGGGTTTTAATTTAATATCAAGAAAGCGATTCAGATTTATATATATACATAATGACGTAATGAGAGATATATATTTAAACAAATATTCACGCCAGTAATGTCTCTTGTTTGTCCATTTCAGGCATTATAGGTAGCGACTACATCAACGCAAACTACATTGATGGCTACAGGAAGCAGAATGCCTACATCGCCACGCAGGGCCCGCTGCCTGAGACGTTCGGAGACTTCTGGAGGATGGTGTGGGAGCAGAGGGCTGCGTCGATAGTTATGATGACTAAACTGGAGGAGAAATCACGGGTAAGAGATTCTTTTAAGGGGGTTTGTAAAAGTAAGTGTGCCGTGTGAGTGTGAGAGAGTCCCGTATTTATGCTAGTGTAACAGAAAGTGTAACTTCGTGTGTGTGTGTGTGAGAATGAGTTTTACTGTAATGTGTAAAAGATAGTGAGAGATGAGGTGTGAAATGCAACAGCTGCTTTTGTTAGCAATGTGTTTAAAGCCCTTGTCAATTTATTTTCATGATTAGCTTCTTACTATTAGCTGTAGCTTCTGTAGTGAATTTATTAGCAGTTTATTAGCAAAATGATTTTTTTTTTTTAAAGTGGAAGTGAAGTGAAATGATCTCTCTGTCACTCATTAAGCATCTTTGTGCCTGAGGGAATGTGATCAAAACTAGCTAGCATTTTTATCTAGTTAACATTTTAGCATTTTGTTTACCCAATTTTTTTTTTACCTCAGTCCACACGGTTAGTGTAAAAATATGTAGTGAAATACAAAAAATACAAAGAAAACTCATTTTCAAACCTGAGGTGCAAATTTCACTATTTTTGTTAGCAATGACATGCTATGCTAATCAGCGTAGCTTTGTAAAACTAGCTGGAAGTGGCTTTGCAGTTACAAACCCCAATCTTAACATATTTTTGATGCTTTTGGTGAGCAGCATGCACCTAGAAATATGTCCACCTTGACATTTTTTGACATGTGTAAGACCAAAAAAAAAAAAAAGAAAAAGAAAAAAAAAGAAAATGAGTGTGGAAACATTTTGGTTTGTCATTACTGCACTCTTTTACACCTCAGTCAGTCGGTTGCTTACGTTGTCAGAGAGAAAAATTGCATTTTTGTAGTGCTTGACTATAAATAAATTGTACTTTAGGATATATATTTCTTGAATCTGTCCTTGGTTAAGACATTTTAATTTCTTTTTTACATTTGTGGATAAGTGTCTGCGTGTATAGAATATAATATACTGTATATTTGTATATTGTGTATACAGTAGATGCATCTGTGTCTATCTTTATGTACGCATTGTGTCTAGTTGTGTCTAACACATTGTGTATGTGTGTGACTAATGGCTGTTGTGTGTCTCTTTGTAGATAAAGTGTGATCAGTACTGGCCCAGCAGAGGCACAGAAACGTACGGCTTGGTGCAGGTCACTCTGCTGGACACCATGGAGCTCGCCACGTTCTGTGTGCGGACCCTCTCATTGCACAAGGTGATCAGAACATATTATAAAATATATAATAAATAATACTTTTTAATATAATTATGCAATTGGTAATAGAATATGCATATAAGGTAATAAGGTATTAAAAAATACCTACAAAATTATTAGTTTCATGGTTTCATGTTGTTTTCTTGCACAGCCCATCAACCAATCAGTCTCCCTTTCATTTTTCTCTGTCTCTCGATCTCTCTCTATCTCTCTTACACTGTCTGCTTTCAGTTCCACTAACAGGTGATATTTCTTTCTACTCCCTGCCTGTCTCACATTCTCTGCTCGTAGCTCTTTCTCCATGACTCGCTGTCTAAATTAATCTCAATAGTTGACATTCTCTGTGTTTCTTACTGACGCTTTCCTCCAGAGACTTGGAGACTCAGGCTCTATAATTACCTTCCTCCCTCATGGAGAGTGTATCACATATCAGGCTTCTCTCTCTCACACACACACTCACATACGCACACACACTCTCACAAAGGAATCACCCACATTTGGTTTTTGTGGCTGAATTTTCAAATTTTGTTGAATTTAGGCATTGATTGAGAGAACCTGAAATATAATGAATGTTTGAGCTGAATTATGAAAACCACCTGACTGACTAAATACAAAATTCCTGCTTTATAAATGATAATTAATGACACTCAAAGTAATAAATTCAGCATGACTGAAATTCACACCCACATTTTTGTCAAATATTAATTACAAATTTATGAAAGTTTGGCTGTACATTTGGCTGCACAGGGCCAGTTGAATTAAACTAGAATTGAGAAACTACTAATAAATACTACTTTTCCCATAATATAGTTATTACTGTACACCAATCATTAGGATGCATTTACATATATTGATATTTACTGAGGGGAATAAAATAAAGAGCAACATTATTTTCATTTTACTGTCCCTGTTATTGCATTAGTTTTAAACTCTTTTTCCCAATGTGTCTCTGTCTCTCTTACAGAGTGGCTGTAATGAGAGGAGAGAGGTGAGACAGTTCCAGTTCACGGCATGGCCTGATCATGGTGTACCCGAGTATCCCACTCCATTCTTGGCTTTCCTGCGCAGAGTCAAAGCCTGTAATCCTCCAGATGCAGGGCCTATCATCGTTCACTGCAGGTCAGTATGCAGGGTGCACACGTGCGCGCACACACACACACACACATACACAGTCCATCCATTTTTATGGGTTTCAATATTATTTGGCTTTAGTCATGGAGCATTTAGGGATGGTGGCTCAGTGGTTATGGCTCTGGGCTACTGTTCGGAAGGTTGTGAGTTTAAATCCTGGTTCCTGCCAAGCTGTCACTGTTGAGCCCTTGAGCCAGGCTCTTAACCCTCAACTGCTCAGCTAAATTGTAAGTCACTTTGGATAAAAGTGAATAAAGTAAACTTTGTTAACGTCTTTGTTTCTGTCATTTAGTTTTGTTGGTCTTTTGTTCATATTTTCAGTATAGATGTGATTACCTTCAGGCTGTATAGTCCTAGAGTTGCACATGTATATGTGTATATAGGTATGTATGTACTGGATGTATCTATGTACATATATGTGTACTAGGAAAACCTTCACATGGTCAAATTTAGACATTTTCATTCAGCCATTCCTGAACTGAAATATGTTTCTCTTTTGCATGTATCTCCAAAGATACTCCATATAAAGTATCTTAACTAAAGATATAAAAAATGGCAAATAATATTTGTAGAAACCATTTTATATCATTTATATCATAAATAAGAGTTTTTATATAATTCTGAAAAATAATTCTGTTGTCATTGCTATATTATCTCAGTTGGAATTGGGTTTAATATTATCCTTAGCCATGCCCATCTCTACATTTTTGTAATCTGCTTAATATACTTTATGAAATTGCATTAGTTACAATTTATCAAAGAATTTTACAATGAAGTTTACAGTGGAAAATATATAATTCTTTCATTACTTACCTATGATCATCAGTATCATCCACATCAGTCTATTTGTTAAAAAGCAATTTTGGTCAAAACCTGATTGTATTGACATTTTTGGCTGTTTACCAGAATTCAGACACATCCAAAGGGTTTTTCCAGACTGCCTCATATATACATACAGTCTGGGTTTGGACGTGTGTCTCTCCACTGCAGACTCCATACCACAAAAGGCGTATTATCTTTCAGTGTATTTCCCATAAGTAATTTTAAGAATAGACAACCTCTAGAACTGTAATGTGGCCTCTAATACGGATTAAATAGAACGTATGATGTTGATTTCTTCTCCCCTTTCAGCAGCTTATAAAATCTCCTCCTCTGTCTCGCTCTGTTTGTCTCTCTGAGCTTTACAGTGTGTGGTTGATTAACTCAGCTGGGTCTTGTCTCTGGTCATGGATTGTGTCTTTGGAGAATTTATTATACATAACACACACACACACACACACATGCACACACAAAATGAGAAGTAAGAATGATCCTGAGAATGATCTCTCTCTCTCTCTCTCTCTCTCTCTCTCAGTGCGGGCGTGGGACGTACAGGCTGCTTCATTGTGATCGATGCCATGCTGGAGCGTATCCGTCACGAGCGCACCGTGGACATCTATGGTCATGTGACGCTGATGCGCTCTCAGAGGAATTACATGGTGCAGACGGAGGATCAGTACAGCTTCATCCATGAGGCCCTGCTGGAGGCTGTCACCTGTGGCAACACCGAGGTGGCAGCACGCAGCCTCTACTCCTACATGCAGAAACTGGCACAGGTGGAAAGCGGCGAGCACGTCACAGGCAGGGCACTGGAATTTAAGGTACAGAGACCATGTCAAATGTCAAGGCTATATAACTATATATAACTCATATACATTAGAATGAAATGTCATTTCTTCAGGACCATGGTGCGCCACATAATAATACAGCAGCATGGTACACAGCGCAAATACGTAAGAAACAACACACGACAGACCATACTGTTATACAGAAATAATGCACACTGGGGGGAGGGTGGATGTGATGCAGCATGAGATGCAAGCGGAGTATTATTCACATATAACTGTGCGGTCTGGAGTGTGTTATTTCACTTGTACCACAGCGGTTTGCCAATGATTACAATGTTTCAGCGCATTAATAATAACATTAATCATTCAGGGTACAATCATTCAGGGTACAGCTGGAAGTACTTTCTGAGCTGTGCTGTTATATGAAAATAATGCACACTTTCTGACCAATCAGATTCGAACATTCAACTGTGCTGTGGTGTAAATGATGATAATAAATATACGACAAATGCACAGGACAATAAATACACAGGACAGTGCACACTAACTAGACAGGACAACAGAACAGTATGGAATTGGTGCAGCAGTGTGTTGAGAAGTCTGACTACCTCATGGAAGAAGTAGTTTTGAAGTCTGGTGGTGGTAGCACGGATCCTGCTGCCAGATGGCAGAAAGGTGAAGAGTCCCTGAGAGGGGTGGGAGGGGCCATTCACAATTCTGGTTGCCTTGCAGATGCTGCATTTGAGGTAGGAGGTGTTAATTGTAGATCCTGATAAAACATACACCACTTCACTCACAGAATATCTTCATATTATTAAGTATAATAAATTCTTCAATATGCAGGTGAAAAATTGTTTAAGCAACTGTGTGTCTTGAGTTCCAGGATGTTAAGATGAAATGTTTTTACAAAAACTTTGAAAATCTGTTATAACTATTATACTTTTTATTGCTCAAACATTTTAAAGGTGGCATTTGTAATGTTTAAACATGCTTCTAAACCTGTAATAATCATAATCGTTCTAAAGATATCTAAAAACTGTAATTTGCAATATTGCTCTGAATGAATCTAACTTGTTCATTTCTGGCTCCTGTTTCCATATTTCTGGCCCAGAAATCGGGTCTGACTCCAATACTAACAGCTGCTCAGCACTAACTGACAACTCACTAGGCATAAGTAGTTTTAACAGAGGGAGTGGGGTTGGTTCAGGAGATCGTGGAAGCTTGTCTGTGTTTTCTGTGCAGTTCTCCCCTCAGGCAAAATGACAAACTGCCCCTTTAAATTGGTAAACCATTCCTTTTAAAATATATTGATACTAATTAATGAGATGGTACTTGTTTAACCATTTTGTTTTCATCATTTTAGCCACTTTTAGTCACAGTCTTCTCCATCCACCTTTATTTTTCTTCTCTGATCTATGACTTTGTTCTGTATAATCTAGTTTGCTGAACACTAAACATGTTTTCTTTTCTTTTCATAGCGCCTGGCGAACACTAAAGCCCACACCTCCAGGTTTGTGACGGCCAACTTGCCCTGCAACAAGTTCAAGAACAGGCTGGTAAACATCATGCCATATGAGACCACCCGCGTGTGCCTGCAGCCAATCAGAGGCCTCGATGGCTCTGACTACATCAACGCCAGCTTTATTGATGGATACAGGTAGAACATAACACTGTTTCAATCTAAATTAACTTTTTATATTGGCTTGGTTTTGTGATGTCTGCTTAGTCCGTGTGCATTTAAAAAGTAGGACTTCTAGGGACCATTAGAAAGTCCTCACTCCTCTAACTGCAAATGTACGCTATTAGTTTCACTGTAGTTAATGAAGTAGATAATTTTAATGCTTTGAAATGAATAGCTAAAGCTGAGAATTTAAGCGGCTAAATGTGATGTACGTAATATCCTACATTGCCAGTCCAAAGTTTTTAAACACCTTTTTTTGTGCATTTTAATCATTATTAGTGCCAAATAAATCATACAGAATGGCATTTTTTTTTTATAAGAGAAATATTAAAGCAAAGATTCCCAAACTAGGGGTGGTGTTGCTTGATTTATAACTTGAGAGGACTCATAATCTCCTATTATAGTTATTCATACTGTAGTTAGTTATTCATTTATTTTACAAATTAATACTGCAAATATCGCTCTAACTATGATGATGGATTTTGTGTGCTATTATTTTGAAATGTTACTGGGAATCGCATTTAAAAAAAGCCACATATAAATTATAAGTGTACGAGCTATTTTAGCTATTTTAGCACTAGCATAGGAGTTCAGCAATAAAAATGGACAAATTTCTCTGTCCATCTATCTCCTCTAGTTGCTTGACAACATGGAGTGATTCCGACTCAGTGGAATAACAGATGTCAAGAAAACGTGCATGAAAATATGCCGCATCATTAACTGAATATGGATTTACATGCATGATGGAAACCAAAATACCAAGGCTTTGGGGTCACAGGAAATTCGTAATGTCCATTTGGGGTCGTTTTTCCTGAGAAGTTTGAGAACCCTTGTATTCAAGTGTTTCACCAAAGATTTAAATCTTTGTATTTAAATTTGAACTGGCCAACTCATAGATCCTAATTGGACACTAAATATGTGCTTTATTATATAAAGATAAATCAATTTGATAGTTAACCATTTAATTTGACAGATAAAAGACTGCAAAAAAATCAATTTTAAGACAAATATACATATGCTGCAAGGGCCTAATTAGAGCAATCCAGATATCAACCTTTTCCAATTAAAACTACATTGTTTCCATTAAAATACAAAGCTACGAACATTTCTCAGTTTACACATACTAATTCCTTATTTCCATTTCCTAATTATAAGGTACTTGACATGCTTGTTTGACCAACATTGTTAAGTTAGAAAATGCAGCATAATTATGTATACTGATGTGACATATTTAATGAATGAATATTTAATGTCAATTCAGATACTGCCAAATAATACAACAAGAAATGATCTGTAAACTGAATCATAATATAAAATTTAATCATAAACTGCATTACAGGTTAAATAACATTGTATAGAGTGTTCTTGCTCATTAGTATACTAGGTCACACCCTCTCCTTTTATTCCACATCTGCTGTGTTCTGAGCACGTTGGCATTTACCCCAGGGTTTAATGTATTCTGATAGTGTATCTCCATGTTTTCCTCTTTTAGGCAGCAGAAGGCATACATCGCCACGCAAGGTCCTTTAGCGGAGACCACAGAGGATTTCTGGAGGATGCTGTGGGAGCACAACTCCACTATCGTGGTCATGCTTACCAAACTGAGAGAAATGGGGCGGGTGGGTGACGAACTGCAACACAACACAATTTAAGAAATTAGCCTGAAATTTAGAGTTTTAATTTAGTTAGAAGCTGAAAAATGTGCTTTAGATTAAACAACCAAAATCATTAGCATGCTCTGATGGTTTAACTGTGTTGAAATTAAAAAATCTCATTATAATGATTAAACCCTGTTATTTTCCGGCTTGGAATTTTGGTTGAATAAAATAGAGAAATGTTCTCTATTTCTGTTCATTACCATATTCTGTTCATTACTTAGTAATCTCTTTTAATCTAGCATGTGTTGAGGTTATTCCATGCTATATTCGGGTCATACTGACAAACATATTCACTGTCTAATTAATATAATATAATATAATATAATATAATATAATATAATTCATTATATTATATTATGTTATATTATATTAAAATATAACTTCATGTTCTTTAGAGAAATGAAGGCAAGCATATTGAATCTTTCTATATTTTTCAAGTTTCCAATTTGAGTCATAATTTTAAAAGCATAGCGTATAAGTGTTAAGTGTTTCTGTAGCTTTTCAAAATCCCGTGTTTATTGATCTTTATGTCTGTGTGCACACACAGGAAAAATGTCACCAGTACTGGCCTGCAGAACGTTCTGCCCGCTACCAGTACTTTGTGGTGGACCCCATGGCCGAGTACAACATGCCTCAGTATATCCTGAGAGAATTCAAAGTTACAGACGCAAGAGTGAGTACTGCACAACACAACGAGAGGAATATACAAACATTTCTGAATCAGATTAATGACTTTTATCTACACTGCCAATCAAAAAATATTAAGTGTTCAATCAAAGATCTGACAGATTGCAGTTAGCGGGCGTGTTGTGCAATGAGATGTAACGTAAATGAGATTATTGAGTGTGTTAATTGGTCTCGATAGCTGTGGCAAGTTCAGATAAGAAAAAGGCTTTGGGAAGAATAAAACTGAGACTCATGCTTGCCACACATATGCCTAATTGCTTGTCAGTTATAATGCAGAGTAAAGGTGGTGAGATCCATCAAAAAACTGTCTGAATTATTAAATTATAGCAAAGCAAGCATGCAATCATGTGTATGCCCTGTTCACATGTCAAGTAAACCTGCTCACAGAGGAAAGTGCAGCTTAACGTTAAGTTGTAAAGTTGAAAAATGTTGTTACTTGACATCTGAAATATGAAGTCCTGAGACATAATTCTGAGAAACATCAATGTAATTATGGTTTTTTTTTGCCAGAAAATGACTTACACAGTTTTAATTCCTCTCTTTCTGTGGTATTGATTTACACACCGAGTAGTTGTTCCTAAATCAGACTGTGGGTTGTCAGTTCATCTATTTGCATTGACTCTGCCCTCTATTTTTGCACTGTTTCAGGTACAAAGCCCCACATTGCGTAGTCATTAAGACAAATGTGCATAACTGATAAGATTTTGCTGATTTGAAAGATGCAATCCCTTGTAAACATTGCTATTCAGCTTACACCTTTTTTGTACAAACCTTGAGTAAATCTATGCCTAAATGAGTGCTTTAATCAAGGAAGGTGCAATAACCGTAGATAAAATCTTATAGTCCTATAGATAAACTCTTCAGACAGTGTGGATATCAATTGTAAGATCCATACATGTTGTGTGCTACAAGTGTCCAATTAGCATGAACAAAAACTCAGTATTTTCCATATAGTCCTGCAATAAAATAAAAACCACTTCTCATTTCTCACAGGTTTCTCAGTTTACACATGCCTATTCTGTTATAAAGATTTTTTTGATTATAGAGTATTTTAAATTTGCTTGCTTTAGCTTTTTAGATACTGTGTTCCAAATACCATTACTCTGACTTCAGGCTGTGTTACATTTTAACTTCATGTTATGTAAGGAATAAAACACAACAGGGCATGTTATTACAGGAAAATAATCAACGATGGAGGCAGAGTTACTGTTATCAACCTAAAGTTGATCAAAACAAGTGATTTATTCATCTTATACCATGGCAATTTACCAACAACTACAATATTCAAATTATTATTGAACTGCATGCCAGTCTTTTTAACTGGTTATAGTTCATCCAAGAGACAAGTTAGTTCCTGTTATCACTTGCATTATAACAAATATAACAAATATAATTAAACAGTTAAATCTCTCTTGAAGTTAATAAGACAAAAACCTGCAGCTTCTCATAGTACCAAGAAACCAAGAAGTCCTCTGTTCTGAAGACTATCCCATTATTGACCAAGCACTGACACTGGAGACTCCTTCCGTAAATGTTAAATGAATGTTTCTTTACAGGAACCTTCACCATATGAATGATTATATGGTATAATCCTCAGAGCTGCTGTTATAGAAAATGAATCAACACCTTTTGACCAATTTGATTTGAGAATTCAGCAGCGCTGTGGTATAAAGATAATTATATTTTAATGCTGCGAAATGCTACAAAAAGTTTAAGCCAATTACAGATCCTCTTTGTCAGGTATTTGAACGATACATGTTCATGCTTTGTCCACTGTTTTATCATTTTCTCATTGTGCGTATGTTCTGCTCTGTGTTTCTCTCTGAAGGACGGACAGTCACGGACAGTCAGGCAGTTCCAGTTCACTGACTGGCCCGAGCAGGGAGTGCCAAAATCAGGAGAGGGCTTCATCGATTTCATTGGGCAGGTGCACAAAACCAAGGAGCAGTTCGGGCAGGACGGGCCAATCACTGTCCACTGCAGGTTTGTTGTAGTACTAGATAGATCTGATCTGTAGCGTTGTTCTACCTTTCGGAGATAACTCGGCTCTCACTCAAGGGGTCACGGGTACAATCTCCGCTGATGGTTACCGCTGCTGTGCCCTTGGAAAAAAGCACTTGACCTCATGTGAATACAGGGCAGGAGCTGGTTAAATATAAGTGTCCTCTGAGACCACAGTAGTCACGTGACATCTGAAACTTAAACCTGGATTCTAGCTGTAGTGCACAACTCTGTACTGCTTATCAGTGCTTATTCCAAGGACACAGGGAAATTCATTTGTCCTCTGCAAACTGTGCTGTTGTACTGTCAATGGTTCAGAAGTTACCACTGATCAAGGACAAATAAAAAAAAATATTAAAATGGTTGGGAGTACACTCCTACTCAGCATATTCACTTTAAAGTTGCATTAATGTAATGCAATGAAATCGCAAAATGCATCACCAGACAGCTAGTGTTCCACTTTTTTTTTCCAAAATCACAAGTGCAGCTACATACAAAGATGTTGAAAAAGAGCAAAGAGTTTTCCAATGTGATTTGTTTGCAAAGAAACCTTGACAGTTTACATCATCAGGATGACACAAAGCCAAATGTGGTAACCTGATGAATGACCAGAAACAGCCTAAAGCTGGAATTAAAACCGGGCTTCACACACAGCATGGTGTGTTTACAGTAGCTACCACATAAAAATATGAAGCAGTGTGAGAAAATTTTGTTTCTGCTAATACCACAACTGAGAATAGATATATTAGATGTATCAGTATAACACATTTTTATCACCAGTTAGTGTATACAATTTAGAGGTGTGTTTATTAACTCCTCTTTTTTCCTAGAAATGCACCATTTTCTGTTAATGGGTCTAGATTATTGATGTAGCCTCTGTTAATCTACAGAATAGATTCATTTATAACCATAAGCTAAGAAAATGAATTAGCCTCACATTCCATTGCACACAAAAATGCCAATGTGGTCTGAGTAAAATTCAGTTTGACACCTCTGATCTAGGTGGTTATTGTATTTACTCCAGAGTTTTACTGTGAAGGTTTAATACGGAGCAGCGTAACATCCTGAAGAAAAATGACAGGGCCTCTAAAAGGCAGAAGAAGGGTCAGGATAACGCCCACATGAGCTGCTGCCTCGCATTAGACTGATTAATTAATCAAATAAGAGTGATTCATTAAGCAGGAGTCAACCTTCTCTTCCACTTCCTTTTTTTCCTTACACCTCATCTGTCTCGTTTGCTTATTGACTCGTACTCCACATACACTGTGTTTTTCACTCTGTTGATCTCTCTCTCTCTCTCTCTGTCTCTCTCTCTCTCTCAGTGCGGGCGTGGGAAGGACGGGTGTGTTCATCACTCTCAGTATCGTGCTGGAGCGGATGCGTTACGAGGGAGCTGTGGACATCTTCCAAACAGTCAAAATGCTGCGCACACAACGACCAGCCATGGTGCAGACAGAGGTAAAACAAAGTCTCTTTAAAAATCCCAATTATAAATAACTATATACTGTGCTCTAACTCATAACTTACTTAGATTATGCAAATCACGTGCATGTAGTTCACAGCTACATGTTTGCAAGATTATTCTTGAGTAAAAGCATTTTCAATAGTGTCTAGACAATCATCTTTATAGACAAGTATTATGTATTTAATACTGGCCTCAAATGACATTCCATAGTATTTTTACAGCCCAGAACACAAATTTCAGGATTGTACTGTATATTGTGGGAAACTGTCAGACAGTGGTAGTGGACTTAATACTGCTCCTCGGGGAGAGCTGATATCTCTCATGACAAATGCCCTTAAGGTTAAGTTCAGAATCTTTCATAACTAAGACACATCTCTGTTTTAGACAAACTCTAAAATTTGTCTAAAATTTGTCAATTTGGTGTGCGCAAATCTCACATAACTTCTGAATAGAGCTTAAGTCTAGCTGAGGTCTGTATACTTAGGGTTGTTGGACTCGAGTCCTGTCTCGAGACGTTTTCTGTATTGACTAGACTTGTCTCAGTCTTGGGCATTGATCTCGATAAATATAGTAAAGGTAAAAATAATGTTTTTGTTTGTCCTTTCATTTTGCATGCACAAACAAGAATTCAGGTAATACATGAATAAAGTCTAGTAGATGTAATGCCATGGCCATGAAACGGATTTGAGGGTTTTAGTCTTGATCTTGACTCTGACTCAGTTTCATTTTGACTCAAAATTGATTAGGTGTTGACCACTTTAGAGATGGTCTTGGCTCTGACTAGTCCTGGTCTTAGATTTGACAATGGCAGTCTTTACTACAGCTGTGTAAATACTGATGTGCACAATTTCAGTATTAAAACCTCACTATGCACACAATTCTGAATACAGCCCTCAGTTACTTTCTGATCATTTCAAGTCATAGCAACGTTAATTACAATGCTTCCTTCAACACACCTAGCCCAGCTGGTTAAGGGCTTAATGATTAGCTGTTCATTTGGATTAAGTGTGTTACAATAAGGAAAAAACAAACCTAACAAAACAAGTTTCTCAAGGGTTCTTTGGATCTTTACTGATTCCAGCTTTCTAAATGAGTTCTATTTGGTATCTTTCCCAAAGGGAAACCTTCTGTTGTGAGATTCTCCATAGAACGCTTAAGTGCTCCCAACCCAAAGAACCCTATTACGTTGCCACATTTTCTCCAATGGTGGATATAACCCTGTGTGTCTTGGTCTTTGTCTCTGCAGGATGAATACCAGTTCTGTTACCAGGCCGCCCTCGAGTACTTGGGAAGCTTCGATCACTATGCAACATAAAAGGAGGAAGAACACACTCATCTCACCAACAACCTGTCTCGATGTTTTACAGCGCTACAGAAATTCTCTTGTTCCATGATGCCATTGCGAAGGGGAACGTTTTGAAGTACGATGACATCGAAAAGAAATTTGGAGGAGGAAAAAATACGACAAAATGACAAATGAAAAGGTTTTCTCTCAAGAGCTTCCCAGGGAAGTTCTGTATCACAGCAAGCTTATTACCTCAGTGTTCAGTTATTGATATTAATGTCGTGGTCGCCTTTTTAGAAATATTACAATGTGGATAAATAAATGAAACCTCTTTCAAAACAAAAAAAAATATGATATGTAAAAAAAAACAAACAAACAATGAAATCAAACGCCTGGAAAATTGCTGCACTCTTCACTGGGAGTTTAACCCGAGCTGTATTTGCCAATGAAAAGATCAGATGTGAACTCCAGTCAGCTCCTGAATGACGAAGGTTTTCGGTGCCGTAAAGGAAGCAGAACTCGTACCTTCTGTGCCTAACGGAGCAACAACAGCAGAGGGTCAAAGGTTATGGATTCTCTTGGTTTCGGAGGCGAACGGCTGTATCACTGACTCTTCTTACACTACATTAGTAATGTGATATAATCAGCTTCAGTGTCTCTTTTACTCCTGGTCAGTTGGAGCGCTATTGTGATTGAACCTTGCCTTTGAAGAGCTGTCAGATACGTCTATAGATTTTGTCGGATTTCGACAGAGCGCCTGTGAATACTGTTATTCTGATGTGTGTCACTCTTTCTCTTTCTTTCTCTTTCTCTCTGTCTCTTTCTCTCTCCACAAATATGCTGCTTATACCCTGTGTGTGAGAAGAAAATATGAGTTAGCAATGGCTTAAATTTAGTCATCTCCTGAAAATGTCGACAAGTGGAGCTTTTTTTTAAATTATAAGATCCAAGACTGCAGATCAAGAAGCTGGTTTTGTTTGAGCCCGTATAAAGACCATATACATACAATACGCCCTTATTCTGTTCTGAAATAAACACTAGGGGCAGTAATGACCATAACATGACCATGTATATACCTTGGCAGAAAATATAAAGCTGAAGTATTTCTAATTCTAATGGTCCTGCCAACTCTAAAGGTCTCAAGAAGATTCCTTTCACAAGTAAATTTCAAAGCATTCTAGTGTTCGTACTAAAAACTAAAAAGCTTCGTAAAGTGGAATAAAAACCCTTGCCAAAAGCGAAGACTGACTGCAGAAGCCAGTACAAGTCAGTTATTCCAGTTGTTCTCTTGCTTAATTAAACTGAGCTAGAAGAAAATGTTATGTTTTTGTTTAGTGGAGGAGTCGTGTGTAGGCATAGCACAAATGAGTTTCATATGAATAGTTACAGAGGATTTAGCACAAGCTGTCTGAAACGGAGGAAGACGGAGGACAGTTTTCGTAGGTCTGATACTCTTCTCGTCAAGAGACTAAAAGTGAGCCTTATTGTCGTCGTCAAATATTTAACCAACATGATTTTTTATTTCGTTTTGCTGATATTATGCTTGTATTTTTAATAATATTTATATTATTTTGGAGTACTTGCTGGAATATAATCGACGAGATGTTGTGTAGTTGGCAAGCTAACGTGACTGTACATGGTCCCTCTGTACGTTTTTTGATATTTCCTGTACAGTTCTCTCTTAGAGTGTCCTGTAGGAACAGAACAGCACAAGGCCTGGAATGAGCTTGTTCCTAAAAAAAAAAAAAAAAAAAAAAAGCTGAATTATCTCCCAGAAGGGCCAAACAACCCTCCGTACTTTTGTGAAAATGACCACGTACCCTGTTTCTCGTCAGAAAGATCAGCTCTCCAGAGTGTCAGTACTATAAATATAATTCTCCTGCTGATAGTAATAATTACACCAAAACAAATGACGACTACTTAAAAGTATTGGAGAGAGATTAAGGAACATTAAAATGACCACAGCGACTTTTAGAGCCTATTCTTTAAAGCACATACTGATGGAGTTGATGATGATGTTATTTTAACTTATATTTATTACCCTTTATTATCCAATCTACTTATTTATATTAGATTACGGCTGATGTTTGTTGATATATATGGAAATGGTTATGGTGAAATTGCACAATATACAGCATTATGATCAAAATAGCTCTGGAACAATGGAGCATATGTTCAAATGCAGTTTAAAATGGGCTGAAGTGATAGAGGAGATGAACTTTTCTCCTCATCCCTCAAGGTAAAGCACATATGAAAGACTTACAACTGAATATGTAACAACCTTAAAAGTACATACAGTATATATAGCCAGCTTTTGACATATCTTACAAATGTCACAGCACATACAGTGCCCCAGATAGTACTCACCCCTAGTGATTCTTTCTCTTTTTGCTGTGTTGTAACATCAAATTTAAGTATATTAGAATAGGATTTTTTCCCTTGCTCCTTTAGAAGTGACTCTCTACAGAAATAAAATTAAATGAATTATATAGATGTCCTCAGAATTATTTACAAATAAAAAATCTAAACACTGCTTAATTGAAAAGTATCAATTAAGAGACAATACTTAGTACATTGTCCTTTTGCAGAAAGTACAGCTTTGAGTTGTCTTGGATATGCCTCTATGAGCTTTGCACATTTTGATTTTGGCATTTTCTCCCATTCCTCAATGCAATTTTTCTCCAACTCTCCCAAATTAGATGGAGAACCATGGTTGACAACAATATTCAGGTCATGCCACAGATTTTCAGTTAGATTTAAGTATAGTCTTTGACTCGGCCGTTCTAAAACACAGACCTTCTGTTTTCAAGCCATTCTTTTGTAGTTTTTGCCCTTAGACACAGATTTCTGGCTGACTGGAACAGGTTCTCCTCAAGAATCTGCTTATATTGAGGTCCATCCATGTTGCCCTTGATGGCAACGAGATTTTCAGGTCCTCCTGCTGGAAAGCAACCCCAGAGCATGATGCTGCTATCACCATCCTTGATGATAGGAATGGTGTTACCTGAGTGTTGGGCTGTATTTGGTCTGTGCCAAACATAATACTTATAGACCAAATGTCTCAAAATCTTTTTCCAAAAGCTCTCAGATTTTGTCCCATGGCTTCTAGACAACTCCAGGAATTGTTTTTTTTTTAATGTTAGCCTTTCTCAGAAGTGGCTTCCTTCTGGCCATTGTCCTAAATCCCAGATCTGTGAAGAACTGATGATATTGTTGAGGTCTGCACAGGTTCTTCTGTTTAAGCCAGTGAGCTGTGTAATTCCTTCAGTGTTGTCAACCTCTTGACACTTCTCTGACAAATGCCCTTCTTGCCCACGTGCTCAGTTTGGAAGAATGGCCTGATTTTGGTAGTGTCTGGGTTGTGCCATATTTTTCCCACTTTGTTATAATGGATTTCTTAATACTCCTAGGGAGTTTCAAAGCTTTGCTGATCTTTTTCTAACCCTCTCCAGCTTTTTTTTTTCCTACTATCTACTATATCTTGAAGCTTCATGGGCAGTTCTTTGGTCCTCATGACAGCAGGTCTGATCTGATCTGACATTTTATCTGTGAGACCTCCCAAAGTCAGTGATGTTCATTGTGCAAGCATACAATTGGAAGCAGGTGGATTTGAAATGAATGCAGGTGTACCTTATTTAACACTTTTAGTGAGTGCTCAAGAAAATTAAAATACTTTAGACTGTTAAAAGAAGGGGGGGGGGGGATACTTATCAATTAAATTTTTTTTATATTATTCTGAGAACATCCAAATAATTTATTTAATTTTATTTATTTAGAGAGTCACTTCAAAAGAACCAGGAAAAAAAGCATTCTGATATACTTAAATTTGATGTTGCAATACAGGAAAAAGAGAACTAATCACTAGGGGGTGAATACTTCCTGAAGGCACTGTAAAAGAGGGAAAATAAAGCAGGATAACTCACAGAATTTGGACAAAAAATGGACCCCAAGATTTTAATACAATGCAAGATATTCAGGCCAAGTGCTAACAAGTGTTCACACTTTCAACCTCTTACTTCTCTCTGCTGATTTATTTGAAATCATATATGTAGATATGTTGACTTTGTAATAAAAACAGAAAGACTGGATACACACTTATCTACAATGAGTCTACTTTCTTTTCCAGGGATGCACAGAGATTTTGTCAGAGGCAGGTGATCAGCTCACACCTCGGTACCGTGTATTATTTCTGTTCACAATTTCAAGCACGTAGCCAACAACATAAAAGCTATGAGTGAGTCAATATCTCAACATTTCTGTGCTTCATATTTAATATTAAATTTCTGCCCAATGCCATAAATCACAATAGCTTGTAAAATTCTGTTTGCTTTTCTGTCTTTCTCTATTTTTCCCACCTGATTTGTTTCTCACTTCTCTCCCTGTGCCTCAATTCTTTCCTATATCACCATTTCTGTTCTTTCTCCCTTCTCGTCTTCAATGCAAGCTGCTCACAGCATCATCTCTACACCTATCTCTTGTTTTTTTAAATGCAGGTAGACAGAGATGCAGTTCCACATCTAACCTCTTTCTTCACTTTCATCTTGCTGTCCCCCTGTGTGTAAAATGAAGGTTAGATGTTAGGAAAAAAAAAACAACTTAAGCTAGGGAAGGTTGTTAGTAACAGCACCAACTAAGCTAGCTACTAACTAATACTAACTAACATAACTAATAAAAACAAATTTGAGCTGTAGATCCTTTTGGTGTAAGTAGCAGCTGGTGTAAACATATACAAGCAAAGAAGGGTCAATGTGAAGAAATTTCTTCATCTTTGTGTTGTTTCTTATACTGTTCAGTTCTAGTCAGAGTTTTCAAATGGAAGGAACAGCACTGATATACACCGATGAGCAAAAACATTATGACCACCTGCCTAATATGTTGTTGGTCCTCCACATTGCCAGCAGAACAGCTCTGACCCATGAAGCATGGACTCCACAAGACCTCTGAAGGTGCCCTGATGTATTAGGCACGAAAAATTTAGCAGCAGATCCTTTAAGTCCTGTAAGTTGTGAGGTGGAGCTGCTGCAGATCGGACTTGGATCAGACTTCTTGTTCCAGCACATATATATACACACATATACACACATGGATATACACATAGATACAGACGTATACATAGATACTGACAAAGATAAGGTTATTTGCGGCATTAATCAGATACAGTTGCAGATAGTGGCATTCCTACCCCATAACTGACAGTCTTCATATAGTGTTACTACAGTCTCCACTAGATGGCAATACAACTCAGACAGCAGGAAATATTTACAGTAATCCAGCAGTGTTATTCAGCCTTTATTTCATAATACACCTGACTGAACTCATGGTCAGAGCAGGTAAATCACAAAACTGTGTTGGATCTACTGGGCAGAAACTGAGAATGAGAATGATTTAATAGTTAGTTAAACACAAAATTCCTGAGGCTCATCATTTCAGTTGTTAATTACTATTAATAAATATTAAATAATGCTCTGCCTAATTTAACCACCTGCATGCTGTTCATTCTTTAATTTTTTTTTTTCTGAAAAATTGAAAACAAAGTCCCTATTTTCTTTATTTCCCATTCACAAATATCCTACATGTTTAACCTCTGGGGCTTTGTGTATTTTTTTTCTTTTGTTGAAAGGTCTCATTCTGCTTGTACTGTATCTTATTACTGTCTACAGGGCCTGTGTCCAGGAAACCAGAGGTAATCTAA
The DNA here is from genome assembly GCA_022758105.1 of Pangasianodon gigas. Classification (NCBI taxonomy): domain Eukaryota; kingdom Metazoa; phylum Chordata; class Actinopteri; order Siluriformes; family Pangasiidae; genus Pangasianodon; species Pangasianodon gigas. The sequence goes on from CM040474.1 coordinate 13,727,135, forward strand.
TCCTTCTCATGTCCAAAGAAGGGCTAGGTTATCCTACTCACACCCTTAGCTATAGGTAAACGCTCCTATCATATACATATATCTTTTTAAAGAAATTCAGTGGTTTGCAGAGAATACCTGTTTTCTTTGTGTTGTGTGTTGAGAACATTGTGAGTCTGAATCTTTCAGCCGTTGCATTAGAGATCACTGAGATGGAAAAGAAGTGGAGCAAGTGGAAGCGACAGCATTCAGAGGACAACAAGGTTTCTGACACAGGCCTGAGGTGTGTTCATGTTAAATGTTAAAGAGTATGGTTAATCATTTTTAAAACACTGGTAAAGGGTAGTTACTTGTTAGAAAAATGTACAGGTGAAAAACAGATTAATTAAATTTATAATGTAGCCAGAATGAGGGATTTAAAGCACTTTTTTTTTTTACATTTATTTAAATCTGATTTTAAAACACAAATTGCAGGAAGTTCTGGTGATTTACAACCAAATTTTTCTAAGTACTGTTTTGTGACTTAAAAGGTTAATGGTTTTGACGCCTTTGTGTATGAGCAATGCAAAGAAACCACACGAGTCCTTTCAGTGTGCTTCCATATCACTGAATACTGGTCCTGGTATTGCACAGTTTTTACCGTATTTCAGAAAAGCTGTTGTCATTTTGTTAATATGAAAAAATATGTTTATGGAAAACAATAGACCCATAATCTTTGAGTGATCTATTATGTATAGCCGTCCAGACCAGACAGGGCTGAAATGTCTAGAGTGTGCTGGATTATACTGCTTGCTTTTGTTACCTCTAGTGTTAATGTTATCACGTCTTTCTTTATCACATATTTGTCTGCATTCTCTCATCATCTCACGTGATAGCAGTATTGCTGATGTTTCATGTCCCATTTCATGTCCAAGAAAGCAAAATGTCACATAGTCAAAATGAGCACAAAAGCATGTTCTTTGATGTATTAGACATTATACCATAGTGCTGCTGAATTCTCAAATCTGATCTGGTCAGAATTTGCCGATTTATTAAACAATATCACATGAGCAAGAGCGCTGTTGTACTGAATCAGCACAGCTGTGATTCGGCTGTAGGCTGCAGGTAATCACAGCTGTGCTGATATTCAGTACAACAGCAGACTGTGAGTGTGATACTGCTGTTACACAAACAGTTCTATAAACAAGAAATTAATATCAAGCATCTGACATGTCAGACACGATATGGCGAAATATTATGTTTATTTTTGCTCTGTCAGCGAAATATAGTTCCCAAAGAAGCCACAGCTGGACAGAGCGTTGCGTGTTGACGTCCAAAGCAAAGACTGACTGACATAGTAATTGTAATAACGGTTTTAATGTAACAAACTATTGCTAGAATTGGAATTTTATGTAGCAAGCAGAGTGATACAAACAGTGAAATGTCCCGGTGCGGTTACACTAAATACCATCACTTTTGGAATGCCGCCTGTCCAATCAAATTAATGGACTAGAACTAACTGTTGTATAATTTTCTATAACAGCAGCTCTGACAGTGGTTCCAGTTGCAAGGCAAATCAGATGTTTATATTACTGTGTTTGTTCAAATACATTTCTTTTCTGTAGTAACAGCTCAGTCACAGGGACTGTGACTAAATTATTGTATGGTTAATAATTATTAAAAAACATTAAAAATGTGTTATCAATCATTAACATTTATCATTATCATATGAGGACATATTTATGTAACATTTATGGAAGGAGTCTCTGGTGTAAGTGCTTTGAAACAATAATCTTCCATCATGAGAGAGTCTTCAGGAGAGAGAACTTTGCATTTTGACAAATGCAAATGCAACATGACAAGCTGTATTGTTTGTTCTCTTCAAGAGAGTATCAACTGTATGAAGCTGCTATAGCGTAAGTGATAACAGGAACTAACACAACATTAAATGTTACTATAAACCAAAAAGTGCTGTGGTATAAGTGGAATAAAACACTTCAGTGTTCTTGTGCTGTTATAGGAAAATAATCCACTTCTACCCTGTTGTGGATTATTTTCCTATAGCAGCATACCCCTCGTGTTTAATTCCTTAGTTATTGGTTGTCATTTAGCACCTTTCCTTAACTATCACATCCTGCTTTATTTAACGAGACTAGTTAACACACTAATCTTTACAAAAACAGAGCTAATCAGGATTTTTCCACTCCATGCTGACTGTAGAGCTGGTCTTGATCTCTGATAATGGTTCCTGTAACAAATGGTGCCAGACAGCCCCAGGGCCTTATGAGAACACATGCACTATGGATGCAAGCTGTAACACAACAGTACGGGAAGCTTCTGGAAGCTCTGCTACTTCTGTTAACATCTACACTCTTCTTCTATGCTTGTTTCACTTGGTTTTTTCCCCTCTTTCATCATCATTTTCACTGCTGATCACATCGGAACATTTTCTTACTTATTTACTTGTGCTTTCTTTTTGTATATAACAAGACAGGAAGGAGCAATCAATACTGCTGTGCTAGAACGCAGACTTTTAACTTGTTTACTGAAAATCACTGAAGTGCTACACATGTAAACCCCAAGTGATTTAGTGTTGCTTACTGTGTGTGTGTGTGTGCGTGTGTGTGTATGTGCGTGTGTGTAGGTGGCAGGTGTGTACAGGGTTGTGAGACATACTTAATGCTGTTCGTGCCACCAGAGGAATAAGCCATTGCACCAGTGGTGCTAATTTACCTTTGCCAAGCCTTCTCATTTTGTTGTACACCTGATATACAGGCAACTCCAAAATTATTGGCACCCTTCATTAAAATGTTCATAAATGCCCATATAAAACAAAAATCATGCAATGAGTGAGTTTTTGAGCTTAAACACATGGAGGATGATGTTTATTTTTTATTTTTCATATATAATTTCTTAAGTTGAGCACATTTTCCTGGCGATTTTGTCCCCAAAATTATTGGCACCCCCACTATTAATATTTGTTGAAACCTCCCCTGCAGCAAATAACATCATCAGGACTGTACTGTCAAAGACTGAATGACACTTGTAGAGGAATCTTTGATGGTCTTCCATGTACAACATTTCATGCTCCTCTATGTTGTTAGGTTTGCATGTTTGGACTGCCCTCTTCAATTCACACCACAGACTTTTAATATAATGCAAATCCAAAGACTGAGATTCCTGTTTAATCCACAGAGTGCTCTGCAAAAGTGTCTCAAACTGTTTGAGCAGAAAATTTTGGAATTATTTTGTGTAATGTTTATTTTATACAATATTTTTACATTTTTACATATTTTTACTTATATTAGTATTCCAACATGGGGTACACAGAAATTTCATTAAGCAAATTAGAGCAGAAACATCCAACATATGACACATTATACAACAGTTAGTTATGTTTCACTAATTTGATTGGACAAGCATTGTTCCACGAGTGCTGGTATTTTGGTACATTTCACTGTTTGTATCACTCTACTTGTCTGTGTTCAGTACATAATATTCCAATACTTCTTTACATTGAAACCATTGCTACACTTACTATGGACTGTCAGTCAGTCTGTGCATTGCACTTTGCTCATAGAAACAGTTTTTCTAGCCTTTTCTCAGTGATATTTCGAAGTTTATTGAGCTGACTGGACACATCTTTTTTTTCTCAATTTTTTTAATCCCACTCCTAAAAGATAATTGAAAAAAAACTTGACAGAATGTTCCATTACAGACAGCTGTGATTAATTTCTCTGTTGCAGACATAAACGTCACATTTTCTCAGAAGTGCACAGGTACCCAATGAACTCTGTATCTTACATGCTTTGCCTCTATCTTGTGCATGAGTACACTTAGTTAAAAGTAAGTATTAACACAGCCTTGGGGAAAAGGGTCAGACCTGAGCAGTTCTGTACTGACCGGGGTTTGGAGCTACTTTTCAGGTTGTTAACAGAAGCCTGAATTAAAGAAAGTAGTGAGTCCCACTGCTTGATAATACTGTGACTCACAGTTTTGAACACGTCGATTCTAATACAAGATTTGAAAGTTGCCCCATGCTAGGTATCTTAGGTATCTTCCACCTTTAAAGTAAATAATTGGACCGTAAGGCTCTCTCTAAAAGCTAATTAATGGTATACCACATGCACCTTCCCATATAAAAATTACACACTAAATGTACAAAGCATGTGTCCTTGATGGTACACAGCAAGAAGGAAAAGTACAAGGAAAAGCAGCAAGAAAAAGTACAGTGGCTTCCTAGGGGTATGGGAGGGAATGAATGCTACCTACTACAATGTATTCCATTATAGTCACTATTCATGATATATAATCTGAGGTGGGTTGAGTCTGTGCCGGTTTGTTGAGTCATTCTGAACATTTTAGCTGTAGTTTGTGCTTAGTAAGAGTTAGTAAGTATGTTCTATATTTACACGTGGATCACACTGTTCTAGTACAGATAAGAGATTCCATCTCAGTAATATGATATCTCGCAGTACATACTGGCAGTTGTGTTCATTACTGGTAAACTTCATTACTAGTACTACATTCTAGTGCGTTCTACAGAGTGGGTTCTTTGTGTATTTATGTAGTATATCAATGTTTCTTTCTCATTCTCTCACTCTGCACACTTTCACCTACATGTTCTATGTTCACAACAACCAGAAGAATACCTGTAAGACTACTGATTACAATCACCTGCGTGATGTGTATCTGAGCATTAGAGCAGAGGGTGTTCTGGATACACGTGACTGCTCGTCACCTGTTCCCTCATAACTTTGCATAATGTGCATGAGTCTTGGTGCAGTAACCATGCTTCCTGAAAGAAAACCCCATTCAAACTTACTCCAGTGGGTGGAGCAAATGGAACCCATGCATCTATGGCAACTGTTGAAAGGGGGAGTGGGTTTTGGTCAGAGTGGGTGGGGTTAATAGAGCATGAAGAGGAGGAGCCTGCATGGCTCCTGGCTATAGTTACTATCAGCCGTGTAGTCTGTGCTGCAGAAAGCAAAGCTTTATGATTAAGAGGGAGTCAGTGTGTAGAGAGAAAGTGTGAGTGAAGCTGAGCTCTGATCAAGCCGATTTGTGCTTGCAACATGGATGGAGATAAAGAAATTGACAGGAAATTTTCATTGGACAGTTTGGGGTGAGTCACCCACTGCTGCATTATATATTTAAATATGGTGGTTGGGATGGAGTGATAATCCTATTGTAATGATGGTGAGGTTTGTAAAAGAGACTACTAGTAGATATTTTAAAAGTCAAATATTGTATAGACTACACTTTAGTTAATATGTTTATTTCTGAATCTCAGTGGCATGATGGTAAAATCATCCGAGACATTTGTTTATTTCTGTCTGTAATGAAAATGTTGATCATGTCTGGCACAATACACAGTTCAAGTTGGATGCAAACACACAAGAGGAATGTGTGCTGTGTCTGACACAAAACAGAACATATTCATATGTTACATTACACAGAGAGATATGTTAAATATCTATGAAAATTCAACCAGCAGTCAACCATGTGCAAAAATGCATAGTTATATATATATATAGTTATGTGGTAATTAGTATAAATTATTAGTAATTGTTTAAATTACATACATATTTGTAATTCATTTTCATAGTTTAGTCTTTTATGACTTAGTACCCAAAGTCTTTACTCAAGTAAAAGTGCAATTACTCATCGAAATACTGAATATTAAGTACTCTGGTCAAAGATCAACACTTTCTGTACAAGATTTAAAATTTTTAAGTACAAGAAAGATTCGCAAAAGGAAAAGATGCCTGCCTCAGATCACACAGTGATTTTAGTTACGATGCTAAATTAGTGCCTCTTTCACCAAAGATCCAGCATTATCTATGGCTAACTAACACTGACTTCTTGAAACTGCCTGATGCTAAAAAGTCACCTTATGACAATGAAATGTAGAGATGTAGTGTTTTAAAATGTAGTGAATAGAAGGTAGAGATTTTTCTTTTGAATTGTAGTAAGTAAAGCTCAAAAGTATTAGATGAAAGAAAAAAGTAAAGTACAGATACTTCAAACTAGACTTAAGTACAATAACAATGATATTGTACTATCTTCACTTCCCAGAAGGTCACATGAATAACTTGTAGTAACATTCTTGAATCTCTTGATTTTAAAATTATTTTTAATGTTAGGCCTTATTTTCTCAAATAACTAACCATACACAGCTCCTGCGGAAAATGTGGTTATTTTACCCTCATGTTCTGTGTTCAGTTTACTATAGACTGAATTAGCCATGTCATGTTGACACAGCAGAAGGCAACATACCATACACTAAAATATTGAATGTAAACAACTAACCTGCTCAAGATTTCAAAATGAACCATCATATGATACATTATTTGAGAAGTTGAAGCCTGTACAGTAATATGTTTCAGTAACAGGTTAATTATATAGTCTATGTTTAGTTATATTTTAAAATGTTTGCTGTATGTTTTTTATACTTTTAGATACTATTTGATTTGTCTGACCTTTTTAACACTCCTACAACTAAAAGTTGGGTTAAGCAAGGAATAAAACATGACAAAATGTGCTGTTATAGGAACATAATCATCGGCAGGGTGATGTGATGCGGCCAGCCGCAAAACAGTTATTATTACCAAGCAAATGTGAATTATTTTTCTATAACAGCATGTCCTGAAGTGCATTATTCCTCTTATACCACAGTGGTCTTCTGCCGTTGTATCCCATCCACCTCAAGGTTCAGCATATTGTGTGTTCTGGGATGCTTTTCTGCTCACCACGGTTGTAAAAAGTGGTTATTTGAGTTATCGTAGCTTTCTTATTAACTTGTACCAGTCTGACATTCCCTTCTGGCCTCGCTCATCAGCAAGACATTTCCACCTGCAGAACATGCTGGATGTTTTAGTTTTCACACCATTCTGTGTAAACCCTGGAGACCGTTGTGTGTGAAAATCCCAGGAGATCAGCAGTTTCTGAAATACCCAAACCAACCATGCCAAGTCAAGGAGATCACATTTTTCCCCATTCTAATATTTGATATGAATATTAACTGAAACTCTTGTCCTGTATCTGAAGGACTTTATGTGTTGCGCTGCTGCCACATGATTGGCTGATTGGATAATTGCATGAATGAGCAAGTGTACAGGTGCTCCCGTTAAAGCGACTGGTGTATGGTGTAGTTTCTAATATAATGTACATGATAGATGGGGTTAAGCCACAATGATTAGTAATGTTATGAAAGAGACTTTTTATATAGTTAGGTAATAGATTTAAATGGTCTCCTTGTGAATTGGTTAGGTCTGAATGTAACCAAACTGCATGTACAGTACATATGGTACGTATGTATATAAATGTGTCTAGTGGTTTATAAATCATGTTAAAATATTATTTAAATCCATTTTTATTCTTTATAAGAATACTTATACTCTACAATACTGCTATTAATGCACTCAAAACTATTAAAAAAATAAAAAGAATGAAAAAGATCATGCAAGAGACTTTCAGGTCTGATAATGACAGGCTTTAAAACTGAAAGTGACAGCACATTATGTTTGTTGCGCTTCCTTCATTTTTGTTGTGTCTCAGTGGTCTGGTTTTCACCAGGAAAAAAAATGCTAAAAGGAAACAGGTTTCTCAGCTTTTCAAGAGCTTTAGAAAATAAGTTTCATTCAAGCTGTACAGCACGGGTATACAATCCAGAGCAAAAGCAAAAGTACATTCAGAGAACCTCACTGAATAAGCATGCATTATGTCATATTGAGTGCAATTTGGCCACATACCAGTTTGGGAGGTGACTGCTCTCAGTTAAGCATTGAAGTGTTGCACTCTTTTAGCCTTGAGTAGCACATTTTATTATCTGCTCACGGTCAGTGTGAGGAGTGCTGTCTGTTGTAGTAAATGGAGCATGAAGATTCTGGATGGTAAACTGAAAGATCACTCTACATAGGTAACATTTTAATTTAGAAATGAATTGATATGATGACCTATATATGAGCTGTTAAAGTTGCCATGTAATGATAACGTGGAGAATGTGACATTGTTAGGAAGTCAGGTCATGAAATATATATTCTGTTAATATTAACCTCACTTAATGTTAATGCCATAAGGGTTAAAATGGTGTAAAGGTCTTCAATGTTTGAATAGCTTGAAGTTAGTTTGGCTCTACTATATACATTATCTCTGTAGATCAGGACTGTGCTTAAAAATCAGATAAAGCAGTTGTTAAAAATGCGCTTGCCTTGTGTATCAGTCTTTACAAAAAAAAAAAAAAAAGCATTATGCCACCTTGCTGTGACATGTGAATCTTTATTTAAACTGTACATTTGATATACACTAAACTGTGTACTGTGACTGTCTGCAACTAGCAGTTAAATTGATTGTGACACTTATCCTCTGGGCACCTGCTATTATGAGATAAAGATTTCTTCAACATATCAATTTTCACTTCAGCGTTCAGTTTTCTGTTGAAAACTGCTGACCTGCCAACCAGTTCCCTTAGCAATGGTAGCTCTTGAAACAAAGATTCAAATTACAAGAAGGCATCCGGTTTCTACTGGCTCTATTTTTAAACAGATAAAAACTTGATGTTCATGTTGTTATCACAATAGTTTAGCTATTAAACATTAATAAATAAATATATGAAGGAAACAATTAGTTGAAACAGTTACATCAAATTATGAGAACATCAAATCGTGACCTTGGGATTATAATGCAATACAATATTGAGCCATCAATGTTTATTGTGTATTAACCTATATTTAGTGTAAGTCACACATTTGCCTTCACTGGACACTTTAATAAGAACAACTGTACACCCGCCCATTCATGCGACTATACTATCAGCCAATCATGTGGCAGCAATGCAATGCATAAAATCATACAGCTTCAGTTATTGTTCACATCAAATATTCAAATGGGGAAATATCAGTGGCTTTGACTGTTAGTGATTGTTGGTGCCAGACTGGCTGCTTTGAGTATTTCAGAAATTGCTGGTCTCTTGGGATTTTCACACACAACAGTAACTCAGTCACTCTTTACAACCGTGGTGAGCAGAAAAGCATCTCACGTCAACGTTTATGCATACAAATTCCAGGACATGAGCAGTTTCTGAAGTTTGCAAACCTCTGTAGAAATGTGCTAATAAGTCCTGAATTGTGTCTCATCCACTAGATGAAATTAAATTACCTGAATAATATGTTGTGAAAAGGTTAAAACGGAAATGTAAATGAAAAGATTCATTAATTTACTGTTTATTATTTAATTACTAGCCATTTTGTTCAGTTTATTGTTGTGTCAGTGATGTTATGTATTCCCTGCTGTAGCTATTCCCTAGATTGTGGAGGATCCCCAGGGAAGTCCAAAGAGTGTAAAATGAGGAGGAGTTCTGAGAGCATGAAGAGTCGTGTCCTGGACGAATCACACTTTGAACTCCTTAACAAGAACCTCCAGAGAAGCAGCTCCATACGGTTAGCACACGGTGTACATGCAAGCCACACCACAGTCACTGCATTTTTGCTTGTTAAACAGCCGTATGCATATTTTTCATGTTAACTTTTATTTTAATTATTGCTAGCCAGCAGGAATAGCTGAAGCAACATTTTAATGCATTAAAGCTGCCAGCTAGCATGATGTTCAGACGTTTCAACTTTCACTTTGTACTAATTATAAACTCAATACAATTCAGTGTTGTTTAATAGCACATAGTGAGTCTATTGAGCATCATGGAAATGTGATAAATTTAGTATTATTGCAGTGTGACAGGACATTTACACTTAGTTGCTGTTTTATTAGGTACACATATTATATCTAGAACATCAGTGTACATCTTTGCATCAAATATTTTATTGGCGCTGCAGTTATTTTCACCTCCTGTAAATGTGGAAGGAGCAATTATACAGCACTTAGGCCTAATGATTTTACTGATTTATTATAATACCACATGATTTGCTTGACAATTAGAAGATAAATGAAATAAGATCTACTAGAGTGAGAAAATAATAAACAGGTTGGTACTGTGACTTTCCAAGACTGAAAACACCCATTTCTATACCACAATATATCTTATATAAATTATAATGTATCCAACAGAACCACCAGCACAATAGATGAGGAGGGAGCTGATCGTTCAGACGGACCTCTTAATCGCAGTGTGAGTTCCCTTGTTTCTTTTTAGAAGTACATATCTGATACACGATTCAATGATTTTAAGATTGTAACATAAGTGTGTATTATTATTATTATTATTGTTATCATTATTATCATAATTACACCACAGCGCTGCTGACTTCTCAATCCTGACTGGTCAGAAAGTGATAATTAATTTTCTATAACAACAGTTCTGACAGTTCTGACAGCTGCAACATTTATATTCATGCGCTCGTTCTAATATGTTATCATATCTATCCACACTAAAAAAAAAAAACGTGTAATTGCTGTTATAGTGAGGTTTTCTGAGAGCAGACATTTATTTCTTATTTTTGGATGGAGTCTCCATTGTCGTCGCTTTGTATCAGTCAGAGATAAATATTTTCTGAAATGGGAAAGTCTTCAGGATGGAGGGCTTTGCAGTTTTTCAGTGTCAAGCTGCATTTTTGGTCTTATTAACTTCAGGATACAGAAAAAAATCGAGGCTGGTGAGGGAACAGCTGTTTATTGTTGCTATAATGTAAGTGATAACAAGAACAAAATTGTTTCTTGGACACTTCACAACACTAAATATAACTATAAATGGATAAAAAATTATGACGCTTCATTCTTTAATAAATAAAAAATCTGAAGATGTGGGATTTTGAACCTCACACATTCATAAAATACCTATAATTATTCTGCAATGAGATTACACGACTTTTTAACATTTTAAACCGAATTAGACATTTAATGTACAGTATGTGTTTATGTACATATGTTTTTACAGAGTTTCAAGAACCATAGCAAAACATTCCACAAACATTTCCCAGAAATCTCTGAGATGGAGGATTTGATTTATGGTGAGTATTGTTTCAGTTTAGTGTCACCTTCTCCCTGCATTTCTCAGGTAAACCATTGTTTAAAAATATGCACAGAATATCACAACATATTTGTGCGCTGCCAAATCTCCCATGTACAAACTTTCACTGCATTTTTCTCCTTTTTCAAATCAAGGAAATCTGTACGTTCCTGTAATGACAATCAATGGAACTGAAATGTACACTGGCGTTGACAATATGTGTTCTTTTCACTGTCCCAGCTTTCACCTGTGCCCTCCAAAAGGAAGTGCTCTACCATGGCAAGATGTACGTGTCACACCAGCATGTGTGTTTCTACTCCTCTGTTCTACTGAAAGAGACCAAGGTAAGACCAGAAAATCTTACCTCAGTGTGCAATGTAATAACAGAAACCCTGTAATTCATAGATTTTTTATTTGTGAATCGTTTATTTGTCACCATTGTGCTGATGATATACAGTATGTATGATTAAACATCATATACAGTATATTACACATAATTTTACCCAACATTACATAACAGTGCAGATGATTTCTCAATTCTGATTGGATAGACGGTATTGGTTAATTTTCTATAACAGTAGCTCTGACAGTAGTTCCTGCTGTAATTCAAATAACAATTTTATTATTAATTTTAATGCATTCTTTCTGATATGCTAAGTTTTCCATAATAACAACTTACACAGGGACTTGTATGGCAGACATTTCACAAAAACGGAATTAAAAATGTCCGCTATTGTTTACATGATGAAGTTTTTATGAGGATACATAAAATTTAGCATTTTAGGAATGAGTCTCCAGTATCTGCACTGTAATAACAGGAATTAACATTTTGTAGACATTCTACAACATTAAATGTAACTATAAACGAATAAAAAGCATGATTTGTCAGTCCTTAATAAATAAATAAATAAATTGTCATTGGCAAATTGCTGTGGTATAAAGGGAATAAAACACTTTAGGACCTGGTTTATTATTTTCCTATGAAAGCATACCCTATAGTGTTTTATTTCTTACAGCATGACATATGACATATGACAATATGACAGCATATTAAATAATTAATAGTACAGTTTTTAAATGTCATATGAAATATAAATTATTATGTTTAAATATTAAGTATCAGGATTTTATTCCTGAAACCCCATTCAAGCAGCTCTATTTCAGAATCCTGCATAATGTTAATATTTTATTCCATTTTTTTCAACCAGGTTCAGATACATATGTCCACAATCCAGATTATAAAGAAGAAGAACACAGCACGGGTTGTACCCAACGCAATCTCCATCATCACCAACACTGGAGACAAAGTATGAGCTTTGCATGTTGTATAAAGAATGAATACATTTCATCACTGTTCTGAGGCTTGCTTACTTATAATTTTTCCCTCTCTTTGTGTGTTTCAGTATCTGTTTGGGTCATTACGGAATCGAGACGTGTGTTTCAATGTCCTGAGGTCTATATGTCCACAGCTACAGGTTGGTAATATTACTTTATTAGTATTTATTTTTTATTGTTTTCAACCTCAGTGTGCTTTGTAGAATGTTAAAAAACGAAACACTGACAAAGTACTCAGAGAGATGTAATAAACATAGAGATATTATATAGGTTAAAAATGTGTTGACCTACTGGTAGTGGAAAAATCTTCAGCATTTTACTTACATTTAGATTGAATTATTTGGCAAACACTCTTATCCAGCATGGTTTTCAAATAGTGCAAACAGCCAAACATACGATGAGCATGCAAGTATTTGGAGAAACCGTAAATTCCTAACTTAAAAGAATAGATACTGATGCAGCGTAAACAATAAATGCCCGTGTAGAGAAAGAACAAGAGGTGTTATCCTAGATATTATCTGAGAAACTTGGTCTTTAGACATTTGCATATTGGAGCACTGGAGGCAATGGGCTCTTTGGACTGTTTTCTCATTAGAAGTTCTGATTGGGCCTGCACCATTGTCTCATATTTGCAGACAATTTTATGGTTAAAAATACTTTCATCTATTTAAAACAATCCTCACATGACATGGCATTTATTATTTTGTTGTACGGGTGACAAAGTGGTACTGAAGAGATCGCCAACAAACAGTGCCTAAATGGCACAAATTCCCATTGCTCCAGAGAAATGCAAGAATGCGAGAATTGTTTATCACATGACATTGCCAAATTGGAGGCAGAGAGATGTGCTATTTTCCATCTATAAAATTTTCCACCTATAAACTAGTTCTCCCTTATTAATGCTAGCTACCAATTTGGGAATGTCAGGGCTAACATACTTATTAACGTGCAGCTGAACATATTCTGTATACATGAGTTAACAGATAAATGGGACAGAGTAATGAGGACAGAGTAATAATCTTTACCACCTAAAGGATTGGGACATCCAGCTGTGCTCATTTAGGGTCCCATCCACTGATGGCTATGGAATCAGTGATCCAAAGTTTAGAAAATTGCACCAATTCAGAGTCTCTGTAGTTACTGAAAGAAGAGGGTTTTTAAAATATGATGATGGGGTTAGGGCTTTTCACAGAATGTAAATAGGTTCAGATAAATGTATTGGTTTATCTAGTCAAATTTAAATAAGTTTTACTGGTTTTCCTGTTTTCCACAGAATGCAAGTCTTCAAATGTCTCCTGTAGAAAACGGCCATGAACTGGAATTCAATGCAGTAAGAATACTACTGAAAAAAAAAAGAATATGAAAAGGAATTAGTTCATAATTTTGCCACTTATGTGTGCCATGTCACATAAATTACTACAGCCTGTTGCCCTTTTCCTTTTACAAAGTCAGCCAAAATAAATGTGGTTCTGCTCTCTGTTAGGTTGGCGGCCACTTTTTCGGTTATTTGAACAAGAAGAGCTTTCTGAATGCAGCATTATTTAGGCCATGTTTGTAAATCATGTTTAGACTGGACACTAAGCATTTACCTTCAATCCTTAACCCTTGTGTTGTCTTAAAGGTCAAAAATGACCCACCACTATGTTTAACAGCAGAGAAAACGAGTTGTGTCCAGTCGTTAAATGCAGTCTTTCTGCACTGTGAAGAGGGGAACACAGAAATTCACAAAGTTTGTGATGAAAGACAGGTTGTTTCTTCATGAAAAATAGATTTGGGGTTTAAAATGTAATTAACCTGCTTTATTTTAGGGATTTAGTGAAGGCGGGTCATTTTAGGACAAGGGGAGTATACATAATGTTAAGACTACATGGTAAGGGTTAACCGATAATAATAACAACAGGAATTTGTCTCTTAAATGTTGCTTAAACTGTGTATGCATGGTAATATTTCACATTATCTAAACTGCATGCATCTAAACTGCATCCTTTTTACTGTAAATAATTCTTTATTATTTCAAATAAAGGCACATGCACAGTAAAACCAAATCAACATCCTGATACTACATTTTATGCACTTAGATAAGAGAAAGGAGTTTCTCAGAGGTCCTTTAAATAGTTCTATTTGGAACCCTCTGTAATAGGAAAACAATCTGTTGTAGGGTTTTTCATAGAACCTTTAAGGGTTACCCTACAGGGACAAACTAAAGAACCCTTGAGGGTTCCAAACCTTTTTTTGTTGTTGTACTGCAGTACTCAGAAGACTTCTGTTCACAGATTTCCAGTCACTCCAGTCAGGAGGACAGTACAGACCCTCACAGGTTCTCTGTCTCAGCGCAGGACAGGAAGACGAGCAGCAATGTTCCTCCCTTGTCGTCAGTCTCTAACATTTCCCACGGTTAGTGATCTCCACTTAATTCATACACACACCATATTTACACTTGATACATTTTTAAAATAAAGAGAAGCAATCTATTGTTTAGCAGTTTCACAATTTTAGTTCTGGTTAGCATGTTTGCCTCACACCTCCGGGCTTGGGGGTTCAAATCCCACCTCTGCCCCGTGTGCGTGGAGTTTGCATGTTCTCCCTGTGCACTGGGGGTTTCCTTCCCCAATCCAAAGACATGCATTGTATTGGCATTTGATTGTATTAACTGATTGACATTTCCAAATTGTCCATAGTGTGTGATTGTGCCCTGTGATGAGTTGGCACCCAGTCCAAGGTTGTGCCCTGAGTTCCCTGGAATAGGCTCCAGGCTCCCCCTGTGACCCTGTGTAGAATAAACAGTATAGAAAATGGATGGATGGATGGATAATTTTAGTTCAATTGTTAACCACTTTAAAAAAAACAGTGCACTCATTGGTTGGTCCTGACTTACTCTTAAAACTACATCCAATCCAGGAGCCGCCATAAATCCACAATCCAGTCCTGGACATTAGCTCGCTCTCACTCATACTGTGTCAGTTATGAAATAAAGTTCCTTGAATATTTCACACCAGAAAAGACTGGGAAAGTTTTGTTTCATTCTGTTTCTTTCTGAAAAAAGCAGCGGGAAAACTTTTCTTTATTTGGCATCCTAAAATTTTTGCTGCTGCTTCTGTTAGCATGAAACAGAATAGAACACAATTCACAAACAGTCTATGCTAACTATAAATAGGAACATCAGAACTTAATCCCTAAAACTAACCCCATTTTTACTTCTCTGACTCAAACAGTAAATGTTCATAATCTTCACTGATAATAGCCTACTTGCTAACATAATAACCCTAGCTAACCTAATAGAATTGTTAACAGAAAAATTAGAAAAAATAGAACTGATAATTCTAGCCTACTAGCTTACATAAGCTAACCTAACAATTTCTGACAGGAAAAGCCTGACATGTTTATTATCTTCACTGATAATTCTAGCTTACTAGCTAACATAAGCTAACCTAACAATTTCTGACAGGAAAAGCCTGACATGTTTATTATCTTCCCTGATAATTCTAGCCTACTAGCTAACATAAGCTAACCTAACAATTTCTGACAGGAAAAGCCTGACATGTTTATTATCTTCCCTGATAATTCTAGCCTACTAGCTAACATAAGCTAACCTAACAGAATTTCTGACAGGAAAAGTTTGATATTCACAAATGTTTGTAATCTTCACTGATAATTCTAGCCTACTAGCTAACATAAGCTAACCTAAAAGAATTTTTGACAGGAAAAGTCTGATATTCACAAATGTTTATAATGTTTACTGCCAATGCTAGCCAGCTAGTATGCGCTAATCTGACAGGACTTCTTGTAATCATGTGTAGTGAAACAAAGAATTAATAAATAAAGACTTAAATAAAAACACTGTTTTGATACTTTGATTATTGATGACTATCTCGACTACTTTTTTAGTCGAAGCAAGAAACAACTCCACATCATGCAACAGCACCAACAGAGATGGCCACTCTTCGGAGGAGAACACAGGTAACAAGCTGAACACATACCCACACAATATTGCTTAGTGTTCCAAAGATGAGCACACGCAATATGAAATTCTGTGTAAAGACTACTAAAGATCAGGACACAAACTGAACTGTTTTATCAACACACACCAAGTTCAGTTCGTTCAGCCTGCTTAGGTCAGACATTAATATTACAATTTTCTTACCATGTGTTCTATAATTAGCTGTCTCCTGGGTGGCCATGGTAACGGAGAAGATCAGATCTTTCCTCTCCGTGGGAGGCACAACCAGCGTCAACAAACTCGTCACTGTCTATCTCATACTGTAAGCTCTTAATAATATCCTATATTGTAAGAAGCACAGTCACAATATGTCCTGGTTGCAAGTTTTTTTTTGTAATCTCTTTATATTAAATTCAAAATAATATGTGGCTTTACATATAATAAAAAAGAATTCATATTGATGCAATATTCATACTGTGAGGGCATTGAATGGATGCAGTTGTCACTTCCTATAACAGCATTGCCTGAAATGTTTTATTCCTCTTATACAACAGCAATTTGCCAATTTGCCAATTAAATTATATATAATATAATATATATATGGGTCATTCCTTTATATATATATATGTATATATATAAAAAGGAATGACACATCAAACTTTTTAATCATTTATAGTTGCAGTTAATGTTGGGGAACTCTGCGAAACAAGTTTGTTCCTGTTATCACTTAAGCTATTGAAGCTTTTCTTTCCCACACCAACGTCTTTCTTTCTCTTTCTTGAAGTTTGTTTGAGTTTTTTTTTTAACCTCATTTGTTACTGTTTGCGTGAGCATTCGCTAATAAACCAATGTATTAAAATGAGTGCATTTATATAAACCTTACAGCCAGCACTACTGTCAGAGCTGCTATTACAGAAAATTAATCAACATCTTATGACCAATCAGAATCAAGCATTCGACAGAGCTGTGGGTATATGAAGGAATACTGCCCCGATTTGACAGTTGCTGTAACCTATTTGCGACACCTTGAAAGAACATGACAAACATGATTGTATTTCATCTGATATCGTGTGTGAGTTTGGGGTTGGAATTTGCTATATGACTGGAGCACAGACATTTCCAGGAAATTCAGGTTGGCTTAGATGCCAGACTCTGAAACATATCTTGAACATATCTGATGTGGTGGGTCAGTTTAGTTTGATGGTGGATTAACAGATAGACTTGTGACTTCTGAGGTGTGGGAGTCTGTGTCAAGGGTTGAGCAAGTGGGACAACAGCAGCAAATCTTAAGAAAAAGACTTTTTGTATTTTGTACTTTTAGTTTTTTCTTAAGAATTCATTGGTGTACAATGTCACAAGGCAGTGCATTTGTAATGTAGAATTTACATCCTACTTTCCTTAAATTATTTTTTGAATATAGACTTTCAAAATGCATCAATTTTTGCTGCATTCTTTTAAGGAACGGTAGCTTCCTTTAAGTCCATGTTTTAGTAGCTACTATGCTGTTTGTAATACAGCTTTGTGTTCTGACACAGCAGTTATCAATTGCTCAGCCACTGTATTGACTAGATTTGGTGAAACTTCTCCAAGTGCTCTGTCTATTACATCAATAAAACTCTCTAATTTCTTTGGCTGAGAAGGTTTTCACTGCATGTGAAAAATCACAGAAATCAAAATAACACATGCAAATGAAACAAGATCACAGTATGCAAGTGTCACTTTTGATGTGAAGCCAGTCACAGAACTGTTTTTTAAGATATTACTGTGCCCTTTTGTAATGTGAAGAAATGTTTTTGGTGGGAATAGGCTTTAAGTATTGAATATGTGACATGCAACTATAACTAAATGAAATAAAATAATAAATTATGAGAAAAAAGCATGTTGGGTGGATGTTGGGTTGGAGACATGGAGATATACAGTATGTGGTTGCTTTCAGGGAGTCTCCAACTATTCAGCATAAGTGCAGTAGCTCAGGAAAATCTGATCAGTCAGTGGTTGTAAGGTCATCGTAGATTGTTGCATGTTTTGTGTTGTTTAATGTATTTAACTTAGAGGGTTTCCTTTTGGTTACTGATGTTATGGTTAGTGTTAGATTTAGGTGTAGGCATAGTATTACTTAGCTGCATTAATAATTATAGGATTATAGTATTACTATAGGATTATAGTATTACTATACTAAGGATAGTAAGACTAATGAATGTGTGTGTGTGTGTGTGTATACAGAGTTCTGCTCCTGGTCCTGTCATCCGGCTACATTGGTCTGCGTATTGCAGCTTTGGAAGAGCAGCTGAACACACTTGGAGCAACGACTGAGTTTGGCCTACAGAGATCGTGAGTAACTACACACCCAGGCACACACTCACGCATAATTCACATGATGCACACACCCAGCATGCAACACCTCTCATATGATAGGCATAGACACACATACCCCATTTTACATCAGAGAGTGGGAGAGAGTTCACTTGAATAAAGGTTACAGTGCATTCAGTAACAGACTGGGTGACATTAAAAGGGCTGGAGCATCTGAATAATGAAACACATCTGCTCTTGTCTGTGATAGCATCGGACTTGCAGGCAGAGTTACTGTGGCACTGTGGTACACTTTTCACGATATGATCATTTCAAACTGAAACAGAACTAAAAAAATATCTTCAGAAGTCATCAGATTTCACAATTATTCCAATCAAATACACATCCGTTGTAAGCTTTTAGTGTGTGTGTGTGTGTGTGTGTGTTGAAACAAGTCTCCCCTATAATTAAACCTGCTTCCTCCTCTCAGGTATAAGGAAACATAACACCTTGCCTGCATGAAGAGCCTGAAAGATCCTGGAGGAGTCAAAACAAAGAACTCTCCGTCTCTTAACGTGCAGCACAACACGAGTCTTCACTGGCACAGTGAACTGACCGAGAATCAATCTGAAAACAGCACACTTTATTTCCCTGGAGGTCTGCTCAGACTCAGGTTCCAGCCATGTCCCAAGTAGTGCACTGCATTTGTCTGGGTGGTGTAACCAAATAGAGAATTAACTCTTTAATGCATGACATCCACCCTCAGGTACAGCTGAATGAAAAGTGAGTGAAAGTGGAATTTTTAGGAAAGTATTAGATATAAATATATGTAATATGCCTCTACAGCACTTGGTGGCAAAGTCATTAGATCATTACTATTCTGTAACACAAACCATTATTCTGATCAGGGTTGCCAGAGTCATGTTTTTATGCCAAACTGGGCTACATTTGAAGCAAGGTTGCAGTTGGAAAGCATGTCCGTAGGTAGTGGGTTTAAAACTAGATCTTGTTTTAAGCAAATAATCTGAATTAATTCTAATCAATTTCAAACATAGGTTATGACGAAAAAAAGGGAAAATGTTAGTGCAGACAGTATATCTTTCATTTCTGTTTTAATGTGGTTAATGTCCATACCAAATGATGATAAAAAGGTGTATTGCAGATATTGCAAGTCAGAAATGTGTGTACACCACAGTGAACTTGTTTTCCCCACAAAAAGAGTAAGAAAAACAAGGATAATGCATTTCCCTTTTCCAGTATCTGAACTTTTGGGGCTAATTTCAGGACATATTTATGGTTTTTGAAATGTAGCTGGGCTGGAAATTTTGCTGAGACCTGGCAACCCTGATCCTGATACATATCCCAATCTCTCAATCCAGAATGCCTGATTGTCAGAGATATTCCACACATCGAATATATTTCTCCATAGAAGTTTGAATTTTTATTTAAACTTTGAAACCAACTGTCCACAGACATGCACATTATCCAGCAACAGTCTTTTGGACATGTCCTGGATAAAACTGCTCTTTTTTTTCAAATTAAAACATTTTAAGCTTAAGTAATTTAAGTTAGAATAAAAATTACTCTAACACACCTGAAGCTCATCAATGGCTTGATAGTGAGACAACACTGGTCTATACAATAAAAATAAGTACAATGTTAATTTACTGTTAGTAGTACATTAATATTTATACTAGCAACTAGGAACACTGTAGACCACTTAATTATATTACATAATCTTTGAAACAGAATCTTAATTTTTTTATTTGAATATTGTTTGTTTTATATTTTAGACCTAATATTAATGAATGAATTAATGCATGGGACCTGCTGATTTTTTTTTTTTTCTTTTACTACATATAGATACCTAACTTCCCTTGGCCTAGCTTGTTTAGGCCTGTAAGCTAAATATCTTTAATGGTGTGAAAATTCACTACACCAGTACTGAGCCAGAAATAGTTGATTTTTTTTCCCTTTTGCACTCAACAACCCGGTTGTATAAACAGAATTATTCTGATGCTTCATCAGTTCTCTGTCTGTAATGTACTTTGGGCAATGTGCGCTGTTATCTGTTTTTATTTTCATCAGCTTGTCTTTCTGTTTGTCTACTGTGGTTTGAAAAAAATTTCTGATATTCAATTCTGTTTTTCACATGTTGTACACTGATTCTCAGTGGACACCTAATTGTAAGTTTAAATGTTTGTGCTCTATTCTTCATTAAATGTTTGTGCTTTGTTCTTCCAGCCTAATGATTTATTACCTATAGCTACATGTCTCTTTAACTTACACAGAATTATATTTGAAGTACTATGTTAAGAAATGATTAAATAAAAATATAGATTTTTATCAATGAGAGTTTATCAATGATGTCTTCAGAAATGCCACTAAAGCTGCAATTTACATGCAAAGTAATCTTTTAGACCAGGAGCACACAGACATTTTGCAGCCAGGGATCCTTTTAAAATTGTAAAATAAATTCCACAGACCCCCTCAGTATAGATTAATTTCATGAACGTTATTTAAATAAAATTGTTTATTAGAGCCATAGAGCTTTCTGTTGCTGAACTTTACACTGACAGAACACAGTAAATAATTGTAAAATAACTGAATCCAAGCTGAAATTATTCAGATACTTGTTTTTGAGTTAGTGAGGATGTGACCAGTCAAACAGGCTAATAAGAACTCAATAATAAATATAATACCTTTCATAATGATTGGTTGTGCTGTAATTACATCACGGACTCCTGGCTATGCTTCACAGACACTTGATAATGTATAATGATGGTTTCTATTCAGGTTCTATTAATTTACAACTTGTAAGTGTCTCCATCTACTGGTTTGTTACATTAGTGATTAATGTAAAATCACTTAACATTCTGGAATTTTTGAAAAGTAATGCAAAGAAAGGGCTAATACATGGGACACAGATTTTCTTTTCTTCTATCTATCTATCTAGCTATCCATCTAGATAGATAGATAGATAGATAGATAGATAGATAGATAGATAGATAGACACTGATCAGCCATAACATTAAAACCACCTGCCTGATATTGTGTAGGTCTCCCATATGCCACCAAAACAGCTCTGACCCGCCGACGCATGGACTCCACAAGACCTCGAAGTTGTTTGTCTAGCACATCCCAGAGATACTCGTTCGGACTGAGATTTGGGGAATTTGGAGGCCAAGTAACACCTTGAACTCTTTGTTATATTTGCAGTGTGGCAGGGTGCATTATCCTGCTAAAAGAGGCCACTGCCATTAGGGAATACCGTTGCCATGAAGGGATGTACTTGTTCTTCAGTAATGTTTAGGTAGGTGGTATGTGTCAAAGTAACATCCACATGAATGCCAGGACCCAAGGTTTCCCAGCAGAACATTGCCCGGGGCATCACACTGCCTCTGCCGGCTTGCCTTCTTCCCGTAGTGCTTCTTCCCCAGGTAAATGACACACACACACCTAGCCATCCACATGATGTAAAAGAAAACGTGATTTATCAGACCAGGCCACCTTCTTCCATTGCTCCATGGTCCAGTTCTGATGCTCACGTGCCCATTGTACGCGCTTTCGGGAGTGGACAGGGGTCAGCATGGGCACTGTGACTGGTCTGTGGCTACACAGCCCCATACACAGCGAGCTGTGATGTACTGTGTGTTCTGACACGTTTCTATCATTGCCAGGATTAACTTTTTCAGCAATTTGTGCTACAGTAGCTCTTCTGTGGGGTCGGACCAGACGGGCTAGCCTTCGCTCTACACGTGCATCAGTGAGCCCTGGGTGCCCATCACTCTCTCGCCGGTTCACCGGTTCTCCTTCTTTGGACTACTTTTGGTAGGTACTAACCACGGTATACCGGGAACACCCCATAAGACCTGCTGTTTTGGAGATGCTCTGACCCAGTCGTCTAGCCATCACAATTAGGCCCTTGTCGGAGTCGATCAGAACTTTACGCTTGCCCATTTTTCCTGCTTCCAACACATAACCTTTGAGAACTGACTGTTCAATTGCTGCCTAATATATCCTACCCCTTGCAGGTGCCATTGTAACGACATAATCAGTGTTATTCACTTCACCTGTCAGTGGTTTTAATGTTATGGCTGATTGGTGTATCTCAGTGTATCAGTGGTTAGTTACTCTTAATAGGCTACTTTGATATTTTACTGTATTAAATATAATTGACAATTATCATGACTCTGACATTAATCTTAACACCTCATTACTTTTGCATAAACAAGCCTGAAGTGCAAGTCCAGTCCCTTCGGTTCAGTGGGCTGATGGACTGAAATTTACTCCTGATTAACACTTACTGATAGCTTTTAGCAGATATTACAATTTTAAGACCACTTCAATTCATCCCTTTGTTTCTTTTATTCAGTCAAGCGTTGGCAAATGGCATTTATGTCAATAAATAATAACTTCACAAACATTTTTTTGTTTTACAATTTATTTAAACTTTATAATAGTTCACAACATGCAATATACAAATTTACAGTGACCCACTCAAGCTCCTCCATATATTAGTATTTATATCTATTTACATATTGTACAAAGCTGTAAGAAGCAGTCTGTCATTTCAGCTGGGTTCCAGTCCAGATTTTACAGGATACCACACACCATTCATTAGTGCTATTGATTTTGCAGTAAAGTAGCAAAACCTCATGAAACCAACCCTAAAAGGTTTTCATAATCAGCAAGCCACATTCTTTCTTTGGCAGATATCTGTTTTTCAGCTACTTCCTACATCTGAACTGGAGTTCTTTAAATACACAATATATACAGATTTATGATCTCAGTGGCAACCACAGCTTCCTGCCACCATGTCATCATACTGCTTTAGAACTACATTCTCATCATCATCAAAGTACAGGAGGTTGATGGAGAAGAGCTTGTCGGGCACACAACATGGTGTCTCTATGCCTTTTGTAAGCTTGAGTGCGTTGATGATGGACTGCACAGTGGCGTGGTTTGTGGGTCTCATGTTTTGGCCCAGAGGAAAGGGACAGGACCCTTTACAGTGGTATGCATTGTAGCCACGGGGAGATACGATCCACCCAGACCAGCCAATCTCCTCAAAGTCGACGTACAGTGGCAGTCTTTGGCACGGCTTCCTATCTGGGTCTTCGTCATAGTCAAGGGAGCGAGCACTACGATGCCCAGGCCCTGGGAGAGTCAGGCTGGGCAGAGGGAGCTTGGGGCCAGCTAGTGAATCATCAGAACCTGGAGAAGATAAAGAGTTCAGATTAGAGGAACCTGTCTGAACATCAAGATACTTTCCCCTGCTGAAGAGAAGGACACTAACACTACCATAATTTTGTTCTTTACCTTTCAGAGCACCCTCTGGAGAGGTGACACGTCTGCCATCGTCAGTAAAGAGGACCAGCATGGGCTGCTTGCTGTGATGGTGGCTCTGCCCTGAGGCAAACCGCACAGTCCTCATGTCCAGCTGAACACCTGCCAGAGTCCGCACGGTCACCAGGAGACCCAGGTTACTGTGCTCATCCGTCATCCATGTTCGGACCTACAAAGAGATGTGCTAAATTATTAGTTATCACCAACGTTATCAAGCATACAAGGAAAAATTCTAATTCTAATCGTTTTCTCAGTTTGTGAGGAGGATTTTAAAATCCCGGTTTTAACTCACCGCTTGTGTGATGGTGAAAACTTCCCAGCCGTTGGAATGAATGGGAATGAGTCTTGAAGACACAAGCTTCTTTCCTTGTGAGACATTCATTTTGGTGTTATCAAGAAGCTGATAGACATTGACCTGTGGATAAAGACCGAAGTTTTTTTTTTTTTTTTTTTTTTACATTTATTCACATAGCAGATGCTTTCATCCAAAGCAACTTACAAATGAGTAAATACAAACAAAGCGAGATATATCAAACAGAGAACAATATAAGTAGTGCTACCATACAAGATTTTTAAGTGAGCGCTAGAGGAGCAAAGGGCACAGAGTAGAGGTGTAAGAGCCGGTGTAAATCCGTTTTTTTTTTTTTTTTTTTTTTTAATGGGGACAAGTTAGGGGTTAGTTAAGAGTTCACGCAAGAGGTGGGTCTTTAGCCATTTTTTGAAGATAGTGACAGATTCTGCTGTCCAGATTGAGGTTGGAAGTTCATTCCACCACTGAGGAACAGTCACTTCGAAGGTTCTGGAAAGGGACCTCATGCCTCGCTGAGTAGGCACAACCAGGCCTATGTTTACACCTGTTTCATTTGTCATTTGAGTCAGTTTCTCAGGGAAAAAAAGGGGGTCTTACCTGACAGAAGTGATGTCTGTTGAAAGTGAGTGATGCTTGAGGTCTCAGTTTGAACAGATGCAGCTCTGCTGTAAGCACCTTCTCATTTCTGGCTACAGTGGACAAGTTGAACATGAACTCGACCTGATGACTGTGTACTGTTCAACAAAAACAAATGAAAAAAAAAAATTAGTTTAAGACAAAGAGAACAACTGTGTACAATTTAGGACATGGCGTTTTACAGTATTAGAAGCCTATGTTTATGTGTCACGTGCACTAGCTGTGTGTGGAAGAAACAGCTAGCTAATTATGCTATTCCTGTTTCATTTATTCAGCTAGTCATTCTGTGGAAAAACAAACAAACAACTCTTTGAATCTATGATAACTTACATTTGTCAAAGAAACTGCGGACTGTGTTTCCCTCCAGTAAAGTAGGGTCTTTGGTGACCCCGTCCACATCCGCCACCGTGTTGTACAAGTCTAACATGTACTGAGGAGGCTGCTTGTGGCCTCGACTCAGAGAAGCAGGAGGGTCTTCCATCCCAAAAACCTCCAAAAGACGTTTAATAGCAGCCGAACGAACTTCCTCCGACTCGTTCTCCACAGGAAAGCGGTTTTCTGAGTAGTCAGGAGAAGGCCTGGAGTTACCCAGACCAGCTATAGAGACAAGGAGGAAGAAGAAGACGACAGCAGAAACCATGTTTTCACGACCAAGTTCTCTGGGACGAAGAGGAAAACTTCGTGTTCACTGAAGCGACTGAGTGAACACCTCCACATCGCCGGCGTTTTATATGAAAAGCGTTAGCGCCGTTCAGCTCATCGGTAAACAGCGATAAAGAGGCGCTATTTGATCGCAAATGTAAGTCAATAATCGGCGAAATGTAGCGCAAAGCTAAATGGTGGTGTTAACAAGGTGTGAACCTGACTGGGTGATTAGCTCACTGCAGCTCTCCTCCTCTGTGAGACAACACTACAATATCTTATTATAAGAGTGTACATTTAGACTAAATATGCATAAAATGTAGTAAAGATATTGTAAAGAGACTTGTTTATAGGAGTAAATGTTAATTTTTGGGTTTTTGTTTTGTTTAATACCACCTCTCAAAGGTGAAGAAGGTACTGCAGAAGCAGGCTAATAGCTAGCCTAAAGGCAGGGCGAGGAAGTTTGCTCTCCACAGGCGGCTAACGTCCTTAAAAATGGATCCATTAATTTAGACAAAACGAGGATAATTTAATACAGGAACAACAATTACACTGACAAACAAAACGGAAAACGCTTGCGACACCTGCACAAATACAGCCAAATAAGTCTGGTTAAAAGCGGCATATTTTTTTAAAAGAGCAAATGAGCTTGAATCTTGGGATTAGCATTATGCTAATCAGGCCATTAATTAGCATTAGCATAAATAGTCGCAAATCCCTTGGTTTGAAAAGACCAGAGTCATCGGTTGTTAATGAAAACATATCCTGTGGGATAACTAATTTAAAATCATTTAAAATGCAGTATGTGTGTCCTGTTCGTTTGTGCTTCGCACTGGAGGACATTATTTCTTAATGCTGAAGTTAGAAATATCAGCTTGGTTTTATACTGAAGGATTATTAGCCTGTAACATGCAGTACTTTTAGACAGTATTTTCTCCTCAATCTCCCTGATTTCGATCAGTTTATAATTATTATTTGATTGGATTTATTCAGAATGGCCTTGGATATTATTCTGGATGCTAAATTTGTTAAGATTTTGGCAGATTTTAGGCTAGTAGGTCTTATTGAAGGCATTAAAGAGCTCAAAAGTGGTTCATTCAGATGAACCACAGCTACAGAAAGTGTGTTTACTTGGCTTCAAAGCTAAAACAAAACAGAAAAAAAAAGGGTGTGTAAATATAATCGATCCTTTAGATGTGCGATGTTTTCTCACCAGACTCTGGTAAATCACACACACTTGTGAGGAGGTGATGTCTTTATTTGCACGCGCACGTGTAAGCACAAGCCACTGAAAAACAACATGAAAGGAAATACAGGGAACAACCTCATCCCTCCATTAAAAAAAAACAGCTTTAGAAAAAGAAATGATGATAAATATGGTGCATGTTCTCTTGCAAGACTTAACCCATTTAATCCCACAGATCAGAATTTTGGTTTGCATTTTGCAAAAGTAAACACAATATAATTGATCACGTGACCACCTTTATTTTAAGCACAAACCTGAGATGTCTGCATAGAAGCTCTAAAAATATAAAGTACAAATGTTATGAAATAGGAAGAAGTACCACATTTGACACAGATAATCTGATACTGATAAAACACATAGCTCACATTATAATTGAGAAGAATTAAAAATCCACATGCCATAACTTAAAAAAAGTTTTAAAACCAACAAAAAGTAGTAACACGCCATGAGGTAAACATACTTTTGTTTTTTTTTAAATTATTTTTACTTTAGTATTTTTACTTTATTACATTTTTGATTACATTGGCTTACTTTAAAAGCAATAAAAATAAAGTTACGTGGTGAACTTATTTATTTATTTATTTATTTGTGTACTTTATTATTGTTTTTGCACAGGTTTTGAGCTTCTTTTTTTTTTTTTTTTTAAATTGCATCTAATTTATCAACTTTTAACTTAGATTTAATTATGGCCAAAAATAAAACTTACATTTTCACAAATGTTTCCAAAATAAAATAAAAGCATCTGTGATCAAACCATAATTTTTGCTTTATTATTGTTTGATCACAGTTTATCACATTCATTTGCTTTGAAATTATGTAAAGTTACATGATGTTAGGTGAACCATTATTTATTTATTTATTTTATTTTTGTTTGTTTGTGTATTTCTTTTCTTGTTAGTTTGCACAGGTTTTGAAACTTTTTGCGCAAATGTTTAAAATTTATTTTCTCAGCTGATACAAATTTTAGCTCTATAGTTTCAATTGTGGCCGAAAATAAAACATAGCCTATCTTTTCACAACTATAGCATACAGTTTGTGCCATGGTAATGTCCACAGTGTAAAATTCATGTTCTTGCACGACTGGGAAAAATTTGGGATTAGATAGTTAAAATTAATTTTAATAACGAATGTATTGCAAATATACTTAGTTTATTTGTTTTGTTGTGCTATAACAACCATGATATTCTCCTTCTACAAGGTGTTTTCTTTTCATTAGTCCATATCGGACAATAACAAGCATGACTGTACATGGTTTTAATTAATGGCATCAAATTTATTTACAAAATTATATTTACATATTTTACATATATTACAGGGACAGCTGAAACAGGTCAGCTGTAATTTTGCATAAGAGAAGTAGATGTCCTTGACACATGTGTTGTAACATTATAAAAACACAGATTCCAAAACCCATGTCCTAAACCACATACTATAATACTAAATAGTATGTCAGAATACCATAATAGCATGTGCTATTTTAACGTAATAATTATATGTTATTCATCCCAGCCTTTAACGTGCTTCTGCATTTAGTCAACTCAAGACACTTTTGTAAATGCAAGTCCTCTTGGTTAGTGCAGCGTGTGTGCACTTTCAGTAGAGGTCACTGTGCTTAAGACTGGCAGAGGCACGAGGTGATGGCCAGCACGGTTCGGGTTTGTCCATGCTGATTGAGAAATGTGTGGCTCTCATAACCTTGTGGAACACACGCACTGCCCTGTCCCTCTGCCCACAGCAGACACTCAGCAGAATCAGAGGCACTCCTGTACAAAAGGGTTAGAGAGGAAGAGTCGGGAATTAGAGTGGTTAACATGTTCATGATTGATACACATTACTTTATAACTGGTGTGTGGTGTACAGTACTGCGCAAAAGTCTTAGGCACATACAAAGGAATGCTGTAGAGCAAAAAAATAATGAAATTAAATCTACATAAAGAAATATTATAAAGAGCAGTAAACAGTAATAAATGAAACAAAGTCAATATTTGGTGTGATGATCCTTCGCTTTAAAAAAAGATATAGTAGTCTCAGGTACAATTAGTGCAGTTTTATAAGGAAATGAGCTGTAAGTGTTACTGAGCATCTTGCAGAAGCAGCCACAGTTCTTCTGGAGACTTTGTCACACTTGCTTCTTATTTTTGCAGCAAAAAAAAATAAAAAAAAATAGGGTGCCTAAGACTTTTGCACAATACTGTATATAAAATGTATAAATGTTTGAATTTATACATATAAAATGTTATTTATTATTTTTTCAATTTTAAAAAATTGTATTTAGAATTTTTTTTCCCTCCATATTGAGACATTTTCTCACAGCCTAAACTTTATTATTTGTAATAACAGTAAAAAAAAAAAAAAAATCATTAGCTCTGGTAGATGCATTTCCAAATAGAGTTCAGATTAATCTGCTGTACATGATTAATACATATTTTAAAAATGGTAAATGTGGTAAAAATGTTAATACTGTTTAATTGCTGCTACTGTTTTGCAGTCTAGAAACTATTGCTTTCAAACTTTCAATCACTGACAAGAGCAGTTACTTTAATATTCAGTCTCATCTGGTGTTCTAGTATGTATTATTGAATCACTGTTAATTATGATAATATACATTTTATCTCATTATAAGTTTGTTCAAGAGCAAACGAAGTCGATCAAGCCTTTCATGTGCTGAGGGTTTGTTATTTAGCTGTGTTGTATCAGCTGTTTTAAAGCATACCTGAGAAGACAGCGGTTTCCTGAGGTGCAGCTTCCCAAACATCTCCCCACATCTATTTCCTGCAAGACAATTAGCAAGACAAGAGAGAGAAGCAATCAGCTCACCACAAGCCGCTAATATTCACCGGTGCACTCTAAACCAAGAAGGGGGGAATGGGTTCTGTTCTCTTAACATGATAAACACTTTGATTTGGCACCTGCTGGGGCCATTTGTGATCCTCTGCCTTCACACCTCCAAGGAGCTGTGACAGATGGCCAAAGGTTTTCTCAAACAAGTCAAAGAAAAAAGGTTTGGTCTTGTAAAATCCGAGATGTGCTTTTAAATGTTGCGAGTTAATGTAACTGACTTGAATAACGCAAAGAGTTTTATCATTAGGGATTCTGTAGTACTATTACAGTATAGTAACAACACAATGACAACATTTACACCATATGCTTAGGTTTAACAATTTATATAACAGTTTAACATCTGTGTCATTGTGTCTCCAAACATATATAGAAATAGAGATATGTTACAAATAAATGAATGTAAAAAGGATTAGGCTCAAAGCGTGGATAATTTAGGTGTCAAAAGTAAGATGTGGATTGCAGTTGGGGGAAATGGATCATTGGTTTAACCTTTGTGTCTGGCAAATGGGGCTCACTTATTAGTCTTGGCTAACACCAAATGGAAACGACTAATTTCCTCTTTAAGTGAAAGCCGTTACCCAAAAACTAAGCCTGAACTTTAAAATAAGACGTTCTTAAGCTGTATGTGCTTTAGATATCAACTTAATTAGAAACGAAGACAAAATGACTACAGTCACAGCAGTGTGTTCTGTTTATTTCAGGAATTTCCTGATTGTCAACAGGATGTCTTTACTCATCTTTTAAGACCTACCTTAAGTTTTTCTTCCTTGAGCCCGTCTTCATTGTATGTGATCTCGTAATGATATTCCACATAAGGAATTCTGTAGCAGCCTTCTTTCATATCGCAGCCGGCCACCGTCTGAATCAGCTCCACTTTATTCGGAGTGTCCACAAGAGCAGAATCAAACTTAGTAGGCACACAGGAAAAGCCCTCTGTGAAAAAAACCCACAGTGTGTACATTAGTCCACTTTATGATGAAGCCAACATGTGCTGAAGGTATAAGGTAATCATTTAAGATGTAGGGAAGGTTAAATAATATGGCAGTGGTTTGTCATATAAAAATATTTGTACTTGAACTGACATGTGATCTGTTTTGACAGCATGACCTTTAAATGTGAATGCTTAATCGAGGTACAGAGGGGATCTCTGAGGGAGGGAGGACTAGAGGAAATGACCTACTCAGGACTGTTAGGTTAATGGGGTGCTCAAAAGGCCTGGACTAAAGTCTTTGTGTTTTCAAGAGATGGGAAGGTGGACTATAAATTTGGAGCATGCCCATGGGAGTAAACGTTTTTTTGCTTACCCAGTTCACCTTTCGATCCTACGCACTTGCCCACGTCGATAACAGTCTCGTAAGGCGTTTCAAAGAAGTATGTTCTGAGAGAGGGTGCTCGGACACAGCGAGTCACTTTGGCCTCGCAGTGGCAGTCCTCGATGATTTCCACCTCACGCAGGCCGTCCATGAGCATCACTTTGTCCACACGCAGTCCAGTGGGTTCACAGGTCATGCTCATGCCACACGACGGAAGGTTTCCTCCAAAGCCTGAGAGCTCGTGAGAGGACGCTGCTGGAGTTCGCGTCTGCAGACAAAGGGGACTATGTATTACTATTGGTACGAGTCCAGTAGGGGTGGGCAATGTGACAAAAATATCATAGCACAATATATCAAGACATTTCTATGATACACAATATATAGGGTTCCTAACTGCCAGCAAAACAGTAGTTTTGCATTTCAAAATAAACATAAAAAACTTGTTTGATGATACTTTTATTTAAAGTATACAAAATAAATTAACACCAAAAGGGGGAAGAAATGTCAGATTTGTTAAAAAAAATAAGATTTACATTTTACAATTCTAGATTCAGACAGTAGAAAACTATAAAATCTGCTTCTAGAGTTTGTAATGGTTATTTAAAAAATGTTATAAATGTATAAGAAATATCGCAATGCCCATGATATCTCAGAAAAAAGTATTGTGACACAAATATCATGATATCAATATTATATCATTATATCACCCAGCCAGGGTAGTCTAGAGTTCCCTTGATTATGCTAACAATTAAAATACATTCACTCAAATTATGGACAGTAATTGGATTGGATAATGTGGATTGTACCAAATTTAAATTACATTTAAAAACATATTATTGGATATAAAATATAATTTATCTGTTTGTTTAAGCTTTAAGGTTGCATGTTAGTGAAGTAGCAAAATCATGCGGTCAGTCCTTTTTGCCATTTATAGATGTTTAATACCTTTTTGTCTCTCAGGAAGTCCAGCATGGAGGAGTAGCCTTGCATCCCAGCCTCAAAGGATGAAGGCCGTGCTTGGCCGCAGTTTGTTCGGCACATGCCTACATCCACGTTCACTGGACTGCCTAAGATATCTGTTTAACAACAGATGGACAAAAAGATCATTCCCAAACTGTTTATATTAAAACATTACAGAATATTATACATTAGACTAGTGTTTCCCAGTTCTGGTTTAGTCCCACTGCACTGTGTTTAACTTTGTTTTAACTTTATGAGAGCTGGGGAAAGGACCAGGGCTGGGAAACACTGATCTTAACTTACAGGACATTTTTTTTTTGTGTCACAGCTGTTAGTTCTGTTAAGGTCTGGTAGGGGGAGCTATGGCACACATGCACCCTTTTCCTCACCTTGTCCTATGTAGATGAAGTGACTCTGGCGTCTGCAACAAGCTCTCTCTGCAAACAGATTTCTTGGATCTGTGTGCATGTTCAATACAGCTGTCACTGCGAAAGACAAGGAAAAACACACACTTACAGTATGAATGACCAGTATTGCTGCAAATCTTTTCCGAAATATTTGTGCAAATGAGCTATATTTAATTCACAAGTGAGCATTTACTTACTTAAGAGGCCTGTGCCTTGAAACACTTTTTCCCCCTTTGTCAAATCATAATGAGTCCTTCATAAAACTGTATTAAGATCTAAGCTAGTTCAGCGTTGGTCCTAATAATAAAAACCCTTTACGTGTAAACAGACTAATTCACTTTTTAAAAATGCTCAGTCACAGCCAAGTTCAAAACAGATGATGACATGATGAGGTACCCACATGATGTCAGTGTCGTGTGAACAAGGCAAAAGAGGACAGTAAGGACAGTACTTACAGGTCTGATGACACAAAGAGAGAAGCAGGAACACGTGCAGCAGCACCATATCCATAGCAGTATTCCTCAGTGTCACACACACTCAACCTAAACACGTACTCAGTCTTGCCTGACTGGCCCTCTTGTTCTAGCTCTTTGGGATATTTATATGTGGCCACAAATGTCACTGGCTAAATGAAAGGGGTGACGAATAATCAAATTTCCATCACTCTAATGCCTGCTCCTAGGCGGGGGCCACATCAAAGGGAAGTACCTGTAGAGGTTTTCACCTCTTAAGGCAAAGCCCCCTTGTTTTTGCCGTGAGATCTCAGCGGGTCGCTGTGTCGCCCAGGCCCGCTCTTTCTCTAATGAACTGCTTAAGGGGCTTTGAGGCTCTAAGCACCTCTCATTGAAAGGCATTATTCACCTTTTATCTTGGGAGGAAGGTGTTTAGCACCTCCACTTAAACCAAAACGAGGCTCACAACAAGTAAACTGGCTGTGCATGGCAGCAAAGCACCCCCTGCTGAGGACAGCAGCACCTTCACGTTTATTCAGGATGAGCCAAATGGCACGAGAGAGAATGAGAGAGAGGTCAAAGCAACACATAACATGTCCACTTTCTTTCTCTCTAAAGAAAAATTGTGAATATAAATGCACACAATATGGGAGTTTGTGGTTTGAGATATATTCATTTTAGGGTGTTAAACAACCCAAATGAGGCTTAAAAAAAGCCTTCACACAAACCTAGAGTAAGATCTACAACAGATCTGGTTTCCCAAAAGCATAATGAAGTTAAGATTTTAACTAGTAGAGAGGGAGTGTTCAGTGTGATGCTTGCTTTACCATTTAATGTAGCAGATCTTTAGAAACTCGGCCCAAAAGCACTGACGTATTTATTTAGCTAAATAAATAACGTAAATAATGCAAGAGTGGTACGTAATATGTGTTTGACTCATTGCCTCATTCTATTAATGATGAGGATAAGATTTTGTCCACAGTTTCATGTAGTCAAAATAGTCAGTTATTACCATTTGATTACCCTGTAACTTTATTAGTGATATTTACATTTAAATATCTGTTTTTTAAAAGAAAGGTTTTGCTAGGATTGCTTATATCCAAGCTCAGTCTTGTTTCTTTGTAAGTGTATTCAGCCAGTACTGAATTAAAGCGTTTCCGTTCTTTGATCTGTTGTCTGACCAATTTCCACCTCACTCATAATCAGTGATCTTCAGTTACACCTTCACCACATCCCACACATTAATCACACTGACACCAGCTCAGTTTCTACGTCTGATCCAGTTAAAAGGAGGCCTAAATGACACCTAATCACTCATCCACCAGCATCACGCCTCAATTACTGTAGCTAATTGTTTCCTTCCATAAATCCTGATAGGATTATTAGAAACATAATCTCTTAGAGATAAATATTATGAACCATTAATTATAATAATGGTAAGTAGATGAACCAAAAGTAACGTCAAAGCTTAAAAGTTTTCCTTCCTATCAGGAAATGCTATTTGTAGTGCATTCTCTTTCTCAAATCCACAACTTTTCCATGATAATAGGACAAAGGGCAGTGTTAGAGGCTGCATATGCATTTGAACTGTGGGAAGTTCAAACAAGATGGAGAAGGAAGCTTTCTGAATCATCTGATCTCAAATCATCACAATTGTGCATTACCAGGTGTGCTTTTTTTTTTTTTTTTTTTTTTTTTGGTATTTTATGAACAATATGACCTTATCACAATATTACATGAATAATCAATTAAAAAAGAGTTTTCTGTGAATGGTTAATAGTTTCTTTCTAAACTAGTCCTGCGTGGAACCTAATCTAAAAGGAAACCCATTGTGGTTTTACATAGAACCTTTAAGGGTTCCTCCAGAGATGAAAGATGGCGTTTATTTCTTTCTTTCTTTCTTTATTTATTTAAATCTATGACTACTTACAATAAAGTCCAAAA
The DNA here is from genome assembly GCA_022758105.1 of Pangasianodon gigas. Classification (NCBI taxonomy): domain Eukaryota; kingdom Metazoa; phylum Chordata; class Actinopteri; order Siluriformes; family Pangasiidae; genus Pangasianodon; species Pangasianodon gigas. The sequence continues at coordinate 13,761,717 of CM040474.1, forward strand.
GAGGTGCCAGGTGTATCTGCAGAAACTTTTACCTTTTTTTCAAAGGTTTTGCATAATTTAAGGTTCTTCCTGAAGAGTTCTGCTTGGATCTCTCTCCCAGTGAGACAAACCAGAGAACATTTTAGATTTTCTTTTTAGAAGACTGAGAAACCCATAATAGTGTATATTGTGTAAAGTGAATCCCTGCATTTTTTTTTTAAAATAAAAGCTGTGATACAGGACTAATCACACAGCCAGTATGCTAATCATCACTACAGACACTTTTTAAATACTTATAGAGACAACTGTTTAGTGTTTATAGTGTTTAAGATATATAGTAGAGTGGTGCTGAATTAGATGTGTAATGGGATGTGGAGTAAGACTCTACCACACGATTATGCTTTGACTTAACTTGGAAGTGGGAAGTCTAAACTATGTCATGTTTGAGCTACAAAGTGGGAATAAATATGGACACCTATGAACTATATCATAAGTTTTCTAGATTTAACATGTCTGTATTAAGCTAATATATCTGTATGCTGATTGATCTAAAGCAAAGTATATACTAGTATGTACAGTATAATTCATTTAAAAGTAAAGATGTGCTGCTTTGTTTACTGTTGTTGCTGTGAGCAGCCACGTTGATTTGACGTCACGTGCTGAACTTGGATTTGAGGAGATCATCCCAAGTTTCCGAGTAGGAATTCGTAGCTGAGGGGACGTTTTTCCTAGTTTGAGGTTTTTCCTAGTTACAAGTTTTAGTTGAACGCAGCTTTGTTTGTCCTCTGATCAGATCAAAGATGTGTGCTTTGCTAGTGTGTGTGTGTGTGTGTGTGTGTGTGCGCTAATCTTCATTTCCCATCTGAATGCAAAAGCCCAGTAGTAGTCAGTGAGAATCCGTAATCCCATTACTGTCTTGATAATGATTGAATGCCCTACATGTGTGAACCATACCTTTGTCTGTAGGTCAAACAGAAAGTCAGTCTGCTGGATTCCAGTTCAGTGTATATGTATACAAGTATATGAGAGTGCGTCTTGCACTGTAGAAGCTGATCTTATGAACAACATTGCACAAGGGTCTGGTTCTTCCCTCAGTCACATTTGTTTCAGGGATTAGTGATGTCAGCATAACTTAACTGTCCTGACATTGTGCATCTTGGGAAGCAGAACTAGGCTAATACAGTACATGGACAATATCACATAAGATACAGTAATACAATAAATACACTGACTGTTCAATACTTAAGACTTTCTATCAAAAATTAAAATTATTTCCTACCCTAGATAACGTCTACTGCATTCATCATATTTTCTCTCTATGCCTTTCTTGTGCTCTGTGATCTCCAACCTGCTCTATTACAGACCCTGTTTTCTTCTGAAACTGGCTGCATGGAGAAACTGTCCCATCCCAACATTATGCATTGTACCTGGTATTTGAATGAGCCACTGGAGGAGAACTTTACTCCAGGATCTCCAGCAGGAGGAGACTTTGGACACCTTTGGAATGAATTGGAACGCTGCCTGTATACCAAGCCTTCTCGCGCCAACCTCACTAATGCAGTTGTGGCTGAATGGGCAGAAATTCCCACAGCCACATTGCAAAATCTAGTGGAAAGATTTCCCAGATTAGTGGAAGCTGTTATAGCAGCTTTTTTTTTCTTGCTTTTTTACTTTTGTTATATTGCTATTCTACCACAGCACTGCTGAATTCTTTTATCAGATTGGTCAAATGCTGTTGATTAATTTTCTATAACAGCGGCCCTGACAGTAGTCCCGGCAGTAATTCAGATCACACGATTATATTAATATGCTCTTTATTGTTAATGTATCATTTCTATAGTTACAACTCATTCACAGGGACTTGTTTGGCAGACACTCCATAATCTCCATAATCTCTCCATAATCTAAGGCCAATATTATTATTATTATTATTATTATTATTATTATTATTGTGTTGCTATTTATCAAAGAAAAAAAGCAAAACATAATCGTTTAATTGTTGTTGGCAAATTGTTTAATTGTTTCTGGTTCCTTGGTGATCAAGACTGTGTGTTCAATTAGAGATTTCTTTTTGAAAAGCAGTCTTTGTGTTCTCCACAATCAGCATGACAACAGCATCATCCAATGGGACCTGACAGCTGAGAATGTGTTCTGCAACACCGGCTACACTGTCAAGGTGAGTTCTTCAAAGACTCTGGGTATGCTGGCTACTTTGTGGAAATCTGGGTTCTCTCCTTTATGAACACAGCCACGTTCCCCTTTAATGGCTCCAGCCTGAGCAAGCCGAAGCTGGACATCCTCCATGGCACCTACACCATCTCTACATATGTACCCGACCCATGCAAGAGTGTGTTTGAGGCAAGTGCCCGCTGCATGCTCCTCCCTCACCCAGTTCATTTCCAGCATCTGGCCGAGAGGCATTGAATCCCCACAGCCATTCCCACCAGTTCCAAATACACCAGCACATCTGGCAGATCCAGCAAGGGAACTCAACACAGATGAGCGAGTTCTTAAGGAGATGCTGGAGATTCAGGGCATTACAGAGGTTAATTTGAATAATAGTGCACAGCTGGAATGCAGAAGCCCATTAACTAGAGTGTATTGAATCATTCTGCACCATATTCAGAGGAGGATGTCAGCTGAAGGGGTATCCTGGAAACAAAACTCCACTTCAGCATGTTCCTTGAATTGTCCAAAAATCATATGCTCTTTTGCATTTCTGTAGATTAGTGGAGCACTAATCAATGTCTAAGGCACATTTTCATGGTGCAATTTTGTTATTCTTACTAGATAAAACAGAAAAAGGCACAGTGCAGTGCAATAAATGACCATCCAATTATGCCTGTTCAATAATGTCAATAATGAACATTAGTCATCCAGGTTATTAATATTCTATAGTTCCACAGGTAATAACCCATGTCTTTCATTTACAAGAAGACAAGACTAGCAAATAATTTATTGACCCCCGTAAAGTCCCAGGAGCTGTCAGTGGCTCCAGATTTACAGTCCTCCCTCTCAAAGTGGCAAACCTTTCTTATTACTCACACTGTAATACCTGAATAATCTATAGTAGTTACTAAATAATAAGATGAATAACAGAATAATAATCCAGGGCTCTAAGAGGTTATTTAGACTTCTAGTGAGATATTTTAAGAGTAATGTGGTGCTGGGGATACTGTATGTGCCAATAATAATAAATATGGTATATAATAAAGATAGTATTATTAATAATAAAGATAGTATTAAATATGTAGTGACGCGCCATGATGGCTATGCACATACAAGGCTGTTAGGACATATCTGAGAGAATGAGAGCATAAACAAACAATTAGACTGCCACTATATATATTCTTTAATATTATGTCTTTCTTTACATATCTACTTTTATTGGAAATGTCTGGAAGGTACTTGGAATAACATACGTGCATATGTGCATAGCTTACCAGCAGATGGCAACGTAGTTAATTCAAGAGGTATGAAGTGAAGTAAGTGGTAGTTTATCTCTTCGTAAGGAGCAGATGTCCCCATAAATTTAGGAATATGTGACACTTTTGACCATGTAGGGTCATTTGGTTGATCTTCAAGAGGAAATTGCTCTTTTTTCCCACAAAAACTGGTGCTTTTATTGGAAGAACTGAAAGAGCCAAAGTGTTGCAATGTTTAGCTAAAGTTATACACATGTTAAGGGAAAAACAGCACAAAGGTAAATAGAGATTTTGTTTTATTATAGGTTTGTTCAGTCAGTTATAACATTTCATTTTTATTAGATTAATCATATATTATGAAATCTGCACATCACAAGTAACCTTAAAAACCCTAAATTACTCTAGACCCTGGCTAGATTTTGCAGTACACCCAGGAGCAGTGCTTTACTCCCCCTGCCTTCTTTGACGCTTACTCTTCCTGCCATGACGATTTACAGCTCTCCCTGGGATCTGAGTGCTGGGTCATGTACTGAGACCCTGGCTTCCCTTGAATTTGTGTTCTCTCATGTTGCGTATCTGGCATAGCCCTAAGCCCCTACTTACACTGATGCTGAATGATCTCTCACTGTCCGGACAGGCTTTCAATACAGAGCTATTAGGAAAGCATGTACCTCTTATCAAACTTGTTGGGTTTTGTGAGAATGTATTTCTGAACATAATCCAGAAAGTTCTGGAATGAACAAGGCTTTGACAAGGCACGACGTGTGCCATAATTCACCATTACTTTTATTTATGCTTATACAGTGGGAACCTGAGGGCCTGAACTGAAGCCCATAATTCACCTGAGTTTATTTTTTCTCAAGCTTTTGCAATAGTCACAAACTACCGTTAAAAAAAACCTTCAAACAGTAGTACCAGTGTTGTGTAATAAATGCAATAGAACTAATTACTGCATGGAAAATTATGTGTACTGTACTGCATGTATATATGACAGACATGGTTCAGGCATCACTAAATGGCATCTAAATACGACATGAACCTACTGTCTCTATCAGGGGCCAGTTGTCAAGGATCAAGTCCAAGGTAGATAGACATTTATTAGGCTGTTAAGAAGGGAGTGAAATGGATTTACAAAATGATTGTGTGAGGCAGTTAGCATGTGCAATAACACACTTTTCCATTTGCTCACAGCAGATCAAGCCACAGTGCAGTGACAGATAATTTACATAATACATAAATATGTAAATGTAATGTAGTATAATACTTAAATATTATACATAAATAACACCATAAACTCCAAGACTTACATTTGTTTCAACTACATACCTTTTCTATTGATTTAATATTGTTACTTAACATCAAGGAAAGCACTTCTTTGATAATATGCTTTAAGGTAAGTAATAAGATGGCCTTTGATTGGAAGTTTAAGTGGATTTATATTTTAATTTTACAGTTTGCTGCAATGTGAATGTTTGCTATAGTGTGAATACTCCTATATGTTAGTTCATGTTTAAATTTAAAATAAGTTCTGCACTAGAATTGCTGAAAGAATTTTCACAAATGCTTTTAATACTTCTAGTTATAAGCTGAAAAAAATCACACTTCATAAACAAGCTATGGTCGGTTTTCCAAAGCTTGTGTGCACGCATGATTTATTTTTATTTCTTCAAACATGTAGTACTTGTGCCTCATGAAACAGAGAATTTTTTCTCAATTTCTTACCTATCACTTCATTGTATTTGGAATGGGAAATCAATTTCATCACAAAAATGATTGTGAGCGGGGAGAGGGATACTGATCAGATTACACTATGGACCAATTAGCTAGTTAATGACCAAGACAACACGCTAGCTACATTTAAATGTAATCTGATAAACAAATTTGGACATGATGATTACTTAATTAAAGTTAAGATTATTGCATATGTAAGGTAAGGCTATTGCTAGCCACATTTACATGTAATCTGATAAACAAATCTGGACATCATAATTAAAGGTAAGTTTATCATGTATATCATTACAAGTTCAGTTAGCTGAATATGGACAGTTAACTCACCCGCACTGTTAAAGTCAACTTCACTTAAAGTGATGAAATTTAATATAAAAACTCATATGCAGGCACACAGACACACATCTTTTTGCTCAGACTGATGTAATGTCAGACATAAAATCATCAATCATTGGTCACTACCCAAAACAGACCTCAATGTGAAAATGTGAATATACTGTACGTGGACGGAGCATATGTATCGCAAAAGGGGTTATATTTTAATAGGACAAAACTATGATAGGATACAGGGAACAAATTAAAGAAATGTTGATGTTTCATGTAAACCGTAACACTAGGTGGTACCTTTATGAGAGTATATATTTGCGTTGTAAATAATAGATGAGTCACTAATCATCAGTTGTCATCTCTGTGACTGCTCCTATAGAAGCTTTTCATTCAGTTGTCAGTAAAAAGTTGTAAATCTTTCCATGAATGCACAGTCTCTGACAGTGAAATCATAATTTACATTGGAAGTCAGTCTTTTGTTATGTGTAGATCATTTAGATGATGAATGAATAAGCAGTAAAATGCTAAAAACTTTTATCACACCCATGGATAGGTTTTCAATAGCTTTATTAGAGGAAACAAATGCAAAAGGAATTGAGTGGTCTAGACTGACTGATTGCATATAAATATAGCCATTTGGCACATGCTTTGGCCCAAAGTAAACACTCAAATGTATAAATGTGATTAGGCTGTCAGGAAAGGGCCATGTCCTCAACTTGGCCCTTACAGACTCAGTCAAATGCTAAAACATCATGCGTCTCGACTACCAGGTTACAATTCAGGTGCAGTAACTGTAATTTTCACAGTTGAATCGTCATGTTTGCCCCCAAGATATTTTGGTGAGCAACTGGTAGGAACAGGAAGGCATTATTCACTGAGGAAGCGAAGTCTGAAAGTGTGCCGTGCTGAAATACTATCTGAGCTAACATGCCTTGGCTGCTGCCACTCTCCATTCGGGAAGTGAAAAAGAGATGGAACCTTGTCAAATTACCTACTCCCCAAAACTATGAACTCCATGCTCAGACGTGCACTTTGCTGAAAACTGCAATACAAGTCGGCTGTGTATACATACACACTCAATTGAACATGAAAATGAGAACCACATAGCCATTCAGCATGGGATTGGTTGTAAACAATTTCTTGATCTTGAACTTTGAATCAAGTCCAAATGCAGTGACAGTATAATCTTGGGTATGTGTAACATATTGATTTCCCATGTCCTCTAAAACAAACTATATTGCATGGCTTTTGTACTGCATTACACGTGAAGACAAGCTTACTTGTATATAATAATAATGTTAGCCTCATACACTTCATGAGACACATGATTGCACTTTGGAATACTTTTGGAATGGAGATCAAACTAGACCAATACAGACTGGGTGTACATAAATTCAGCGAATGGAAAAGACATGGTTTTTGCCATACTTTCCCTAACTTGTGTGAAGATATCAGAGGTCTGTGGGGATGTGTCCCCACCATGCTTTGATAAGGCTGTTAAGTATTTTATATGTGTAATAGTGCTGAAAATTGCTAAGGAAACTGATGAAATATGTTTTTAGGAATATCAGTTTAGCTCTGGACATGCTCTTAGTTTTTCTGGACAGCATCTGTAACTATCATAAAACTCTGCATCTGGACAGCTATAAATTAACAGCACTGTGTGAGATGATGTTACCATCCTGAAGATTATTTTCCTATAAAAGCTTTTCTACTGTCTCAGGGATAGCACCACGTGTTGGTCTGCTCAGACACTGTCGTGACAGTCAGATATATCAGTCGTCAGGATGGCACAGTCAGATAACTCTCTCCACCTGAGGGGCTTCAGTGCAAGGTGGATAGTGCTATCCGACTTTGTGATCTTCCAGCACTGTACAAAGTTGCAGTGGTAGAGAGGAGCCTGGGAGAGTGGCTTCTGCACCCAGAATTGGTATCTTAAATTTGGCAAAGGGTTGGCAAAGCAGAGGTGGACCTCCATCCAAGACAACACATTGCCAATTGTGGACCCTCCCTGAGGAGCTGGACAGTCCACTAGGACAGGATGCGTTGGACGACGACTCTCCTTAACATCTATTATATGCCTATCCTCCTCTACTACATGATTCTTCTCATACACAGAATTCAGCAACTAAGCCACAGAATACTGTTCATGGCCTTATGGCCAGCAAGACCTTGGCGTCCACTAATGCTCTTGCTGGTGATCAAAACACCCCGATGGCTTCCTCTCTGAGCAGATCTGCTGTCCCAAATGAATGGAGAGATATAGCAACCCTGTTGGTTTGGTACCTTCCACAGTATTATTTAAAACAGATGTTAACATCGGCCCTCCCAGTGTGGTGGTCATCTCCAAACACCTTTCCAGTTAGGGTCTCGGTACCCTTGGTATTTAGTAGGGGAAAAACAGAACGATAATTACTTATATAACTATGGTCCTATGAACCCAAGATAACAACCAGGCTTCCTTGTCTTTCAAAACCACTGTTGACCCGGAGAGAAATGCCCTGGGAAAGATGGCTGAATAAAAACAGTATTTATTGCAATTACTGCGTCATATGTCACTTATTGACTTTGTTGGATGGTTTCAGCATGCATGTACATGAACAAAAGAAGGTATCCAGGTAATTATCACTGCCCCTGGCGATTATCTGTGGTTTAAAGAACCACAGTTACATACAGTTGAGGCCAAAAGTTTACATACACCTAGACTAAAGATATACAGTTCATCTCAGTTTTTTAAAATTCCGCACATTTCATGTTACCATGCTTTTCTTTTGGCAGTTTAATTAAGGTATCTACTTTGTTCACATCAGACGTAATTTTTAAACAATCGATTAGAGACAGACTTATTTCAGTTTTAATTCACTATATCACGGTTCCAGTGGGTCAGACATTTACATACAGCATGTTGACTGTCTCTGTAAACAGTGTGGAAGATTCCAGAAGTTAATGTAATGAAGCTTCTGATTGACCAATTGTCATAATTAGGAGTTAATGAGGAGTGCACATGTGGCTGGTAAAGGGCCTACTTTTAGAGACAGTGTTTTTTTGCCCTTGATAACATGGGAAAATCCAAGCAACTCAGTCAAGACCTGAGAAAAAAATTGTGGACCTCAACATGTCTGGTTCCTCCTTAGGCGCTCGTTCCAAACACCTGAAGGTACCACAAGCATCTGTACAAACAATTGTATGCAAATATAAAAAGCATGGGACCACACAGACAGTGCATCATTCAGGAAAGAGGCACAAATTAACTCCCAGCACTGAACCAACTTTGAACCCTGAGACAACAACAAAGGAACTGGTAAAGGAGTTGGAGGCATCAGGTACCAAAGTATGTACATCCCCCATTAAGAGAGTCCTACATGGCCATGCCTTGAAAGGCTGTCATGCAAGGAGGAAGCCTCTATTCTAAGACATAAAAAAGATAGATTGTAGTTTGCAGGTGATCATCAGCCTTTTGGAGGAATGTTCTCTGGTTCTCTATGGAGGAAAAAAAAGGTGAGGCATGGGGGTGGTAGCATCATGCTGTGCAGTATTTCGGTGGAAAAAAGGGCTGGTGCACTTCAGAAATTAGATTGCTTCATTAGGAAGTAGGATTATCTAGAAATACTAAAGCAACACCTAAAGATATCAGCCAGAAAGTTAAAACTTTCACAACAGGGTCTTCCAAAAGGCTTAAAGACAAAAGTGAAAGTATTGGAGAGGCCATCACAAAGCCCTGACCTAAATCCCATAGAAAATTTGTGGACCGAACCGAAAAAACATGTCTGAGCAAGGAGGCTCACTTCTTGACAGAGTTATGCTAGTTCTTTCAGGCGGAATGGCAAAGTATTGTGAGAAGCTTGTGGAAAGCTACCCCATGCATTTGATTCAAGCAATTAAAAGGCAATGCCACCAAATACTAACAAAGTGTATGTAAACTTTTGACCCACTGAAAATCTGATCTAGTAAATAAAAACTGAAATAAATCTCTCTCTTAGCTTTTATTTTGAAACAACCTCTTAATGAAATAAAGAAGATACCCTAATTGACTTAACACATGAAATATTGGGAGTTATGAAAGATTGAGTTTGAATGTCTTTAGCCTAGGTAAAACTTTTGTAAACTTTTGACTTCAACTGTATGTAACTAGTGATATGCATGCTGAATAACTGACCTAGATGTAGATAGGCAGGACTGCTGCTTTGTTTATTCTTTCTTATTTTTTTTTATTTGCTCAGGGAGTTAAATTTCTCTGGTTATATTTTAATTTCCTGGTAGATTATTTGTAAGTGTACCTTTATCAGCTTAGTCTGTTTTGCGTATACAGCTAACCCCTGAATGTATGTCTCGTTAATTTGATTTTAACTCTTAAAAATGATTATTTCATATCATTGAAGGAAAAGAAATAAATAACACCTATGACCATCATACTGGGTTGATGCTTTAGGACTAGCAGTAAATTTCTCCTTAGGTCTTTGAAGTTGTAGCAATAAACATTTCTTCTAAGATGGACTTTGAGATATATTTTTATTTGCTGCTGTTTAGGGCATATAAGTCAGCATGTTGAGTCACACCTACACATGCAGTTAGGATACACTTTCTTTTCCACTCGCACATACTGTAAGCCTTGGTGATAATCAATTCATTAGTGTAACATCTCAGAATCAGACATAACCATAATCACCTAAGCTTGTACATTTAGCTATTTATTTAATCATCACTTTAAACATCACATTTTCAGTAATGAAAATATAGCACGGTGCAATATATTATATACATGCAGTGGATCTATACTCATAGCCTCTCTCAGGAATTCATAAAAAGGCTGGTAAAGAGTTAACGTGTCTAAGATATATTTCTTCAACCACACGACATACAGTATGTCAACAAAAAGTAGTCACACTCTGATAGTAATATGATTACAATTACTGACTAGCAATAATAAAATACTTTATCAGAAGAGCAGCAGTTATAGCCACAAAAGAATATCTCATATCAAATTAAAGGTGACAAAGCAATAGTCAAACATTTACAGCATTATTGTTGCAATAAAAAAAGTTTTCAAAAGGTTCAAAGAGATTCAAAAGATTGTTAAAAGTGAAAGTAAAAGAGAATAATAAATGTGACAATCATACTGTTTTTAGAAACTCCAAAAGGTAAGTTAAAGCAGTGCAAAGTAATTCCCTTTTTACTTTATTACTACGAAGTAGCAAGTTTCCATTGATAATCTTTGAAAATTAAACAAATTGTAAAGTATTACATAACTGATCATGGGCAAAAATACCTTTAAAGTAATTTAAACTGTATGAAATGAATAAAAGTAGATTGTTTATTTACACATCACACAATACGCAATATACACATAAGTTCGGCGGCTACTTTAAACGAGACACACTCTATAATCTTATAAGGAAATGGCAGAATATTTGCTTAGATTGCAAAACTGTTGTGAAAGCACTAGCCATGAAAATAGCATTTATAGATGCTTTTTATCATTCAGTAACTAGGTCATATATCCTTCTTGCTTGCACATGCATGGCCGGACCTGTGCACCGAGCCATAGGCAATGGAAAAAACCATTATGGAAGATAAGTATAGGGTGGTAATAGCAGCAACATACAGGAAGTACTGAAAAGACCATTGCCTCCTGGCTGAAATGGACGTGGGGTAGCCAGCACACGAAAGCTCATCTAAGACTGTGGGAGGCACCACGATGCTTGGATCACAAACTGGACACAGGCATCTTAGAGCTTTTAGGTTCTCAGTGCCGGTGTTTACCATGTTTACTGCTGTAGAGAATGAAAGAAAAAGTTACAATGAATTTGAAATTAAACCCTTTACTGAATATATTCATGTATCTTTTGAAATGTAGGTTAATTTATTATCACATATCAAGCCTAAATCCTGTCATGAGCCACTAAACCCATTCTATTACCCTCTTTTTGGTGGATTTGGTTTCGTCAGGTGAAAGGTTTTGTCAATCTGTTTCATGAGGTCCTGCACCCATTTCTCCTCTGGTCTAGCGCAAAACTGCCGACCTCGCCTCAGCTTGAACCTGAGGAGCAAATAAAGACCATTGGTATTGTTAACTCTCCATTTTAGGTACTTATATTTATTCCTTTTTTTCCCCCCATTAATCACATTGCTTTAATAACCCTGAATCCCAAATTGTGCATGCTCATGTCTGGGTATCTTTCCATTACTGTATATGACATTAGTCCCAGTAACTCACACTATCGCACGAAGATTACATCCTCCATCCTGCTCCTGTCGTCTGTAACTCACCACTCTTTTCTTGACGGGAAATTTCACCCCCTGTACATAGGATAGGCAGCAGTCTTCATACGAGCCTATAGCAAGACACACACACATACAGCATGTTACGTAAGTGTTGAGTAGGATTATGAGAGTAGAATTACTAGTACGTTAAGAACAGCACAGTGGTTCTGTTGATTTGTTAAGGTGAAGACGTCAAGGATCAAGTTTCTTGATCTGCCCCGGTAGAACAGTACAAATATCATTTACACAGCAAAACGAATGCAGTCAGAAACAAACAATACACTCCCACTCTATTCACGCTTTAGAAATTAATATAAAAGATCACAACTGAACATCAGGTATGTTATCATCTCTTTTACTTTTGGGAAAAAAGATTGAGGGATGAGTGGGATGAATGGAAATGCAATCATGGCTTTTAGCAAGTGCTGCTTATCACTGAGTAGGAATGTTTGATTTACAAACACGCTCGAGTAGCTATGAAATCGAACATCTGTCCTCAGAGTACTTCCTGCAACTCCAGCTGTGTTGATTAAATGAACAAGAGATCTAGTAAACGCAAGAAGGAGTTTGTAAACTCCAAAAAGTAAATCCTGCAGATATTTACCAAAGGAAATAAACATAAACCAGGTGCACAAGAGATATTTTTTTAAATGCATATGAAAGTCATATAAAGAAGAGTTGAGCCTTTTGTTAATGCCATAAATGATTTACGTAATAAACAGGCACACATGGCAATTACCTTGTGCCAGGCTGAGGTAGAGGACACTGAGGAGCAGGAGGAAAAAAAGCAGGCTGAATCTCATGGCTCAAGGTGACGTTTCTCTGCAAGAACACATGGAAAAGTCACATTTGTATGTTCCTTAAATTACATGTGCTTCCTTAAAGTGCCAATAAACCTTAACATATCCCACAATTCCCACATGCATTATCATTTACACCTGGAACCTTGGATCATACAGTAAATGATTCTGACAAACATCTGTAATGTCAAGTGGTGTTAGAAAGGCAAGTTTCGATAACATGTTTGCATATGCACTGTACATAATAACACAACAACAACATATATACATAGTACACAGATTTTGTGATTTCAAAGTCCAAAGTTCAATCTTAGTAACAAGTGTGTAACAAACCCTCTTTACATTTCCTATCAAAGCACCATTTTGGTAAATACAAACGTTACAAAATCGAACTGTTCAATAGGTTCATAATATTTGTTTTTACTATTTAAGCAAATGAAACAATTGCATGAGTTCAAACTGATAGCACTAAAAACTCACAAGCAATAAATAAAACAATAAACACAAACACAATGAACTATTATAAAACCATCGAAGTTATACTATTCTGCTATAATTGTAATGCAGCAATCCATGATATACTTACCTGAGTCAGGTAGGGAAATAACAGAGATTACAGCTGGTCTCCAGGAGTCTGCTCACCTCTTCAATTTATGCTCTTTTATAAAGAGGCCAGCCGTGACACCAGCAGAGAACACACCCTCAGAGTCATAAAAGTGATACTTTCACTTTCCTGGTGCAAGTAAACGCTTTTTTTTTTCTGGTCATTTCATCTGTTTTGTGTTATGTGCCAATTGTTTTGGATGTTACACTTGTTTCATATTTTATGGGTTTCTACCATACCCATAAAACACAGTATATAACATATACAATATATATAATATCAGACATTAAGCTATTTGTAAGGGAATACTTCCAATGTGATTGCTCCTGTTTTTTTTTAGTGTTTCGCAGAGTTATAAGTGTTCATTTTTATATTCTCTGTCTGAATATTGTTTGTGGTAATTATTCTGATACCATCTTGAGAGTTTTTGTCTCAATGTAACTGCCCTACATAACATGGAAATACCATGTTATGGAAATACCATGTTATGTATTGCATTTACTTCTTTATGTCAGTACATGTACTATTCCCATGCTTCCATACTTTTACAATTTTCTAATCTTAATTTTAATTTATGTATAATGTGTATATTAATGTATATACATTGCTTGATTTTAGGGTGGAAAATACTCAAGTATTTGTACATTTTTACTATAATAAAGTATTATTGTTTGCACTTTACCTGAGTGGATGACTTCTGCCATCCATCCAATGACTGTAAAATGCTCAGTAGAATTGCTTCCAATGAAATTCATTTACATTTCAGTTTCATCAATGCTGAAAAAAAACTATCAAGAATCATCATCTGCTGAAATCTTTTCTTGATACACAATGTAGTTAATGCTACAGCTATGTGTGTGTGTTTGAATATAGATAAGCCACAAGACTGCAGAGGTTTTCTACACTGAGGATGAGCATGCCTGGCCCTACCTCAGTAAATTCTCAATATGTTAGAGTGAGCAAAGACTCGTCTAAAATGAGGCGTCTCCTTTTCCTCCCTAGAAAGCATGAACATCTAATCTGAAAAATCATGTTTCTGTAATTTGTAAATATTAACTGGCTATATTTAACTAAGTTAACATGTTTTCTTTGCTAATTCCAGGTTAGACTAGCATCAATTCCAGGAGCTAACATAAGTCAGATTCTAGTTAATGGAAAATGTTGGTTATTTACATGATATTTTACTTCTGATTAATTCATTAACAAACTACGTAGCGTTATTCACGAGACTAAATGAGATTAAATGATGTTTCACATTAAGACAAAAATCATCTAATAATTTTATAGTAATAAAAGTTACTTTTCACATGAAAACATAACATTAACTTAATGTCATTAAAATTTCAGTACATTTAAAAGTAGTAACTTTTTGACTTTCACTTGAGTACACTTTTTTTGGCTGGGTACTTCTACATTTAAGTTATGAGTTATGATCATATGCATTGCAGTATATAGCAGTCTACTTATAATACAAGTTTTATATACAGTATTGTACATGTTATTGTCCATATATATTATTTAGCCATATAAACCATAATACATGTGAAATACAGTAGAGTCCTAAAGTCTGGGAGTACTAGTGAAAATGCTTTGATTTAACATTCTTTGCAAATGTAATTTTTTTTCATGACATATGATATTAGCAGTAATAACTTGAGTGAAAAGTAGATTCTTAGAATTATATATATATGAATTTCAAAATTTCTTAGTATTTGTTATGTCCCTCTTTTGCTTTAGTGACAGTGTGCACTTGAGCTGTACACGTTTGAGGAAATCCTGATGAGCCATGCTAGATCAAATCCATCAGAGTGTCGTCTGAACACATGCTCCAGTGGAAGGGATAAAACTCCAACCGTTTGAACAAAGGGGTCAATATAACAAATTTGCTCAAATTTAAATAGTGAGCCAGAAATAGTACAGAAAATATTGAATATTTTCTTTCTGAGTTTTTAATTTTTAAAAATTCTAAAACCTTCGGTTTATTTGCAGTTTTAAATGAAAAGTTTTTTTCAATATGGTCTAAGACTTTTGGACCCCACTGTATATGAACCTGCTTCCAAACAGAAAAGAATGTGTACAATATAATAACTATAATGATGTAAAATATAACTATAATATATAATCAATTCAATTATTCAATCATTATTTGTATAGCACTTTTAACAAAAGCCATTGTCACAAAGTAGTGTATCAAAGTATTCTGTGAAGTATTCTTCAAAGTATATTATTCCTATGTTATAAATGTTTTTCATTTTATATTTTCCTTTCATAATGTTTGTCTTTCTCCATGTCTATGGTACCATTTCATCAAGTAACCAATGATCAAATGGTACCATAAAACAGAAAGAAAAGGCTTGATAGACATATTGTGTAATAAATTGGACACACAATTCACGATTCTCAATTCTTAAGTAACAGAAGATGTTAAAAAGTGTACATTATGATATTAAAACAATCAAAATGACATTTGTGATTGTGATTTTTTCTTCTTCTTCAGTTTTTCAGGGCCTCCAGCTGTTTGTTTTGGATCTCCAGCATGTATTCAGTTATTTTACTTCTTTATTTAGCGTTTTATATTTATCTTAGTTCACTATACACTTTGGTTGTGTCTTTGTATCTTTTTTACTTCTGAGTGATGGTTTGCATTGTTGGTAATAATATCACTAAAGACTCCCTATATCCACTAAAGATATTTTATATCCTCTTCCATCTCTGTGAAAGGTCAATATATTCAGTTTTAGGTTTCAAAATATCTGATTCTTTTGACTTTTACAGAGAGTTGGAGACTTATAAGAATTTACAGTTATTAGCCACTTTAATGAGGCACATGCAAAGAAATTAACTAGAGCATATCGACAGGAATCTAACTTTGAGGAAAACTGCTGGCAATGTTTAAGCTGTATGAAGTGGCAAGAAAAAAATCAATTAAATGAAATTCTGTTTTATAGATTACATTGTACATTTTTTCATTTTTTTCACAGAAAAAGTGAAAAATCTTTGCAATTCAATTGTATAATTTTGTGTGTGTGTTTTTTTTATTGGCTTATGGGATGGTTGCTGTGCTTTTTCTGTTTTTTCCCCTTGTAATCCAAGTCATGGTTGATTCAGATGTCCTTGTTTTCAGTGACATAAACACTGCCTTTCTGTCACAGAGGCTGTAATACCTTTCTATTATCTTTCAGCACCTTCACAACAAACAACATGGCAAAAAGGTTCACAGGACTGCGAATTTGCCAGGACTGGCATGAAAAAGCTTGTACAAAAATGAAGTGTTGAAGTAGCTGGGCGGGTTAGCAGTGGGTCCGTTTGTCATTTATAGCAATTCTGCTAAAATCTCCCACAATTATCATTTCAATCAGGGCCCACAGTCCCCAAACACATACCTGAGTCTTTCAAGGAAAGAAATCAGTGTCTAGATATCAAAAAGTGGAATGTATTGTTGCATTATATCAGATCAGAGCAGTAAGGTTTTAGGTTATTGAAAATAATCTGATCTAGTGTGACAGTATGAAGTAATATGTTACCAATATGTAAGAATTTGCTAAATGCACTCAGATTCATGGAGAGTTTCTGAAGAGTCATTCACCTCTTGCCAGATCTTACATAAGAACAGACATCTCTGTAATATAAGGCATTAAGGAGCCTTAAAAAAATTAAGCTTTATAGAGTTTTTATGAAACTCAATCCCAGCAAACAGTGCTGTTTCAACTTGTCAGAAAGAGAAGTGCTTTCATTTGTAATTTCTCTTTGAGTATCAGTGAGGAGTGTCACCATTATGTGACGAGCCAGGTCAGCATTTCACATGTTCACATTTTCGAACATGCACTCTCTTGTAGAGGAGTGGTCCCTCCAGGTTTCTCATGCTTTGAGGCAAACAAGAATGGTCTAACATTTTCTTTTCATATCCCAAGGCTGTAATGTTAGCTTCTTTTGGCTTTGTTGAATGTCAGCATGCCCTGAAGCTATGGTTTTGTTTGCAGCAAAGAAAGACGTGAATAAATGTTTGACCCAGACCTCATTTTGACAACTCAGAGTCTACCATTAGTTTCCCTCATATTTAGTGTAAACATTAACTAATTCATCTCTCCCATCTTGTAACTGCTTTAAAATAGTTAGGGCTGTGCAGGATCTGGAGTCTGTCCTGGGAACACTTTGTGCAAGGCAGGGATGCCAGTTCATCGCATGGCGCCATGCACACACGAACAATTTAGCATAGCCAATCCACTTACTGGCTGGGAGGAAACCAGAAAACCAAGAGGAAACCCGTACGGATACATGCAAATCTCTACGCAGACATGAACCTTTTTAGCCTTTCCTTTATTAGCTGTGTACAGTTTAAAGTTTCTACATGAGACGCGGTGGATAATTTGATAGCATGATCTTTATTATTGACTAAAAATTTATACACACACCCATCAATTGTGAGAATGTACTTTTGCTGGTCAACAGGTTTTATTATTATTATTATTATTATTATTATTATTATTATTTATTTTATTTTTTTTAACTGGGGTGATTCTATTATTTCGTCAATACAGCAAGCAAGTCTATTTCTTTTAACAGAATAAAATGCAAATTATTAAATAAAAAGGAGACAAATAATATTAATTAGCAAGGATTAGCAAGGATTCTGCTTACAAATGGATGAGTTATGTTGTATATCAGATGTGAAACATCTCTAAGCTGGATTAAATGTAACCTGGCTTAGAGATGTTTCACATCTGATATACAACATAACTCATCCATTTGTGAGTTATATTTGCCAATATACAGTATAACAGAACAGACTGTAATTCCTACTTTGACACGATTTCCCTTCACAGTCGTATACTATAGATATCCACTGAATCATCACATTCTGTCTCGTCAAAACATTAAGCTTATGCAAACATTCCTCTATGTCCTCTTTATCATACATCCAATCTTCAAACATGTGTAGGCCTAGTTGAGTTTCACGTCAGGATGACAGGCATGGCCACATAGGTGGTATAGCCGTGGCACTGAAATAAATCTTGCCATAATACCTGCCACTCGAGCTCTAACCTCATATCACATCTCTGATAGTCTTATTCATGGTTAATCCTGATAAATTGGATGAATCATATTTGTGTCATGTTGATTTAATTGCCAAATCTCTTTTTTATATATATGTAACTATAGAGCAGCTATAATGATATTATATGGACTTTCATTTTGCGTAATTTAACAAAGTCGAACAACCTTGTCCTAAAGAAAATTAGGAACTGCTGCTTCTTAGTGTGCTTTTTGTAACCCAATGCAGGAAACCTGAATCATAAAGCAGATCAAGCAGATAATATACATCCACTGTTCACTTTAATAGGAACATCTGTACACCTGTGCATTTATTCAGTTATCCAATCATTCAATCATGTGGCAATACATAAAATCATGTGGATACAGGTCAAGAGCTTCAGTTAATGTTCACATCAGATATCAGAATGGGGAACAAATATGATCTCTGTGACTTTAACTATGGCATGGTTGTTGGTGCCAGACAGGCTGGTTTGAGTATTTCAGAAACTGTTGATCTCCTGGGATCTGCACACACAACAGTCTCTAGAGTTTACACAGAATGGTGCGAAAAACAAAAAACATTGAGTGAGCAACAGTTCTGTGGGTGGAAATGCCTTGTTGATGGGCAGTAACTCAAATAATCACTCTTTACAACCGTGGTGAGCAGAAAAGCACCTCAGCATGCACAAAACATCAAACCTTGAGGTGGATGGGCTACAACAGCAGAAGATCACATCGGGTTCCACTCCTGTCTGCCAAGAACAGGAATCTGAAGCTATCTTGGGCATAGACTCACAGAAATTGGACAGTTGAAGACTGGAAAAAAAAAATCACCTGGTCTTTTTCCAGTCTTCAACTGTCCAATTTCAGTGAGTCTGTGCTCATGATAGCCTCAGATTTTGTCTTACAGATTTGGCTGACAGGAGTGGAACCTGATGTGGTCTTCTGCTGTTGTAGGTCATCCACCTCAAGGTTTGATGTGTTGTGCATTCTGAGATGCTTTTCTGCTCATCACAGTTGTAAAGTGTGCTTATTTGAGTTACTATAGACTTCCTGTCAGTTCAAACAGGTGTTCCTATTAAAGTGGACGGTGAGTGTAATTTGTCCTCCTACACTTATCTATGGTGCTGTCAGATCTGATAATCCATAATTCATAACAGTAAAACTGACTGGATTTTTTTATTGCAACAAATAAATTAGATATCAACAAGTAAAAAAGTAATTAAAAAAAGTAATAATCTGTCATTACTACATTAATTACTGAGCATTGTTGTTTTTAAACCAACTTTCTAAAGTTTCATTCACTGTCTTGCATCAAATTTCTAAACATGCCTTTCTTTGCTTATCATTTTTCTGCTTTCAGCAAGACCTCAGATAGTATATTTTGTTTTTCAAAAATTTATACCCTAACAGTGTTTTGTGTTAAAACTAGTCTGTGTTTTAAGGTTTCTTTAAGGATTTCTCCTCACATTTTAATCTCAAATACGCTTCTTCAAGCAGGAGTCACAGCACCTCGTGCTCGCAGGCTATTTTCTCTCTCAGGTTGGGTCATGTTCTGACAGTCGCTAATATTTCTCAGATTTCAAGGTCTCTCCATCATCAGTTCTTGCAATGAGGCCTAATGTTTTGCTCATGTAGCCCCTAGTTTCCCTGTGATCACTGTGAATGACACTTAACAATTCATCTTCAGGACAGGGTTTGAAGAAGTGGCTATATGATAGTGCTGCTGAAGTTTAAACCCTCACATTTTCTTTCAGCAGACCAGTGAAGCAAAATGCATTAAGTAACTGCCAGAACTATTTTCAGGAATTTTAATGTTGACACTTCAGTTGTACTTTCCTCTTAAACGTTGATCCAGATCCTGAAAACGTGCATACTCTGAACATGTTGAGTGCCATGTTAAAACATATTTAACTTATTCTTGCTCATGCTTCAATGATTGTCATGTATATAATTTATTGTCTGTTTTATCAAAACATGTCACCAGTGGTTTTTGACAGTTTTTGGGCACAATCCAAAATGTTCATATAAACTTTTGATGCCCAGTGTTTCACTGAAACTGGAAAAAAGACCAGGCAGTGTTTTTTTCAATCTGCAACTGTCTGTTTTAGGGAGCCCGTGATCACTGTAGCCTCAGATTCTTGTTCTTGACTGACAGGAGTGGAACCTGACGTGCTCTTCTGCCCATCTGCCTCAAGGTTTGACATTTTGTGGTTTCTGAGATGCATTTCTGCTCACCACGGTTGTAAAGAGTAGTTATTTGAGCCTCTCTGTCAGCTTAAACCAGTCAGCAGGTGTTTCCACCCGCAGAACTGCCACTCAGTGGATGTTTTCTGTTCCCCCTCACCATTCTGTGTAAACTCCAGAGACTGTTGTGCGTGAAAATCCCAGGAGATCAACAGTTTCTGAAATACTCAAACCAGCCCATCTGGCACCAATAGCCATGCCACAGTTATAGTCTTTTTCCCTCATTCTGATGTTTGATATGATGCTCTAGACCTGTATCTTCAAGATTTTATGCGTTGTGATGCTGCCACTTGTTTGGTTGATTGGGTAATTAATTGCATGAATGAGCAGATGTATAGTTCCTAATAAAGTGGAGAGTGAGTGAATATTATATAATGATATTTGGTAGGCAGTAATCAAATCTCAAGGTAGATACTTTGAGAAATTATTATACATAGATTCTTGCAGTATATTATTAAAAACTTTTTTTTAAAAACCTACAACTTTAATTATTAAGTTGTATGTTTAAGTGGTCTAATTCAGGAATTTTTTTCACCCAGGGACCCCTTTAACTGTAAAATTAATTCCTCAGAACCCTCTATATAAATTTATTTTCTGAACATAATCCGACTATTCAAATATTAGGCTCATTATACATATGTGTAAAAATAATAATTTGGCTATTTAGTGGAATCATAATGCTTATTATTAATGCATTTTCCACCAACAGAACATCTTAGGTTCAAGCAGACTTTATTTATAGGCCGACTTATTTTTGAGTTTGGATTAAACACATTTAAGTCATGTGACCAGATAAACTTGGCTATGCTTCACGGACCCCTGGGGGTCTCCGGACACCACTTTAAGAACCACTGGTCTGGTTGTTAAAGAGATGCGTGCAGTCAACAACTGACAGCAATTTTTTTAACTACATACACTGTTCAGAAAAAAACTTAAATCCAGAACAAGCTGTTTAGTTGTCCCTTTGGGGAACCATTAAAAGTTCTGTGTAGATGCCTAAAACAGAATGTTTCCCTGTCAGAGGAAGATGAAAACCCTTAACTATCCAAATTACCCACTGAAGAACCTTTACAAATTTGCAATAATTAGACAGTGTCTGTATAATCTTAACCACCAGCTGGAACCCTTTTTTTTTTTTTTAGCTTTCATTCAGGTGTAAATTATGATCATAATATGAAGACCCAATTAAAGCTCTGTTACTCAAACATCCATCATAAAACATGTCAATGTAGTTCTATGTCACCCCTTCTAACTGCCAGGGGCGGTGAGAATCACCTGGATACCTTTTTGTGTGCATGCAAATGCACACCGAGAGCTTTCAACAAAGTCTGCCTGACTGACTATTAACATTACTGTCACTTATTTCCAATATATAATTCCAATATCATTTACTTATAATTTTGTGCATTTTGCATTGGTCTTGGAAAAAAACAACAACCTTGATTTAACAAAATTACAAAGTCTTAAAAGTACACAATATAAAAAAGGACAAGAGTTCCCATTGCACAATCAGTGACGGCTTTATCCTACTCAGGGTCCTGGATCTGGTGCCTGTCCAGAGAATGCTTGGCATAATGCAGGAATACACCCTGGGTGGGAAACCAGTCCATTACAGGGCACTCTGGACACAATTTCACTCTCATTCACACCTAGGAGTGATTTAGAGTAGCCAATCCGTCTACCAACATGTTTTTGGGAGATGGAAGGAAATTGGAGCACCCAATGAAAAGCCACATGGACACAAGGCGAGCATGTGAAAACCCACACAAACAATAACCCGAGCTCAGAATCGAACCGGAGACTCTGGTGTTATGCTGCCCAGTACAAATCATGTTGCAGGTAAATCCTTGTATGTGTCCTTTGGATATGGACAATAATTCCTGGCATGTATTTGCAATTACATTGACCTAGTTCAAGCCAAACTAATTCAAGTAAAGCACAACCCATGCCCTATGTATTAGATATTTTATCTTTTTCAACTACAATTGAGGCCCACAATAATGGAATTTTTTTTTTTTCACCAAATCACTGCATATTATTTGGCACAGCAAGAGTAGGAGATAGGAAAAAAAAAAAAAAGAATCTGAAGTTGGCATCATCTACTCTGTTTCCCACTCAGGTCATCTGTCTTGATGGATTAAATGCAACGAACCCTTAATGACAGTGAAAGCTCACAAAAGATCTCTGAAAAATGATGGTCTATTGCTAAGCACACCTGATGGTGCCTAAAAAAACAAATGCATGAGTATTGTCCTCCACACTGCATCAGTTAAATGTTACGTATTACTCTTGTATTTCTGCAGAAAACCAGTGATCAGCCAGTGATCAGGTCTGCTTTGGGGTTTGAGACAGACTCAAAATGATGCCCCTCCCCATGAACATCTCGCTTTTCTCCATAGGATGTGTGAATGAACCATGTTTGACGGTAAGTCTGAACAAATAAAAAATATATTGACAAATAGATGAGAACAAAAGATTTAATGACAAAAATAATAGAAATCCTGACCAAATATAAAATATCCAATTGACAGATAGGTTGACAAGAGGATTAAGGAGAAAAAATAACATGGATTAAAGTGCTCTTTGTGTGTGTGTGTGTGTGTGTGTGTGTGTGTTCTTTCTACAACTATCTTATACTTCATTCATTTATTAATTCATCTTCAGTAAGCATTGTCGAAATTTGTCAGCTATATACTTGGACTAGATCCTGTTTCAATTCTAAACATCTGATAAATGAATGAATAAATGAATGAATGAAGTAAACATTGCCCTAAAATACAGTGCACCAATAGTGCAGTCTAAAATAAAAGCACATAATCCCCAGTATGCCACTACTTTTATTATAAATTGAAAGGAATGGTTTGTGCATATAGTACTTGTTACTTGTTATTCACAAACAGTGAGGTAAACTGTTTAGGAAATTCCAGATCAAGAAATAAACTCAAAACATTTTTCATTGCCGGTAATTGTTTACAGTGTTTGAATTGTATGTGGTAAGCAAGTGTGGGGGAGTCTTGAACTCTACTGGAGACATTCTTGAGCAATGGAAGGAGCACTTAGAGGAACTTCTTAACACAGTGGTCCTCCCTTTAGGAAACAGTGCTGGAGTTTTCTGAACTTTCAGAGTCAATCAGTGTGGTTAAAGTTACTATAGTGGTCAGTGGCATTTTCAGTGACAAGGCTGCAGGGGTGCCTTCAGTGGCATCTTCAGTGGCAAGGCTGCAGGGGTGCCTTCAGTGGCATCTTCAGTGGCAAGGCTGCAGGGGTACCTTCAGTGGCATCTTCAGTGGCAAGGCTGCAGGGGTGCCTTCAGTGGCAAGGCTGCAGGGCTACCTTCAGTGGCACCTTCAGTGGCAAGGCTGTAGGAGTACCTTCAGTGGCAAGGCTGCAGGGCTACCTTCAGTGGCACCTTCAGTGGCAAGGCTGCAGGGGTGCCTTCAGTGGCAAGGCTGCAGGGGTTGATGAGATTTGGCAGGAGGTGTTGAAGGCACTGCACAAGGTTGGGGTTGAATGGCTAGCACACCTCTTCAGTGTTGAGTGGAGATAGTGCAGTGCCTTTGGACTGGCAAACTGGAATGATAGTCCCTATTTTTTTAAAAAAAGGTAAATAGAGAGTGTATTCCGATTATAGGGGAATCAACTCCTCAGCCTCCCAGGAAAAGTCTGTGTCAGGGTTCTGAAGAGATTGTGTGTCCCTGATATTTACTCCTGCACAGCTTTTAAAATAAAGTCTATTGTGTACCTTTTAGGGTTCTTCTGATCATCCCTCTGGTGAAACCTCAAAAGCTGCATGACATCATAATACAGGAAATGTATTTTGTGTGATTTTTAACTGATATTTTGTCATACCATTGCACCAGGGCTGTCAAATGAAGCTAAGTTTATACAAAATAAAGCCACAACAAATGATTTCATTTAAATCAAGAAAAATCATGTCAAATTATTTAGCTGCATTTTGAAATGCTTACGAATAAACATTTAGATCAGAGATGAAGGTCACAGTGTAGATTAACAACACAGTAGAGCACTTTTCAGTCTGAGGTCAGATCGTTTTATGCTACTGTCCCACATGTAAACATATCTGATGCTCCCTGAGCAATATCGATGTATCAAATAATGCTTGTTGTGGTGTAATATGATATGTAATATGAAGGACCCCTGAAATAGAAGGTTTTTGGTATTCCAGGCCTATTTACCTGTCATGACTCAGCGATTTGGCACATGTATAAATCCAACAGCTTGTGTGGTGGTGAGAGCTGCGTATTTTTGTACCTTTTTAATAAGTGCCCCTTAATGCATGTCAGTGAAATGATTGATTAGCTCTTCAAACATAAGCATTAAACTATAATGAAAAGAAGATTTGGCCATAGATGAGAGACATGCACAATGGCAGCTCGATGACATGATGAAGATTTGATGAAACTATACTCCTTCCTAGTGAGCTTTAATACAATATAGTGCTTATATACTGTATTGATCTTGGCAAAAAAACCTTGTAGTACACTAAAAGATTTGTTAACAATCCCTTTGTTGCAAACCTGCTTGTTCCTTGGCACCTCCTCTGAATTTTACTTTGCAATCACTGCACAGTACTTCAACACAATACACCAGAAACTTAAACCTTAACCCAGAACTGAACATGGCTTAAACTGGCAGGTTTTTTTTTTTTTTAAATTTATTTAATATTAACACTAACACGGTGCAAAGGCTGGAAAACACCAGAAAAGAATGGCACCACTGTCAGCATGGTGTGTGAATCCTGGCTGTGACAGTTCTTCAACCTCAGCTCCATCATTCAAGGTCTTTATTGGTCTCAACTAGAGATCCCGTGCGAGCAGTTATTAATTTGTTTACTTTTAAAACAAATGAATTTAGTTGGGTCTATTTCTTTATTAATATAAACAAACTAGTAGCCTTCAAGCAGAAGAACCAATGCAATCTTTTAGTGGGGGTTAATTCAGTGGTAGACGTGGCTGAATCAATGTAATCTAGTTGAGTTAGTTGTGGTGGTTCAGTGGTTAAGGCCCTGAGTTACAGATAAGAAGGTTGTGTTCAAATCCCAGCACTGCCAAACTGCCATGGTTAGGTCCTTGAGCAAGATCCTTAACCTTCAGCTCAGTTGTATCCTGTGGCAGTTTTTTTTTTTTTTTTTTGAAATGAGCAGATGTACTGGATTATGTGTTATTTTGTAGTATGTAAGCTATTACAGTACTTTACTGTAAATATGTTTATGGTAAAAAATTTTGCAGTATTTTATTGACAACCCCGTTGACAGTAAATTACTGTAGAAGTTACAGTCAATTTTGTAGAGTGTAAGGATGCTGTAAAACACCCACATGAAAGTCTTTGTTGCATCCCACAGGACCAAATGCCCTGTGAACCTTTCTGCCAGCTTTCTAAAAGGAAACAAATAGTGCACCACCTATTCATATCTGTATTTATATCTATTTGGAAACCATTATTTGTTCATATTCATATTCCGTTGCATCCCTACTCCATACAATACCTTTATGTAATGTTGGAGTTAAAACATTTATATGTTTTATATGTTTATACATATAAAATGAAGGGCCAAACAGGAAATAATTATATGAAACATGAATATATATAGTTATAATTCTGAATATGTAAATGTATAAACTATATATTCCGATTTACATTTATATATTCAGAGTTATAACTATTATATATTCAGGATTTATAAATATATATTCATATCTCATATAATTATTTCCTGTTTGGCCCTTCATTATATATACTGTGCACATATACTGTGCAAAGGTCTTAGGCACATGCAAAGAAATGCTGTAGAGCAAAGATGCCTTCAGAAATAATGAAATTAAATATTTCTTCATTAAAAAAAACACTATAAAGAGCAGTAAACAGTAAAAACTCAATATTTGGTGTGATCCTTCACTTTTAAAAAAAATAGTAGTCTCAGGTAGAATTAGTGCAGTTTTATAAGGAAATGAGCTGTAAGTTTTACTGAGCATCTTGCAGAAGCAGCCACAGTTCTTCTGGAGACTTTGACTGTCACACTCGCTTCTTATTTTTGCAGCAAAACCCAGCAGCCTTCATTATGTTTTTTTTTCTGAAAAGTGGTCTCTTATGTAATCTGCTGCTTTCTTTACTGACATACAAACATTTTTCTGTGACATTTAATTTTGTGCTGTAAAACTAATGTTTGGAAATCTAAAAAAGTTTTTGTACTGAATCAATAATGTAGAAGTCATAAAATAATATATATATATTATTATTATATATACACAGTCAGGTCTGGAAGTATTTGGACAATGACGGAGTTTTTGTGATTTTACCTTTATACACCACCACAATGGATTTGAAATAAAACAATCAAGATGTGATCGAAGAAGTTCCACAAAAAAATTTACCATTACCATTTACCATAAACATTTACCATTTAGGAATCACAGCCATTTTAAGCAAAGTACTTCCATTTTCAGGGCTCAAAGGTATTTGGACAATTGACTGACAAGAAGTTAATGGACCAGGTGCGGTCCATTCCCTCGTTACTTCAAGACAAATGAAGCAGATAAAAGGTCTGGTGTTGATATCAGGTATTGAGTTGGCATTTGGCAGCTGTTCGACTGGAGCTACCAATATGAAGTCAAAGGAGATCTCAATGCAAGTGAAGGAGGCCATCATTAGGCGTGGCCAAATCAACAGTTGGGTACATTCTTAAAAAGAAAGAAAGCACTGGTGAGCTCAACAACATCAAAAGACCTGGAAGACCACGGAAGACAACTAAAGTGGATGATCACAGAATCCTTTCCTTGGTGAAGAAAAACCCCTTCACAATATCAACAGAAGTCAAGAATACTCTGGAGAAGGTAGGCGTATCATTGTCAAAATCTACAATCAAGAGACGCCTTCATGAATGTAAATACAGAGGGTTTACAACAAGATGCAAACCACTGGTAACATTCAAGAAGACGAAAGCTAGATTAGTCTTTGCCAGAAAACATCTAAAAAAGCCTCCCATGTTCTGGAATAAGATTCTTTAATGAAACCAAGATTAACTTGTACCAGAATGATAGGAAGAGAAAAGTATGGTGAAAGAAAGGAACAGCTCATGATCCAAAGTATACCACATCATGTGTCAAACATGGTGGAGGCAGTGTTATGGCATGGGCATGTATGGCTGCCAATGGAACAGGCTCACTGGTGTTTATTGATGATTTGACTGCTGACAGAAGTAACAAGATGAATTCTGAGGTGTATAGGGCTATACTCTCTGCTCACATTCAGCCAAATGCTACAAAACTGATAGGATGCCGCTTCACAGTGCAGGTGGATAATGACCCTAAACATACTGCGAAAGCAATTCAAGACTTTTTGAAGGCAAAGAAATGGAATATTCTTCAATGGCCAAGTCAGTCGCCTGATCTCAACCCAATAGAGAATGCTTTTCACTTACTGAAGACTTTCACTTACTGAAGACTTTGTAGACTTTCACTTCAACTGAAGGTGGCTGCAGTGAAGGCCTGGCAAAGCATCTCCAGGGAGGAAACTCAGAATTTGAGTTTTGAGAACATGGGTTCCCGACTTCAGGCAGTCATTGACTGCAAAGGATTTTCATCCAAGTATTAACAATATACTTACAATTATGTCACTTTGTCCAAATACCTTTGAGCCCCTGAAAATGGAGGTACTTTGTTGAAAATGGCTGTAATTCCTAAATGGTAAATGCCATATTTTTGTGGAACCTCTTAAAATAAAGCTGATAGTCTCCACTTCGATCACGTCTTGATTGTTTTATTTCAAATCCATTGTGGTGCTGTATAAAGGCAAAATCACAAAAACTCTGTCATTGTCCAAATACTTCCAGACCTGAATATATATATATACCTGATACACACACACACATATATATAGAACTCAGGTGTTGCATCTGTTGAAAAACTAGCAGCACAGATTTTGCCAAGCAGAACTGATAAGAAGTGAAACAACCCACATGTTTTGAAATGGGTTGCTGATCAAGTACATGCTTTTATTTCTTTTAGTGGTTCTCTAATAGCCACCTTAATAGATCACTTTCTAGAATTAACCAATGTGTGAAACTAGGATTTTAGGAAATTATGTAAAAACAGAATGAAAAAAAAATTAACAGATGAGTTAAATAATAGTTACAAGCTTCTAATTGGTATATGGACCATCCAAGTAAAAAAAAAAAACATCCGGGAAAAGCCTCCAGTACTTTTGAGTTCGGAAACAGGTTTTTTTTTTTTTTTTTGGCATTGTAACTCTCACATGGACACCTGTGAACTTCACTTATCTTCACTATTTAGCATTCTATAAATATTTTCATATTATTACATGAAGAGGAAAAAGAGAGAAGCAACATGCAGCCGTTTTAAAAGGATTAACCCTCTATAACCCTGGCCCACAGCGAGCTTGGAACAAATGTGTTTTGAAATTATTGTCTAAAAAGTGTTTATATACACAATAATTACAAAGTAAAAGGGCATTGCAAATTCCTAAAGTTTTTTTTAGATATAAATAATTATTATAAAAATTAAATGAAGTAAAACATAAATATTTATAGAAAGGCTTCTGTCTGTGTCTATCTTTTCCATCTAAGTAGATCGAAAGCTTTCACAGCTAGATAGCTGCAGTTGATTAGCAAAGAGTCAGGACCTCTGCACCCATCACTGCACACTTTTTCTTTTATTTACGATGGATTTGTGAAGTTACTTCTCTGAACATGTGAGTACATGGGTTTTGCCTGAGGGATATGTCAAATGTACCACACATACACTGTTAACTCTACGAGGCATATCCTTATCACATACACTTAATCCCGTTCTCCCTTTCTCCCTTTTCATTATTTGGTGCATATGCAGAAATGCCAAAATACCTCATGATGATTTATGAGGCTGTTTTCTTTAAGGATCTCTTCAAACATCAAGCAGTTTCAGTACTGCATAAAAACGTAATTAATTTTCACAAGAGAACACAAGTAAATAACAATATCCTGCTAATATGATTATTCATTCATTCATTCATTCATTTGTTCATTTATCTCATTAACCACTTTTATACTAGTCATGTTTGTGGTGGATCCTGGGAACACTGGATTTCCAGATGTGTGCAGATTAATCCCTGATAATCTGTCTTGTATGACTTGTATGCCATGGTCCTTAAGAAAAAAGTATAGGCTTCAGAGTCTTGAAAGCAGCATGTCCAAATGATTGCACGCAAAAATTCGGCCTCATTTGAGCCCTAAACAGGCAGAGTCACGCCCTAGTAGGTGCCTCATTGCTCCCCATTCACCCTGAGGGACATGTTCTGAAAAGCTGTAGTCGATTGCTCACTTCCTGCCTCACTTCCTGTCTTTGAGTTGTTTAAAACGAAGTCTTGCCATTCTCTTGAATTAGGGAAGTTCTGAGCTGTGTTTTGCTGTTAACCTTTACTATGCTCTGACTATATTGCTATGATCTGTTTGACTACTTCTTTGGATTCTACTAGTTATTTTGATGTTTGATGCGATTACTGTGTTTTAACGACAATGTTTTTGGATTGTTTTGTAATTATATTTAATAAACTCTGCACCTAACTTCTAACTGAATCTGGTCCGTTACAGCATGGTAAGGCTATCGGATGTAATTAATGCCGTGCAGCCACAGGACTGGTTCGTGTCAGTGGTTCTGTGTGATGCGAATTTCCATGTTCCCATTGCCCCAGAACACAAATGCTTTTGAGGTTTGCTGTCCAAGGACAGGCACTCCAATTCAATGCTCTGCCTTTCAGTTTCTCTGTCTAGTGCCACTGGTGTTCTCGAGATGAAGGATTGCAGCCCTGTGGCACCTCTGATGGCAAGCGGCATCAGGACACTGGACGATTGGCTCCTATGTGCCCCCAAAACATCATGATATTCTTTTGTTGAATTTTTTTTGTAAGTTTTGACATGTATATTTGACAATGACAGTATTAAGACAACATTACAACTAATTGCAGCAGTGATTTTTACAGTACTATACTGTTATCAATATGTATAAACTATTTGAAAATGTGTCATAACAGTAAACAAACATTGCTGTAGGAAGGCTGAAAATACTAATTAGCCTGGCTCTCAATCAGCTCTATTGCCGGTAAGATATCGTAATTTTTTTTTATTAGATCGTTTTTACAGTGTATTCTTTGGCATCATTACAGAAATAATAAAAAAGTTTCAAAAGAACCCAAAGATCATAACATGTTAATACACAGAACTGCACAATTTGGATTCTCGGAGTTGGCACATTAAAAATCAACTATTAGACATTAACTCTTAACAAAAATCTCTGTGTTACAGAAGCCTTGGAATTATGCACAGGTCATTGTCAGTTATAAAGCCTGTTCAGTACAGCACATAACATTATAATGAAGGGTGACATTTGCATTACAACATTCCGAAACTTTATGAAACATTAGAGTTTATAAAAATGCTTACAAGGAATCATTATCAACCTACAAAGAATTATAAGCACAGCTATAATGATTCATGAATATAAGATGAACACAGGGTCTGAAAGAGCTAGGCCCACAATTTTCTGGTTTTCTAAAGTGTTTTACGCATTTAAAAAAATAATAGTAAACCCAATATCAGTAGCTTGCTACATCATGTCACATTAATTATAGACAATAAAGGCTTATCAACAGGGTGCATACAGGAATTTTGTAATGAGAGACTAATAGAATATAACCAGTAATAATGTATTGACTTAAGGCAAGACACTACAGGTAGAAACCAAAAACTCTTGTTTCTAAATGACCCGCATTCATGAATTTTTACCTGTTCATACCTATTTAGAAGGATATTACAGAGAAGGTTCCTAAAATGTTATATAAATGTAAAATAATTTTGGATTTACATTAGGTTTTATACTGAAAAATGACCAAAAAACTCACCCTACACCTTTTTTTTTATAACTGTCTGTGATGTTCTTTTTTTTTTAAATTCTTTTTATTATTTTGCACAATTAAATATATACACAAAAAGAAAAGTAGTAAGATTCAAATATACAGTGCAGGGAGATTCAAAACCCTGTGAGGCCTTATTTAAAGCTTTCACCTAAACAATGTTAAATTTTCACAAAGTAATAGAAAACACTAAATTAACTTAGAGAAAATAACACAGCTACATCAAAATGATAAACTAATAATAACAATATATATCATAACAACAACAACAAATATAAATACAGAAATGAGTGAATAGCGTGTATATATGTGTATGTCAGTGTGTATATGTAGAAGTGTAATGTACATGCGTGCATATGTACATGCCTGTGTGAATGTGCATACATGTATGCGTTCATCTATAAAAAATGCTTGCTTATAAATGTGTGTAAGCATATACAGTATAAGTAACATGAGGGGGATATTGGTGTATACACCTGAACAATAATAATAATAATACATATCATTATAAATGAAATAAAGAAAACATAATACATGGGCAACAATAACAATCTTGGTTGAGCAATAAATAAATGATTTTCATTTGAAAGGGTTTTCACAGTGAAGTAACCATTTTAATTCTAACATTATTCAAAGAATAGATTTTTTTTTGTTTTATTAAGTATGCAAATGTATTTAGATGAAGCCTGATTTACCTAAATAAATGTAAATTTATTACAGTACAAAAAAAAATACTTGTAAGAATACCAGCAATCAACTGACAAAGATTGTGATATCAAGTCTTTTTTTTTTTTTTTTTTTTTTTTTTTTTTT
>CM040474.1:13798206-13819116 GCA_022758105.1 Pangasianodon gigas
ATTTTAAGGGAAAAAAAAAAAAAAAAACTGGAAGAAGTTTGTTTACCAGTAGAGATGTTCAAATTGAGACATGATATATTTGCATTTGTTTTAAAACATAACTTGTTGTAAAAGTGCTGCACATTCTGACATGGCAGACTCTTAAAGTGTCTCTACTTGCTTTTCTGTCAGTTCAGAAAGGTTCACTTTTTGCAAAGCCAAGAGTTTGTTATTTTCAGGCATGACAATGGCGAGACCACTGAAAACACAAACATAGCTTCTACACCCAGTGTCGTGCACTATACAGTGGTAAGATAACCCATGCCAGATTTTTTTTTTTCACTTGTAATGTGATATAACAGCTAACAGATGTCAAGTGGAAAACAAATTGAAACATTTTAGGAAAGCAGTAGAAAAAACTCATAACCTGGTAGTGCACACCTTTTTATAGTGGGGCATGAGAATTATTTATTTATGAGTGTGCTCAGAATTAATTGATCACATTTAAACTCATGTTCAAAAGTAATTGTCATACACCAGTCATCAATAACGTGATTCGGGTTAACCACAAATAAAGATCAGCTGTTTCTGTAGGATTTTCTTGACATCATCGTGGTTTCATCCGACTGCTGAAGCCATGGTTCGCAAAGAGCTTTCTGATCTCACTGTCGAAAGGTATCAGTGAGGAGAACACTGTGCAAGCCATCATCAATAAATGGAGAAAATGGGACACCACAGTGACGTGAACAAGAACAGGATGTCCCTCCAAAATTGACAAGATGAAAACTTATCAGGGAGGCTGCCAAGAGACCTACGGCAACATTAAAGGAGCTGCAGGAATATCTACAATTACTCAGTCATGAATATCTACAATTACTACAGTTATCTACAGTTATTCCCATGTGGCAGCAGTCTATCATATTCTTTACAACTGTCTGCTCTATGGGGTAGGGTAGACTTGAGATAGAAGCCATTTCTCACCAAAAAATAAAACCATCCAAGCCCGCAGAAATCACCCCAAACCATGTGGCAAAATGTGTTATGGTCTGATGAGACCAAGACCCAACTTTTTGGGCTTAAATCTAAAAAAGATGTTTGGTGCAAAACCAAGACATCTTATCACCCAAAACACTATACTCATGGTGAAGCATGGTGGTGGCAGCATTATGCTACGGGGCTGCTTCTCTTCAGCTGGGACTGGGGCTCTAGTCAAGATAGAGGGAATCATGAATAGCTCCAATTACCAATATGTTTTGGCACAAAAGACAGCTGAAGTTGAACAGTTTCACCTTCCAGCATGATAACGACCCAAAGCACAAATCCAAGTCAACAAAGGATTGGCTTCAGAAGATGATGATCAGAGGCCTGTGCACAGAAGATCCCCTGGCAAATTGATTGATCTGGAGCATTTTTGCAAGGAAGAGTGGAATAAAACTGCCAAATTAGGACGGGCTAAGTTGGAAGACTCTTACCCCAAAAGACTGAGTGCTGTATTACAAGCAAAAGGTGCTATAACAATGTATTAGTTAAGGGGTGTGCACACTTATGCAACCAGGTTATTGCAAGTTTCTTATTTTCCTTTTTTTTTTTTTTAACCCTAAAACATTTTTGTTCTTCCAATTGAATTTTGCTGGTTGCTATATCACATTAAAGGTGGAAAAAGATCTGACATAACCTGCAGTTTTAACAGGTGTGTGAAGACCTTTTATATCCACTGTGTGACCAATAGGAAGCCGTTTAAGACTTGCCCTGTGGTATTGCTTGGTAGCTAAAGTTTACCTAATCTGGATTTACAGTCTATTTCCATTTCATTTCATGAATAATCATTTTGATCACTGTTTAAGACGAAGTGAAAAACATATTGGAAATGTGTTGCCCTACTTTCACATTACCAAGTGACAAAGCAAGAGACGACCGTTAATTTTCTGTCTACGTGTGCGAGACGGAGCTGAGATTTCAGCGACAGTGCAACAACTGACTTTTGAAATGAGACAATTATATGGTGTGTGTGTGTGTGTGTGATCTGACTTTTTTCTTCAGTCCCCGCCACTCACAACATTGGTGCCTACCTGCCGTTAGTTTTATTTTTTTTTGTCTGACACACGAAAATGCAAGAAAAACATGCAAGAATATCCATGGTTTCATCTTATCCTGTCCTACAAAGACTCATTAAATATGTATAGAGACATTACAAAATAAAGCTTGGAAGGAAGTAGCAGAGCTTGTTGGTGCTTCTGGTCAGTATATGTCGCTAATACAATTAGCTTGCTTTGCTAATCTGCCAACAAAGTGAGTATGAACCATTTTTCGCACATTTCACCATTAGTGGATTATTTGTGTTTAACTAGTTAGTTTTAGAAGCTATAGCTACTAATTAGTATTAGTGCATGTCCACAAGCGACAGAAGTGGTCACAAGAGACAGAATCACTTTTTAGTCTGCACGTAAAGTTAACCAACGGGCTGCCAATACCTTAGGCTTATATATCGTGTGTGTATGTGTGTATGTGTGTGTGTGTGTGTGTGTGTATGTATATATATATATATATATATATATACATGTGTGTGTATATATACATTCTGTTTATATGTAATATACACAAACAAGCATTGCTGGGATTTTTAATCTGTACGTTTACACCAGTGATTCAAACCACATTAACTGAGTCTGGTCATGTAGTATCAGCTTTCATTTACAGCAGTTACAGCAAGAGATGTATTACTACTGCTGTTAAAAATATCAGATAGGGTCAGGCTGATCATGTGTCTTTGTTTATTTACAAAATGTGATGTGTATACTAATCCCTCTTAACCATGCCAGAGTTTTATTAAGACCATGGGTCATTACAAGTGCATTAAAAAAGTTTACTTTAGAGGTCACTGGAGGTGCTTGCTTTCCTGATCTGTGAGTATGTGATCTATGGCCTTTAGATTAAAGTTTGGAAAATCAGGTATTAGTGAATTGCATTACATTGCAAATTATACATTACATGCATAATTAATAGAATGCTGATATCACACTTTTCCATGATGCACATCACATTTTTGTGTCATTACACCCCCATTTAAATATCTATGATTTTCGTTTTGCTTCCAAAAGTTGACAGTTCAGTAGTGTAAAGCCAGTGCACAATACATGATTTTAGACCCGATTTCCCAGTTGCAAGCTAATTTTGTGTCTCAGTGACTACCCTCTAAACCTCCTCCCTCCCTCCCTCGTGTGAACAGTTCAGCAATGAGATTTTCTGAATCTGAGCGCCATCAGCAGGGCTCTGATATTGCTATGTTTGATTTTGTCCTGATAAATCAAGCTGCAAGTAGTTGCAAGTACAGCGATGAGAAACAGCCAATGAGAGTCAGAGAGGAAATGAATTCATCTGCAGTCATGCGCAGCAGATCCCTGAATCCAGTTTAACATCCATCTATTCATGTTTGAGGGCAAGGGCAAAATCTAAGCACAGTAATAATTCTCTAAGAAATTATTTGGCACGCTATACTCATGGTTGTTAAGAACAGCAAAAAGAAAAACAAACATGACATGATTCCTGCTGGAGCACAGAATAAAAATAGCCAGTTCTCTTTGCAGAACAGACAGTCCTCACTGCCTGCATTTCTGTTCCTTCCTATTTTTTGGTATTTTCTTTTATCCCTTTTTTCATGTTTTTCAGCAAAAGTCGTGAAGCCACATGATAGATAGCACTGTTTATTTTCATGAGAAAGTGGATTTGGGGATAATGCGTGCGTCAGCAGGGATCTCTCCAGCCGAAAGATCATGTAGCATGTGTTCCTCATCTGCGAGACACTGTATTCTGAGTATACCCATATGTCCACAAAACAACTGATGACACATGATTAAAGCTGTGTAGTGTGAAAAGTTCAGTGATTTGGAGATTTTAAGATTTTGTCATGATTTTGTCCTGCATTCTGCTAAACCTGTGAGCATTAATCCATCTGCCACTGGAACAGGGGCTGGGTCTGTTTAATCTCTGCTTTCATCTGCCAATGACAATGTAAGACAGTAGAAGCAATTTCATTGGTCGGGATCTGTAACCTTTTCTGATTGGTTGACAGCTTTTGAGAATGGACGAGCAGGTAGAAATAAACCTGAGGCCGATCAGAAAAAGGTTGCAAGCAATTGAACTGAAGTGTCCATGCACACTTTGTAAATTTGAGAGTGAAAGCAGTAACAATCGTGCTCATGGATTAAATTATTGTGCTCTCAACCTTTTGTTGAAAATCACCATAAGCACCAGACTGTACACGTTTGACATTCCTGTTATGGCTATGAACAGGAAGTATACTTTTGAAAGTTTTTGAATGACTCGCGTTGTTAATTGGTCATGTCAAATGACATTATTAACCTGATGATCACTTGTGATTTTATTTTTTTAAATATTTAAATTTTTTAAATTTTTTTTTATTAGGAGAGAAGCCTGCCATAGCTCCTCCAGTGTTCGTGTTTCAAAAGGACAAGGCACAGAAGGTAGGCCTGATTTTAATTCATTGAATGTTTTTTTTCTAGTTTTTGTCTATCTGGAGGTATGGAGAGCAGGATGGATTTACATTTTATGTGCTGGATGCTCTCAGTGGTTGTTCTTGCCACAGATCTTTGTGGTCTCAACATGGACTCCTTATGTAAAGCTACTTTGCCATAATGACTTGCATAACAAATAAGGTCGGTAAAATGGAAATTGACATTCTCTGAGAAATAAGTCTGATGCCTAATTAGATTCTGCTTTTTGTTTCTGATTTAGATTCTGCTTAGTTCAGCATTTCTAATGTGGAACCCTTGATGTGGCTCAGCAAGTTCCATTAGTTCATGCATGTTGGGACCCAGCATAAAGTTCATTTGTTTTGGTTGAAGAGGTTATGAAGGACTCTAAAGTCTGTAGTGTTTTAGTGGTCATGGCTTGTTGCTTGGATGATGGCAGTGTGTTAGTAATATTAATCATTTATCTAATTTTAAAGGCCAAAAGCTGTGATTCTAATTATAAACATTATTAACAATCATCATCAATATCAAGTGGTGAGGGCAAATTCAATCCAATAACAGTGAGCATGTGAAGTGCTTGTAAAGCAGTTCCACTAATCAGAAGCTGTCCATACAACAACTAAACCAACAATTGGTTCCAAGTTATCAGAAGAACCTGATCTGAATTTGGGTTTTCCTTTGTGGAAATCCACTGGCAATCCTCAGACATCATCCCTATTACGGGTCCCTTAAGGACCTTTTCGAGGTTCCAAGATTTGAGCTAGCTAGCTAGATCATGTGAGCAAGATGATGATTTATTTGTTTGTCACATAAACAGGTACAGCACAGTGAAATTATTTTCTAATATCATTTGGTACAAAGCCACTATTTAATTTAGCATGTTATTTTATGGAGTCATCTTTGCTATCTAGCTTTTCAACTATAGAGTCTGTTATACTTTGTCAGAACTGCTTCTGAGAGTCGACTGAAACAAGCTTGGGAAAGCCTTGAGCTTTCATAGCCTTTTGGATCAGTAGGCTGTCCATCAAACAAGGTGGTGTGTAGCAAACAGCAAGGGGTAATATGAGAAAGCTTTGTGTTTTTAAAAAAAAAAATTTTTTTTTTGACTTGGATGATGATGATGGTGCTGTTTGTGCTGTGGCCTCGTCAGCCATTGGAACAGTATCTATGGTGACAAGATGGACCGGCCCGGCAGGGGGATCATCACCACACTGTACGGTCCAAATTCAGCTGACTGTTGGCACAGTTGACTGTATGGGACTCAGCACAAAGGCAGCACTTAGTCAATTGTTTTAGTTACTTGCAGGCAGGAAATATTTGTACTGTGATTTATTGAGCTTTATGCAGATTTATGCTTGGATGTTTGTGGTTTGGTCAAATGTGTACAAAAATGCATATTCTGAATGTTCCTGAAATTAATTTTATTCACCACTAACGTTTTGTGTTTTTCTTTAATTTATGACAATTCTGACAAAAAAAATTTGACAATTTATGACAAAAAAAAACTAGCATCTGCAGTAAGTAATCAGTTCATTTGACTTCCACGTGGGAACCAGATAAATTACATTATTATTATTATTATGCTTGGTAGATGGTTGATAGGAGCATAATATCTGGAAACTTAATTGCAATATTGGTTAGGCTTGCAATTAGATATTTTCTAGTTGTTGATATCTCTCTCATGGCTTATTTTCTCCATTACAGCGATCTGCTGATGGGTCCAGTGCAGAGGATGGGGAAGGTACGTCTGCTTAATTTTCCATCTCAAGCCACATTTAGAGTTGCTCAGTATATTGTGTTACAAGCTATGATCATGATTTTACAAAAACTATAACATCAATTAGGGATGCGCCGAATGTTCTGTCGTTAACTATTTGTTCAATGGGTGACATTAAAGAACCGGAGAAGTTCTCCACCACTCCAGTCAAACTGGCCATGCAAAGTACAAACAGAACGCAAAGGATGCACGTAGTAAAATGTATAGAATTCTGAGATGTGTTCCTGTTTGATATCATAGAGTGTACATTCAAAATGAAATTCCTTTCTTGAGCTTATTTCAAGAAACATTAGGATGGCTAATGATAACAGTAAGAAAGTGTGGTGCTTAATGGACAGTTAAGCGGAATGTTGAATGGTTTAGCAGTCTACTAGATAGACCCTGATATCACTTTGCAGAATTTAAGCTGTTAAAGTTGGTAAATGATTAGTTAATAGCAAGGGTGGCCCGGGGGTGCAGCCACATACCTCCGGGGTCCCTGGTTCAATTCTGAGCTCAGGTTACTGCCTGTGTGGAGTTTGACATGTTCTCCCTGTGTCTGTGTGGGTTTCCTCTGGGTTCCCGGGTTTCCTCCTACTTCTGCTGCTAGATGGATTGGTGACTCCAAATTGCCCTTAGGTGTGAATGAGTGTGTGAATGTGTGCGTGGAATGAACTGGTGTCCCACCTGGGTGTATGCTTCAGATCCACCGGGTCCCTAACGGTTGCTGAAGGTTAATGAATTAGTAATCCTCAGATGCCAAAAGTATGCTTTTTTTGGGTAAACTACTCCATTAATCAAGTGGTGGGGGGTATATGTTACAGACAAATCTGATTTAAGCTGCGCATGCCAAAAAGTGACTGTAATGCTGTAAGCATTTCGGATTATAGTGGATTTGTCTTGTCTTTAGACTCAGACAGGGAGGATGGAGAATACTGTCCTCCAGTGAAGAGAGAGAGAACCTCGTCCTTAACACAGTTCCCACCTGCACATTCAGGTAATGCAACAACTGTAACATCACTCAGAGAAGCTCATGATTTGCTCATAATTTGATGTCTTGCACCTGTACTCTGGTCTGACAGCCTTGATGTGTATTTATGTAAATGTCATGCTAATGCAAATATTGTTGTCAGTGAGAAGCACCTCAAATCTTTCAGTTCTGTTTCCTCTCTACAATGCTACAAACTACTTGGCACTTTAGCCATGTGTTATTCTGATGTGACTTCAGTTTGGTGCCAACTATTAACCAGCCATCTGTCAGAAATGTTGGCTCATTGTGCTGTCGTAGTCACACTGTCTCTTTCTCTGTGTGTGTGTTTGTGTGTGTGTGTGTGTGTGTGTGTGTGTGTGTGTGTGTGTGTGTCTCCTGCTGCAGTTTCCAAGAATAATGTGTTTATGCCGTCAAGTTTCTGTCAGTCTCCAACAGGCAACTCAGACTCAGAACCAGGTAATAGAGCATGTGAACGTATTATTACCATCTTACTATGACTAGCTAATGCAAGTCAGTAGTTCTAGACTGATTTGCTCTCTTTTAATCTCGTTCAAGCTCAGCATGAAGTGATAGAGGTTTTAATTGACTTTGAAATTATAATTGGGTTTATTAGTTGCCCAGTACTAAAGATAGTTTGTCCACTTATTATGAAATTACCTTTAAAAAAAAAAAAAGGTCCCGATTAAATATAATCATTATTATTATGTAGAGCAATGTCAGATGCAACACTTATTAATGACCTGCGTATGGCACACTAAAATGAAAACCAAAACCTCTTCACGTGACATAACTCATCTGCTAAGAAGACAACCAGCAGGAATTTGACAAAATGCAGTGTAATCCATCTTGAAATATAATCCACTTGGATATATTGTATTTAACTGGGCTCTGCCTCAAATGAGCCAAAACTAAATGTCACGTGCCTCACTGCATACTCCAAATGGTGTTATAGTCTCATCTTAATCGCATTTCAGGCTAATATAAACAATTGAAGCACAGTGCCAGGATTAAATTCCCTGTCTAGTCCATCCAGTCAGCTATTCATAATTACACAATGATAGTTCAGGCTGTCTCTGTACCTGATGCAGCGTGTCGTGTGTAAAAACGCATTTTGAAGTTTATGTGACAATCCAAATAAAAAGAGGCAAATTGATGCTCTAAAGCAGGCAGACACAACTCGGTTCTGTAGAATTGACTGGCTGTAATACATTTTGACATGACTCCTTGTTGATTGCATTTGCTCATTCTAAAATGCAATGAGATACTTAACATTTAGTTTAGTCTTTTTTTACTGTTTTGCTTTTTATTTTTGTATGCTGCATGTATTGTATTTCATATTTTCTGCTGATTTTATTTAAACATGGCAGCTTCCTGTCCATATTTCTGATTAAAGTTCTTTTGATTCAGTTGCGCAAGACGTCTTTGCAATATTTTTTCCCTACTAAGCTAGTTTTATGCAGCAGAGGAAAGAGAGGAACAAAGTAGTTTTGCTATTTTGAAATCATCTCAACCACTTGTCAGAGCATGACTCATGTTCATGACATTAGTTGTGACATGCTTTATCACGTTTGTACACCAAGTGTGTTTATTGGTGAAGTGGGGAAGCAGGGAGGAATATAAGAGAAGCTTTCTATTTCTATTGCTTCTCTGAGCAGTCAAACAGGCAGAACCAAAATATGCCAGGTTACCATTTCCGAGAGCGCAGGAATGTGCTAAAGTGGGTTTCTGAGCCCAAAGGCTCTTTTTTTTGGTGAAGGAATTGTCTTCAAAGTGCTAAAACAGTGCTCTCTTGTAAGATGAACAGGGGAAAAAAAGCAAACAGATTTAACCCTGTCTTTTTTGCGTTCTTTCCCACTCTGATTCTTTTAGAGGAGAAGCCAGTTGGATTTCGGTTGAAACCTCCAACTCTGATCCATGGTCAAGCACCGAGTGCAGGTAAGACCTACTCTTTCCATGCAGGGAGAGTTGTATTTGTAAAGGTTTCGTGTTGATTGTGGGAGTATTTCAATGTTGGCGGAGATAGTCACCTCACTTACGTAATGCAATACCACCATGGATTAAGGTTTGTACAACTCTCATTGAAGATATACTGGAAATATCATCCATGAGTCACAATTTACATCAAACAACAGATGCTCATACTGCTGTTACCAATTCAATTCGTAGTACTGGGGATGGGAATGTTTTTGTTTTTG
Organism: Pangasianodon gigas; assembly: GCA_022758105.1. Taxonomy (NCBI): domain Eukaryota; kingdom Metazoa; phylum Chordata; class Actinopteri; order Siluriformes; family Pangasiidae; genus Pangasianodon; species Pangasianodon gigas. The sequence goes on from CM040474.1 coordinate 13,807,618, forward strand.
TTTTTTTTTTTTTTAAACTGAATATCAACAGAGATTGGCTGAGGTCTGCATGCTAAACTAATAAATGAAACCCCACTCCATGATGTGCGAAAAAAAAGAAAATGTCACTGGGTTAATACTACATGGAAACAAAAATCAAAATGCTTATGTGTGAAGTATGTATTTTTTTCTCTGGTTACAGACAACAATGTCATGGCTACACTACAGCAAAGGCTACATAAAGACTTTGTACATTGATACGCTAATTAAATATATATTAAAATTCAAATTTTGCCATTAATATGCATATATAGATTTGTCAAACATATATTTGACATGTGAGCGTTGAGCTGGTTGTTTTCATGCACAAAATCGGTGAAACTTTTATTTTCATTTCATTTTTTTATGAAATTGTGCATTTGGATTTTGTTTGAGTTTAGATTGATTTTCCTCTTAGTTTCGGAGGTAGAAAAATGTATGATCAATTAGCTTGACCTCAGACTGAAAATATGAGAGAAAACTATTGGCACGCCTGCATTTAGTACCTCGTGCTACCTCCTTTTGCCAACATAACAGCACTGAGTCTCATACTGCTTGATGAGATCCAGAATTCAGTGTTTGTTGCCCAAAAGCTGTATTTTTGTCTGATCTGACCAGTTATTGTCGAACTCCCAATAGCTCTGTGGTTAGATGTAAGAAAAGGCTTTCCTATGATGCCAATTCTTCTGGAGCTGACTGTATATTAGTAGAATAACATAAAATAAATGGGTATGTATTACATAAACTGTTTGTCTCCCAGTACCTACAATATTTTTGACAACATGGTTGCTTTTGAATAAAAAAGAAAAACACTTAAAAAATACAGTAATATGACTGGTTAAATCATCATTGAATTTCAACTCCTTAGGCTTGGGCTGTAGTTTCTGTTGTAGATTCCCAGCGTTGGCTGGCTCTTGTAGGATGTTCGGTTTCCGTTCCAATCCATTAGTAGGCTGTTTTTCAGGTGTACCCAGTCAGAAACCCAAGGAGCAGCAGCGCAGCGTCCTGAGACCTGCAGTCCTGCAGGCTCCACCCATCAAGACCCTTCCTGAGCCCAGCAAGAGCAGTGAGTACACTCATACCAGCCTGCTGTCCCTCTGTGTCCTTTACTTACATATAGCTGATTAGCTCATTAGTGCTGTCTGTTTTATTAGAGTCACTGTAAAGGCCTTTGAAAAAAAAAAAAATCATTAAGTGACATGAGTACACTCAAAGTAACCTCCCACAAGGTGCGATCGCTTGCAGAACATTCAATGCTTTTGTTACACCTAGTTGTTTATTGGTCACTATAGGTCTGGCTCATCTCGTTGTTCCGTTCTGGTGTGGGCTAGCGAGCGTGTTGGCAGTCTCTTTTTCCATGTTGTGAGCTAAGTCAAAACTAAAGACTATAGTATTGACACAAATTGACCAAGTGTCTGCGACGGCCCCTTGTCAATTATAAATATGTGGCACTTATTAAATATGAGAGAAATTATGCTGGTGCACCTGTAAAAATATAGTATTGACTAGTAATGTGTATGACATTACTAGAGGAAACTAGGCCTATATTAAGATTTAAGATTCAAGATTTAAGATTCATTGTCTTGGGTAGGGAAATCCAATTATGCTCCAAACAGTGCCACCTTAACATATGTAAGAAAAAAAAAGAAAAAAAAAATGTAAATTAAAATTTAAAAAATTTAAAAATTAAATAAAAAAAAATATATAGAATATAAAAAAAAATTACAAACATCCATTCTTTAACACACAACTCGCACACCTCCACATGCATGCAGTCACAGTGAGAGACGATTCACGGTATTGCACATGTTTTTATTGCACACATTGCAGTGTATTCAAAGCAAGGCACAGTATTGTACACAGTGCAATGTCGTTACAGCACACTGAATGACATAGTGGCTGTAGTAACCATATAAAGTGTCTAATCATGTAAAATATAGGTTGTTGGACATGACTGTGGCATAAAGCTAGCATGCTATAAAAGTGTCATTATGGAGTGTTTTAATAAATCACGTTTTAGTTAAAGACCGGTTGAAATCCGATATGCTCTGTACAGTCGCGTTTATGTTCAGTGATGTTCAGTGGAGAAGCTATATTAGTAACTTATTACCCGAATTAAGTTGTATATGCAGTATTAACTGATGATGTTTCCCTAATAGACTCGAGCTGTGGAACAAATGGAGTGGGCAAGTTTTCAGAGGCAGCTACAGAAGGCCGGGCGATCTTCCTGAACAACACAGAGAGCTCAGACAAATCACCGGTGAGACTTTTTTACTGTTGTAATGTCAACACACTGGATCATAAACACATACACATACTTTCATTTGTCTCTACAGGGTTATCATTTGAAGGTTTATGTGCATTTCTTTTGCTTAAGGAAACTGTGTTTTAGTAAGTCAGTAAACAACTGCTGAAAGCACTCCCAACTCAAACAGTATATAATGATTCAATTATTTTAGCTGCCTGTATGGTTATTTTACATTGCTTCATTGTTTTGTAAAATTCAGTTGCTGAAATGTAACTTTCTTGCAGAAGAAAGACAAGGAAGGAGGAGAGGATGACTTAGGAAAGACAGAGGAGAGCACACAAAAGAAGGATGTTGTGGTTGACCCTGGTTTCGTGTTTGGGCAGAATATCAAAGAAAGGGCAAAGGTCAGTCAGTACTTGTGGGCACTGGTCAAGTCACAACCCCTAATGATTCTATATGAAATGTTTAAATCTCATTTTCTCGGCAGTTGGATGAGAACAGCACAGTCAGTGAATCTAACGCCACACAGGACTCTCAGTCTGGGAGTACTAATTACTTCCTGCAGTACATGGGCACTTCAAGGTGACTCCCATCCATCTGTTTGTCTTTATGCTTTTTTTTTTTTTTTCCTCGTCTTTCACATTCTGATTTAAAATAGCAGTTTCTCAGTAATTGTCTAATTCTGTGCGTGTTTGGCTTTCCAGCTCTCTTAATGCTACGAACAACACAGACAAAGGAGCCAAGTTTGTGTTTGGCCAGAACATGTCAGAGCGAGTGCTGGTAAGATGGATGCACTACTACAAAAATGTTGGCACTACCTAGTGGTTCTGGCTTCTAAATGTTTGAAAAACAAAGTAGTGGTATGCTGTAGTTTTTACAGCAACTTGACATGAGTGAATCTGAGAATTGTGTGTGTGTGGTCGTGTTTCAGAGTCCTCCAAAAGGTGGTGAATCAACAGCAGAGGGCTGTAAAGACACAGCTTCAGCATCAGAACCCTCGTCACAGGAGACCACCCCAGAAAAGAGTGAGTGCTCCTAGCGTTTATTTCAGCTACATAAAAAAAAATTGTAATTATAATCAGTGATGGCTAATCATGATTTTGAATGCTTTTTCAAGCATTTCAATTCCATAAACATGCCAATGTCTCTTTCCGAAAAGCTGCACTGGCATAGCTGTTACATTCAAACCATGCAAAACAGTGATCGAGAAATGTTTATTCATCCGCTATTGTATTTCATGTACACCTTCTCAGTCACTGCTGATTATGTGTCAGGGAAGTGGCCTTAAATAAATTAGCCCCAATGCACACCACATCTAGGGGGCGTTTCTTCAAGTGTAATCATCTACGTGACTGTAACTGATAGACTACATGAATCTACAGTCTGGGCTAGAAAGAGATCAGCCTCAGCCTCTGCTTCGTACCTTGGTTCCACAAATAGTCAGAAATAATCCACTTAGTCATTTGTTAACAGTGAATAAGACAATGTGGATGTCAAAAACTGAGTGTAATCTTAATTGATTTATTTATTTATTTATTTATTTATTGAACGAGAGGAAGGGCTCAGTTCATTTATATCATCCGGCCCTGATTAAAATACTGGTTGTTAATTAATACTCAGGGTTTAATTTAAAATTTAAAATAATCTTAATAGGAAAAAATATGCATCCCCTCACTCTACTCCTATTCAAGGTGCATCTAAATACTGTGTGTGTCCAGATCACAGCGTGACAGAATCTCTAGAGGAATCGGCAGCAGCGTACACCAAAGCCACGGCCAAGAAGTGCATTTTGGAGAAAGTGGAGGTCCGCACTGGGGAGGAAGCAGAGAGCAATGTGCTGCAGGTAAACTGCCACTTTCAGATTGACGCAGACGCAATGCTTCATACACGATAAGAGTATGAGGAAATGTACCTGATTTGTTTCAGTCAGTCAGTTAAGTTCATCTTTCACATTCCTAAAAAGCACCTGTTATGGATTTGGTCCAAAACAGTGGAACATCAGATTGCTGGGTTGTCAGCACATGTGTGAATAGCAGCTTTGAGTTTAAGATGTGGATTTATTTATTTTTTTCTCATCTTGTCTTTGATCCACAGATGCAGTGCAAGCTGTTCGTGTTTGATAAGCCAGCTCAGTCCTGGATCGAGCGAGGTCGAGGGCTGCTGAGACTCAACGACATGGCCTCTACCGATGATGGCACGCTACAGTCCAGGCTAGGTCAGAGCGTCATTGTTTTGTTGCTTTGAAAGCAGATGCATGTTTTGATTTTTGAGTAATAGAAATGTAGCTTCTAATCCTCTATGTCTTTAACGTTTTCTTTCTCCACTTATTATTAATCAGTGATGCGCACCCAGGGCAGTCTGCGGCTGATTCTGAACACTAAGCTGTGGCCTCAGATGCAGGTGGACAAGGCCAGCGAGAAGAGCGTCCGCATAACTGCCATGGACACAGAGGACCAGGGAGTGAAGGTCTTCCTTATATCGGTATGCTGAGCACCTGTGTGTGTCAGTTACTGTTCCAAGAGAAGCACGTAATGTGTATATTTAGACAGGTCGGATCTTACAAGCGTTTTTGCGTGGTTATTAGGTTTAAGAAGGCATGTTAGAACGTACACACCCATGCAGAATGAAACTGTAGAAAATACTAACTCTTCAGAATGTTTCATGAATGTTGGTTGTTGTTTAATCCCCATAGTCTGTATTTTGTGTAACGTAATCTGTATTTTGTGTAACGTAGTCTCTTGAGGTTCAGTTTCTCTGGTAGACACAGTCTGTTTATATGCAGAGGAATGCAGTAAATCTTTTTAAAGTAAATTCCTTATGTTTTCTTGAATTCCCTAATAGAGAAATGGCAGCTTGTTTTAGAAACAATCAAACATTCCCCAAATTGGAGAACAGAAGCTAAAAATAGTAGTGCAGTGGTTGCAGTATTGAGTGAACCCTACACTTCAGAGTCAATGAGTTTCTCTGTTCTGACACATTTGATTGTCAAGACATTTAAATTCGCCCTACTGAAGGAATGGTTTGAGGGAAATCTAATGTATTCAGATTTACAGCTGGCCTCGAGACAAGTCGGTCAGTCGGCCAAGAGACAAGTTTTGTGTCCAGATTTTGCTGCTTTATTTTTTGCACTGCAAGATAACTAAGTTAACAAATATTGGAAGCTCATGACAAATTAGCTTCATGCAAACTGCATGCCCGTGTCTTCACCCTTCACAGTGATCTCATGTGTGTGTAAAACAGAAGTCTCTGTTAAAATTTTTTAATTCTATTTTAGGCATAATGATGCTCATTTATAATCTCTTCTGCAGTGTGTTTTGACAAGGTACACCCTGATAAATGCGACTCTCCTCTTGCAGGCCAGCTCGAAGGATGCAGGGCAGCTGGCAGCAGCACTCCACCACCGCATCCTGGCCCTGAGGAGCCGCGCTGAGCAAGAGGCAGAGAGCACAGCCGAACTGCCCCACACCGAGATCACGCAATCCAATGAAGATGACAGTGATGATGACGTCGAGCTTGCTAAAAACAACAGCAGCAGCAACATCGCCCCTACAGGAAATACCACCGCCACCGGTACGCTTCTCCCTGCCTCTGCTTCCTTTCACACAGTTGATTCTGTTATCTGTTTTAGTTAGACTTAGTGTAGATAGATGGTTTTATAGTGTTTGAGAATGTATTATGAATTGTCACATCACAGTAATTGCCCAACTTTTAGGATGGTTTGTGTTGTATCAAGTTATGTACACTGCCGCTAGTTTACATTGCTTTATACGACAGTGCTGTTGAATTCTCAAATCTGATTATTCAGAAGGTGTTGATTAATTTTCTCTAACAGCAGCTTTGACAGTAGTGCCATCTGTAATTCACATCACAGGTTTATATTAATACGCTTGCTCTAGTGTTTTTATAACAACACTCTGTATAATCTAAGGCTAATGAACATTTACAAACGTGCCATTTATTAAAAAAGAAAGTTGAATTGTTGATGTGGTGAAGCTTTCTGTAAGGAGTCTCCAGCATCAGAGCTTTATAACAGTCAGTAGGTTTTCAGCCACAGGAGGATGTTGCACTATCTGCTTTCTCGGTAAAACGACAAGCTGATATTTTTTTTGTCTTAGGGATTTTAAGAGAAACAAAAAAGAGAGGCTGGTGGGGGAAGACCGTTTATAGCTATCATAACGAAAGTGACAGCAGGAACTAACTTGTCTTGAGGACGTTTCATAACATTAAATGTACCTATATAAATGGTACTGTGTGGCGTTCATTAAGGAATTAATTGTAATCAGTGGCAAATTTCTGTGGTGTAATAGAAGTAAAACATACTGGGATGTACTGTTACAGGACTACAGAGTGGTGTGATGCAGTCTGACGCAAAGCAGAGTTGATTGTTTTACTATAACAGCATGCCTCATTGTATTTTACTCCTTACATATTTAACCATGGGATCAGCTTCTGGCAATCTGTCAGCACATACCAGTTGGTGGTGTGTTTTTACCCTCTTTTAAACCAAACTAGCATTTTTTTTCCACCATTTTTCCTTAGCTGAAATGATTTATCACATTCCTTTGTCAAAGTCAAATCCCTGTGCTGGATGTGTACCAATAATTTGTAATATATAAGGATAATAAACATGCATGATATTGTTATTCAGATTATTATCACTTGGTCTGCGTTTTGTTTGCAAGGAGGCTGCCAGTTTAAGCAGCATTTTGTGGGCATTTTCTGCTTTCTCTGAAATACAGGTTAGCCCTCTTGGAACAGCTATCATTTCACTCAAATGCAGTGTCATAAAAATACAGGGTTCTGTAGAAGAATAAGGCTCCTATTTAGACTGTTTTTTTAATCTAATATTATGGTAGTGAGCTACCTTAAAAGTTTTGTGATCTGAAAATGTAATGCATGACTGCTGTGCATACTTCCTTTTTTTTTTTTTTAAATAATTAAGTCTATTTAAGGGAATGAAGTGTTTGAAGTGTTTGAACAGTAACACCTTTTTTTCTCCCCCTTCCTCAGGCACTTCTGAAACCTCTGCTGAGGCACCGGCAGCTGAGAGCACATAACACCCTGGTCAGCCGCCTGACTAAAAACTGCTCAACAGGGTTTTTTTTGTGCAGGCATCTGGGTGGACAGCCTTAACCACCGCAACACTTTCAGCCCAGCGCTGTGGGTCCTTCAGCTCCAGCCCTGTAGCAGAGCTCCAGCGTCTCTCACTTAAAACTCGTAGTTCATTTTTCCCCCCTTCCTACATTTATTGTGAATCTGGAATTCAATATTTTTGTTTTTATCATTTTGTTGGCTTTTTTGGTTTTGTTTTAGTTTTCCGGGACTGCAAACAAACTAAAAAAGAGGAAAAAAAAAATAGAAACAGACTTTTCCATTTAAGGGTTTGGACTTGGCTGCTCATCATATTGATGAGCGTGAGGGTATTCCTCTCTCTGTGTTAAGATACGGCACATGTCACAGCTGCAATTTCTACCACAGGATTTGTCTTTTAATTTCCTGCTGTCCCCTCACCCACTGTATTATTTTCTCCTAATCTCTCGTGCTCGGCTTCAGACCACCACTGTATGACATTATTGCTCAAAATTATCCAACATCCGTTCAGTACCTTTATGCCCTCAACCCAAAACCTTGCTGGACCTCAATCATTCTCTTTTTTTTTGGTATCTGAGTCTAACTCATTTCCAGTGGTTTCCCCATAAACGAGTACTCCTACTAGTCTGCTATGATGGTAGTTAGATCTCTTATTGATATAATGAATAAAGGACTAAACCAACACATGGACTGTGCTATTGCTTCTCCAATTTTCCACCACTGAGAAGAAGATAAGAAAGGTAAAAGGGAATTAACTTTGGCCCCCTCACCATTATGGAATCACCAGAATCTGCCCTTTAGCTTTGCTTATGGACAGATATGGTTATTTCGGGTTTGATTTGAACAAAAAATACTGAAATTTTAAATCAACATCTCTGCAGATATCCATGTTTATTTTCCATATTCTGAATGTTTGTAATATGTTACCTTTTTTATTGTTTTATTACCTTTTTTTTTTTTTTTTTAATCCATTTCCATGTCATTGGAGACAGTACAGTGGAGATGATTTTTTTTGTGTGTGTGAAATACTGAGTGCATTTAGAAACGTGAATACAGAACTTCTCATGTAAATTTCTATGAATATATTATCATTTACTAGAACATGTCTCCAATCTCCTTTACAAAACAAATAGAAAAAAAATCAAAGTTAAAAAAGGAAAAGCTTTGAAATAAATTTTTTGTGTAATGTCAAATGTGGTCTATCATTTACCTTTTTATCAGTCTTGATTTGTCAATGAAAATCAAAGTGCTTTGTAACATTAAAGCAGCTGACTGTGAATTAAAACCTGGCAGTCATCAGTTAAGTGGTTTACACGGCATTAACTGTTGTTTCTGTTCAGTGTTAACAGTGTTTGCTATTTTTTGTTTAATTGTTTCTTTGAGGAAGGTGCACACCGCTTATTTTATTTATAACAAGAAATAACTGCACATTATTGTTATAATTATAAATGTTACTCAGTTAGTGTGTGCTGATTTATTATTACTTAGCATGTCTTTGGGAATTGGGATGGGTCATAAGAATTCACCTGTTCAGTTGACCCAAGAGGATCAACTGAATGTTTTTAACAGTGTAGTAGTACATTTGTGTGTCCACCAGGGGGTGACAGAGATATGTCACTTATTGTTGAACACTGGTACAATGTGAAAAGTTTATGTACTATCTGGAAATAATTGTACTGCTATAATTGTAGACATAGATAGAAATCATTTTTTCGGGTCATTAGGATTGAAGTGTTTTAGTTGTTTGTTAAAATGCAGGTTTGGTTTATTGTTTAGGCATAAAAAAAAAATTACAATTCAGTTGCACAGATGCAATTTTTTTAAGCAACTTCAACTTAAAATTCCAGGAACTGAAATGTTTTAGCCAAAAACATCATTTACTGCCATCAGCACTATTTCTAGTAAAGTGAACTGTTTACAAATTTGTAGCCTTCCACGGAAGAGATGAGAGCCGCCGTGATTACAGCTTCCATGCATTCTGCATCATGGTGACAAAGTAATCGTCGCTGTCAATGGAGGCGCTGACTCCACTGTAGTAATTCACAAACTCGTCCAGAGTGACCTGCCATGGAGAGGAGCATGTGTCGAATCAGTACTCCAGCTGTATAAAGACTGCATTGCTACTTATTAATGCAAGGAACTGTATGAAAATAAAATGTGCAGTGGGTTTTATATAGCATGCAACAACTACTGGCCATTTTACAACTATTGCACCTACACATACAGTATGTGGACTTTGTTTTTAAACATTTACTGACTGTAGTCCATCTGTCAATTGAAAGAGAACCAGTGACGAATCATTTGGGTGTTGGAGCATGATCTCAACACAGTACAGTGCCATGATAGCGGTGTGACGGTGTATGTGCTGCTGGTATGAGTGTATCAGGCCCAGAGTGTCTGCCAGGATATGCAACAGTCCAACTACAATATGATGAGCTGTACATAGAAAGTACAAGATGAGTTATAGTCTCTACCCTAAAACCTACAAGGTGCACGGGTTTTGTTTATTAAAGTGAAGAGTATGTGTGTAAAGTTGAGGTGTGCGTTGGGACTGGGATCCCGCAAGACTCAATAATAAAGTCACAAGAGGCCAGATATGAAGCTCAGAGGACAAAGAATGGCCACATTCATTGCCATAGGAGCTCACTAGACAGGACATTTATTGTGTTCATTCATTCATCTTCAGTAAAGGCTTTATAATTAATCATTTAAATCAGAGTGATCTTGACCAGTTTAAAGCAGTTACTGAACATGTATAAATGAATGTGTTGAAATGTGTTGCACAGCACTGTGCAAGCACCCAGTACACTCCCATGTTAATGTATGTGACTTTTCTTTGTCCAATGAGCTTCATATCTGAGCTTCATATCATTTTTCGCTGGGTCCCAGGGGGTCCCAGTCCCCATGTGCACCTTAATTATTTGTATATAATAGATTTTCATTAGAAAACGCCATGAGCAGGTACAAACAAAAATAATACTTGCGATAATATGTGATGGTCAAATTTTATGTTGGTGTTAACAATAGCCAAATAACTCATTAATCATATAACCATAATCATATTTTAGCTTTAGAATTACCATACTTGAACTACAGTCCTGTCTTTGATATAGAGAAATGACTATAGCAATACCTTTCCATCTTTCTCATATGGTGAGTCGAAACTGTCGAGGAAAGAGCGGAACACTTGTTCCTCGGTCCACTCGCCGCTCTTGTACTTGGGGTGTTGTTTGCTGTTGTAAACTCCCTGTAAATCGTGCACAGTTACCACTCCATCACCGGTACGGTCCAGCTTCTGGAAGGCCTGTTTGATCACCTGCTTTCTGACACTGGACATAGGGGGCTGGGGACACATGATCTGACATGAGCTAACACAATAACTTGCTCATTTGGATGATTACACCTTGTTTCTAATAATTTTTTCTGGGACAAAACTAGATCACTCTTGTTACCTTTAGAGAAAGGAACATATTTAATGGTGTCTTTGCACCTGGTCCCTTACCCTTAGTTTCTCAAGAAATTCATCGAAGTCGATGGTGCCGCTTCCATCTTTGTCCACTAAAGTGAAGATCTCCAGGACCTTTTCCTTTCCAACACACAAACCATAGGTCTCAAGACCTTTCTGAAACTCCTCCAGGTTTAGAGACTTACTGCCATCATCATCCATGATGCGGAAGGTTCTGAATGCACAGCGGTATCATCAATATTGCATTTCATTGCTAATGTATTGTATGATTTAACCACAAAGTACTATACTACAGTTGAGCTCAAAAGTTTACATACCCCTTTCAGAATCTGCAAAATGTTTATTATTTTACCAAAATAAGAGGGATCATACAAAATGCATGTTACTGTTTATTTAGTGCTGACCTGAATAAGATATTTCACATAAAAGATGTTTACATATAGTCCACAAGAGAAAATAATAGTTGAATTTATAAATATGACCCCGTTCAAAAGTTTACATACCCTTGATTCTTAATACTGTGTTGTTACCTGAATGATCCACAGCTGTGTTTTTTTGTTTAGTGATAGTTGTTCAAGAGTCCCTTGTTTGTCCTGAACAGTTAAACTGCCTGCTGTTCTTCAGAAAAATCCTTCAGGTCCCACAAATTCTTTGGTTTTCCAGCATTTTTTGTGTA
>CM040474.1:13819216-13866392 GCA_022758105.1 Pangasianodon gigas
ATTTGTGGGACCTGAAGGATTTTTCTGAAGAACAGCAGGCAGTTTAACTGTTCAGGACAAACAAGGGACTCTTGAACAACTATCAGTAAACAAAAAAACACAGCTGTGGATCATTCAGGTAACAACACAGTATTAAGAATCAAGGGTATGTAAACTTTTGAACGGGGTCATTTTTATAAATTCAACTATTATTTTCTCTCGTGGACTATATGTAAACATCTTTTATGTGAAATATCTTATTCAGGTCAGCACTAAATAAACAATAACATGCATTTTGTATGATCCCTCTTATTTTGGTAAAATAATAAACATTTTGCAGATTCTGAAAGGGGGATGTAAACTTTTGAGCTCAACTGTAAATAGAATGTCACAATACAGCTGGTATGTGTACTACTTTGACCTACTACTAAGCATGATAATATGTGGTCATGTATGTAAGCATGTGCATGAAAAGAAAGGTGTCATCTCTTGCCTTGCCAGGCCTTTAATCCCTGCTGCTCCTCTACTCAGACACTGTTGTCTCAACTCCTCCAGTGTGTCTGCCATTCTTTCTCTTCTAGGCTTCCTTGTTTGGACCCCTGTTCCAAATGATCCAAAAGAGCTAGACACTTGCCAGCGAGTGTGTCACTCAGAAGATTAGAGTAGCAACACTTTGATTCAAATTGTTTCTCTGTGGTTTGGCTATACGCAGCAACCTCACTTGTCTGATCCTACTGTAGTCTGAGTGAGAAGCTCTGAAAGTCCATAGGGAGTACAGGTTGCCATGGGAATAAAAGAGTCACATGGGCAAACAATAAGGTAGATGCCCCAAGGGCTTAGCTGGCTTGGAAACGAAAATGCAAATAATGTTACTGGGTAACTGTAACACAGCGAAACTGCAAAAAAAAAAAAAAAAACAGTATCCTTGTTCAAAGTCTACTCAAGGTATACACTATGTCTGTAGTATTAGTGCTTCTCAGAACATATATGTACTACACCATAAACTATTTGAAACAGCTCCTGGATACTGCTACCAAAACCAACTGCACTACTTTAATATCAGGCAAACAATAAATAACATACTTTCTGTATTATTACATGTTGTACATGGATAGTCATGTGATCGGTCTGGGTAAAAATCAAGTAGGGAACAAGAAAGCTGTTATTCACAACACATTTATTTAAATTGGTGGTGGCTGTATGCCTACTGGGCCTCTAAGGTGGCATGATGGTTAATTATTAATTAGGCATGGCCACAAATTAATATATTGAGATGACGAATTTTGAGACCTCAGGCCATGTTAAGTATGAAGTTACCACAAAATGTTAAGTCGTGGGCTCAAGTTACACAATTCATGGTTATCCATCCGTCCAGCCATCCATCCATCCATTCTCTGTACCGCTTATCCTACACAAGATCACAGGGAGCCTGGAGCCTATCCCAAGGGACTCAGGGCACAAGGCGGGGGACACCCTGAACAGGGTGCCAACACATCGCAGGGCACAATCACACACACACACACACACACACACCCATTCACACACTATGGACAATTTAGAGATGCCAATCAGCCTACAATGTATGTCTTTGGACTGGGGGAGGAAACCAGAGTACACAGAGGAAACCCCCAAAGCACGGGGAGAAAATGCAAACTCCGCACACACAAGGCGGAGGCAGGAATCAAAGCCCCAACCCCAGAGGTGCGAGGCAAACATGCTAACTATGACTTTGGTATCTCATGTCCATGAAGGTGAAGGTCTGTTCACAATGGTGACGTGGAATAATATCCACGTCAGAAAGCCTGTGATTCCATTTTGTCTTTCTGCGTCATTCCAAGATTAAAATAAAGTGTAAAGTCATCAATCATCATGTCCACACACTGTGGCCACAGTGGTTCAACAGATTGTTCTGTGTCTCACCTATTTTAAAATACAATAATTACCACAAGTAAAAAAAAAATACAATAATAATCAAAATAATAAACATAACCACCATGTTACCTCACGGCGCTGTAATTTGCACCGTCTTCCCACGCGCTCCTGTAATATTCCTGCCACTCTACTTTTGGAGGAACTCTATTGGCTGTTTTCTCCATCAATCACAAGGGAAACGCTTGAGACCATGCCTTTGAGAAATTTCTCATTTTTCTTCAGGAAACGTACATTTTTGATATGACTACGTTTAAAATACACACATTAACATTTTAGTGGATGTTTATTACGACGTTCACGACCAACTTAGACATGTAAATACGGACAAATACTGTATTTTTTTTGTACATTGGTAAGGTGAGTGTCTATACATGTTTGTGAGAGTACAATAAGTGTACATTAGTGAGTTACACTAATTATTAGCTAACTTGCTAGTTAATTATTTTGGATCTAATAGCTTAGTTGTAACATTGGGTAATGTACTTAAACTATTACCTTGAATTGGAAGTCACTATAAAAGAAACATTGGAGATGCATGTGTTGGCCTCAAATTATAGAACAATATGTCTCTTATTACTGGCATTCAAATAAATCAAAGCATCAGTGACTGTGTTAACATTTAACACACTAATTTAACATCAGTTAGTATGTCTGCACCTGCACCTGCCTAGTTTTATAACAAGATACCTGAATGACTTTTTGCAGCCAGTGCCCCTTTTACATAAAAAAAAAACAAAAACCCTCGGTACAGATTTATTTTAGGACATAATCTAGCTGTTCAAATACTAGGTCCGTTATTTAAATGTATACAGTAATATTTTAGCTGTTTATTGGAGCTTTTTATTCCTGAACTTTCCACCAATAGTACACATTTTTATTAAAATTGTCTGTAACCACTGTAACAAAATGAAAAATCATGGACCACAGAGATATTTTACTATTTCAGCATATTAAATATTTATTTTAAATTGACTAAATTAATTACGCTCCAGTTTGGTCACCTGTAAATTCCTACCTCCTAGCCAGCACAAGTTTCAATTCAATCAAACAAATACAATACATTGTGTCTGTTTTATTTTTTTAACCTGACTAGTAATACTGTAAAAAAAAAATCAGTACAAGTTGGCACAATGTGTTATTATTATTATTGTATTGTACATTTATTCATCAGTAACTGCTTTATCCCGGTCAGGGTCACCATGAATCCAGAGTCTATCCCGGGAACGCTGGGCACGCCAGCATATACTCTTGCTCATGAAATATCTAATGAACAGCCGCCGTCCTACAAGAACAAAATGATGTTGTTTAGATGGCTGAATCAAACCTTTCATTACAGGCTCTGACTCTCAGGTTTGCTAGTGCCTAGCTACAATCGTGTACGAAGACGCTACGAGTGACGCTACAAATTAAGATTCAATGACATGAATAAACTCCAAGTGAGGTGGGAAAATGGTCACTACATGGATGTTTCCACACAAGAAATATACATGCATTATTTGAATTTTTATATCACTGCTATGCAGACAAGTTGATTTGTTAAACATACATTAGCAAGTGTCAGTCTGGACATGCCAAATAGTTTGCGTATGCAGTTAATCAGTCTATTAAACCTGCTCATGAATCAGCCTGTCATCAACAGCCACTATATGTTTATAGTCTTTCTACCCCGAATGCAGTAAAGAGTCTCAAAAATGGTGAAAGACGTACTCATTAGGAAACTCATTATGTAAGATTAAATGGTGAGTGACTGGGTGTTGTGGAATTTAAGGCGGTTTATTTGTTCTAATGGTTTGGCAATTGTGTGAATGGCATGACCCCAGGGGAGCTGTTTGAGGTGATAATAATTGGTTTCATGTGTGGAGCATGAATAAATGCATATGTACAGGATGAATAAATTTTTTCAGGAAAATTCCACCCTGCAATTTGTTTTACTAAATTATTTACAGTAAGTTGTTATGGGTCCCTGGAGGACAAGTGGTTAGGCCTTGGTGCTACCATCACTGCGGCCCGAGGTTTGATTCCCAGGCACTGCAATGGACAGTGCACTCCCAGAGCCGGTCCCAAACCAGGATAAAATTGGGGAGAGTTGCATCAGAAAGGGCATCTGACATTAAAAAACCTGTTCCAAATCAAATATGCGGACCAATGATCCACTGTGATGACACCTAACGGGAGCAGCCGAAAAAAAAGAACAACGTTTACAGTTAGTTGTTGTCTTAATGGTATTAACTCACATTTTCCATAGATTTCAAATGCACACTATGTTATTTCCTAGCTGGAGTTAAGTGGTAAAGATACTGGTGGTAAGTAGAGGTTGCTAAATATGTTAAATGTGTTAGCTTACGCAGTGCAAGCACACAACAGAGCAGGCATAGTTTCCTCACTATGGTAATTGTTTATTGCAGAGGGCCATGCTTGTATTTACAGGCATGTTTCAACAACGAGTATGTTGTAATACTTCTTTTTCTTTTACTTTTGTATGAACTCATCTTATGGTTGATGGATGAGCTACTTGTGGTTGTACAAACATTTTCCCCACCGAAAACCTGCTTTTGTTCAAGTTGGGATCTTGGAAAAAGATATATAGTCTAACTGGAGTTTTTGGAGCTGATGTAATGTCCATACTAATGAAGGTGTTCGCTAATGTGTCTGGCTTCACTCAGACACTAAAGACCACCTTGGAAGAGCTACTTTATAAAATCTCGGACGAGCTACTTTAAAAAAAAGCGACTCATCAGTTCTCTTCAACAGTATACTTGCAAAGAGTTTTTAAACCTTTGGGCTTGGGACATTCGTTTAAGCCATTTAAGCCATGTTTATTATTTTGTCATCAGTTTGTGATCTTCAGGAACAGAAAAGGAACACTTGGGGCATAGATGCAATGAAAAGGAAAATAAGCATTGTTTTTTTGTAAAGCTGAGTACGTTTATTCAGCAGTTATTTAGGAATAGTGGATTTGTTAGAAAATATATTTGGCACAAGCTGGTTTTTTTTAAATAAATAAGTCAATATCTCCCTTTCGAGTAAAGTATCTAAATAAATATGCACACCACTGTCCAATAAATATCGATTATTCACATCAAAGATGCACTGCATCAACATTTCTGCTGTTGGTATGAAAAAGATCCAACGCTGCCAAATCTGTAAATTGGTAACAAGGGGAGACGCTATCTGTACACACATAGTACTGCCTCTTTCAGGTCATCTTTACACAGAGGTACACAGATTGATATGAAACAAAATACAGTCCTACACTTTATGCTAAGAAACAATCCATTCCAACAGTAATGGACTGAATTAACACAAAAAAAACAAAGTATCACCCTCTGAAATAGCACTTGAAACCATTGTTTTTTGAGACATACAGTATTTGAAAGAAAAATAAAATATGAATATATTAACATATATGGTATTATCTATGAGTTGCAATATGATAAACGTGTATTGAAATCCTGTTACATTACATTCCCCATGAAGTAGAGTTTACATCTTATGCCTCTGAACTGTCGCAGTTCCTTTAATGATTAGTTTGGGAGAATCCATAATATTTGCAATATCTCATTTGCAAATTTATAAATATATTTATAAAAATATGAATCTGATTAGCTCATGGTAAAAAGCCTCCACTGATGATCTTTAAATCATCACTTTAAAAGAAGTGTAAGGTACAATTAATTTCTTTTCCATCAGTTGCCACCTTCAGACATTTTCAGTGTGGCTTTTTTGTTGTGCTGTAGGTAAATCTGCCCGTCTCTGGTGCGACTACGAGGCTGCATGTTCCTTCAGCTGCTATTGCCTTGTGTTCACAGTAAGTCCATTAGATTTTATGACAGGCTGTGTTTAGAGCTTGATAGCCCTGTATATAATTCAGGCACAATCTGTCTGTGGTTGTGTGCTTAATTACCTCCTGTATATAATTTAACAAACCTTCCAGCAACCTGCAGGGGGAAAAAATCATACAGCGAGAAACTCTAAAAGTAGATGTGGAGGTTACCTAACTGTTCTGTTTGGTTATTTATGGCTGCTTTGACTTAAAGGGAATTAGATGTTAATGCTGTGTACAGTGGGCTAAAAATGTGACCCAATCCAACAGGCACAAGTCTCACTTAACCCCTCGGATGTACTAGAGCATAATCTTTAAGAATCATGAGCAGATTAAACCTTTAAGGTATAAGTGAACCACACACTTTCGGGTAACAACAGTCCATAAAAAGCAGCACATTTGATTGATAGTTGAATATGTCAGAATCAATAAGACAGATAATACAAACAACTTATTTTTATAACATTAACAGAAGTGTCTCAGACATCACAGTGTTCATGACCTACTACATGAAAGTCAGACACGTCTTTAAAAAAAAAGACATCCAATTCTGTATTTGGATTGGGGATGACATAAACTTAAGAGAAGTTGGACTCTTGACAAGAGCAAATGAAATGAGGGTGTAAGTTGCTGGGTTTTCACTTCAAGTAACAGTGCATGCTGTTCTTTACAGTATTTGACCTGAGAAGACTGTATTTTTAAATGTTTGTATCAATGAATAGTTGACAACAAGCAGATTGGTGTGATGCATATTTCTGTAACCAAATACAAATGAGGTAGCTGTGGATAACTTCATAGTTGAATATACAGATAGAATTTGTTACCAAAAAAAAATACTTTTCTATACTGCTTCAGTCCATATGGGAATTTCTTATTTCAAATTATTCTGGATTTTCACTGTTGCAGTTGCCACTCGGTAACAGTTTCATGTCTTCAGTAAAAGGCCAGTGTTGTGTCTTAGCACTGAAGGTTGCTACTTCACATGCCGTCAAATCATTAAAGCATCTTTTTTTCTTTCAAACTCAAAACTGCATTAGACTCTGCAGAAACCCTTAAAAGCATAATCACAAAACTTCCATCTTCCTACCTTCTGCACTGCCAGACGGTCAAACACAACCTTCTAGCCTGTGGCTTGGATTATGAAATGCATGGATTCAGCATGGATTCTCCAAGTGAGTTCACCTTCCGCTATTTGACTCTAGCCTCTTTCTGAAGCCCCCATCGATACAGACACCTAATTGCTTAGATAATCCCATGACTGTGGTGGCCTCGTTTGCTACAATCATCTCAGCAAAACCCTGCAGTGTCACACACAGCCGCACTTTCTGGCTGACACGTCCTGAATGGTGAAGAACTTTGCCTTATTGTCAAAGAATGACATGTTCTCGTATTTGGTGGGCCGGCAGCAGCGGCTGTAGGGCGCCCTCTCTGTCTTAGCCGTGCCCCCATTGGTGGTTATGTCTTTCTCGGGTGCCTTGCTCAGGATCACGTTTTTCAGCACCATGTCATAGTTGCTGAGGCGTCTATTGCACTTCCCTCTGCAGTAACGGAAGCGCACTGTCTCATCGCTTTCATAGCCCAGGCCCAGCTCGCTCACTGTTAGCACCACCTGGTGCAATGAGCATGCCTCTGCGCTCTTCGCCCGCTTGGTCCTTCTCCCAACTTTCCTGTCCACTAGTGACCTGATGACCCTCTGCAGCTCACCCTCAGTGAAGCTCTGAAACAGGTAGGAAACTGAAAAAGAGCAAAAACAAGAACATTTGAAAAGAAATAAACATCTGTAGATTGGCACTATAAAATAAAGAAATAGGAAGGCACACATGTCTGTACTCTAGATGGCAGAGCAGTGCTGACATGCTTTTGGCCTGAATTCAACACCTTGGGAAACATGTAAAGAGGGATTATATCTCCCCTTAAAATACTCTTTCACAATGGCCTCTTGAATGATATCTTTTGCTTTTTAACACTGAAGCTTGTTCAGCAACATGAAGCCTTAGGGAACAGGTAAGTGTATATTTTTTGGTTCACTGACATTAAAATAATTTAAAACCAAATGAAAGCACATTAACACACCAAGAGAGTTTCAGTGAACTCTTTAAGAGCTGATTTTTCACTCATTATCTAAATGTGTGGATTTTGAGTAGATGACTTCTTGGAATTAAAACCATAATACTCTCACTGATGTTGACATCTCACCATCAGTTTATAATTGGCCTGATTCTGAAAGACTGGGCTCTTTTATCCCCCTAAAATCTGGCTCAGACCCTTGGGACCTGACACATGAGGTGTGATGTGAGAGAGATGTGTAAATGAAACAGCATGAACCACTGAGCGGTACACTAATCCCCCCATCAGTTTATTTATAGACCAACTAATCCACAGGAGAATAGTGTGTGTTTATCTTACACTCAGATAGGAGGGAACCCATGTCCTCAGATGCTCTGGCCACACGCCGATGACTGGTCACCATGGGCGAAGATGATGATGTTGATAATGGCGGTGATGGTGCTATTGTTGAAGGATGTACAGACACAGCTGAGGCCCAGGGGATGATGGACCCAGCAGATATCATTGTTATGATGAGCAGGAGAGAGAGAGCAGCACTAAGGAGTGTAAAGGCAAAAATGGCCTTTTTCCATAACTTCATCTTAGAACGGCGTGGAGCATTGAAACTCTACAAGGCAAAGAATAGAAGATCAGATATTAGGCATCATTATGTAAAGCCAAAGCCAACACAATACTGAACTGTTTCCCTTCAGGGGATATCAGGTAACTCCATTCAGATGCTAGGAATTAACGTTTGGACCTATAGGTGAACTGGTGTTTATTTAAGAGCCTTCTTCTTCCTCTCAATATTTTTTCAGTGCCACTTTTGATGAAAAAAGACTGTCAGTATGCCATGAAAGGAATCGTTTTTGCCTTTTGCACTAATAGATAAGCACTAACAGGTTTCGTGCTTATTATAATTTTTGGGAAATGAGTCAGTCTTTTTCCCATTAGGAATTTTTCTCTTATGTCCCGTTTGTGTCTCGCTTTTCATCACTACTGTACCCTTCTCTATTTGCTCAAGATGAATGCAAAGAGAGTTTTCTTTTTTTTTTCTTTTGATGCCATAGGTCATACTATACTCTTTATGTGATCCTTTTCTCAGTTTTGAAGAGGGCGTAGAACATCCGCCAGGGTGGGGACCCCACATCAGTATTTACAAGCATGTCCAAACATTCAGCCTCAGTATTTGTGAAAGTGAGAACCTAGTGCAGTCCCTCTCTGTCTTATGAAACTGTTGATTCAGTGAATGGGAGCAGATTTGGCCTGACAAACATAGTTATTCCTGTTGACATGACTGTGCGTGTGTGTGTGTGTGTGTGTGTGTATGTGTGAGAGAGAGAGAATTATGAACAGCATAACAAAAGACATTTCAGCTACGTATTTACTGTGCTAGCATGACTGTGCTTCCTGTACTTTTATTTCATAATCTGACATATGTTCATATGATCATATACATCATCATCACCAATCCCTTTCAAGGTACCTGTGTAATATTGCAGTCATATTACCCCCTACAAATAGTGGTCTTGCACCCAGTGTATGCAATCTACTGCCTTCCATGATTGACATGGGGAAAACATTTCCCCAGAGCGGGAAGTGGAAGATGTGTAGCGGCTAAGAACAAATCCAGACAGGCCGCACAGTAGTGTTTTGGCACACTTGCTGTGTGGTGGTCTCTGTAGGCTGTGAAATATGAGCCGTTTAGCCTTGGCTGACACAGATCTAGAAATGGGTATTCCATATAGCGATATAGAGATATAGTTTTTAACAAATACTTTAACAGCAGAAGGAAGAAGGAAGAAGGAAGACTCACAAGACCACCCTTACTGTACATGCATTTCTCTTTAAAAGTAAACCCAATGTTAGTTCTGTAATAGACCAGACACTGTGTATGTGACAACAAAACCGATTTATACTTTAGTGGTAAGAAACAAAAAAGAGCAACACTCTGTCCTGTAGTGGCACCGAGGTGATGTAATAAACTGTACGTGGCTGTCTGAACAGCTGAATCCTGTGCTGTCTTCAAACACAGACTGAAAACTCTTCAGTGCGCACAGGCTACATTGTGCACAGCCTCACCACAACTGGACTGCTGAAACTGGACTGTTGAAACATTGGCTGATCTTTTTCCAATTTCAACTGTGATGTAAACATTAACTGAAGCACTTGCCCTGTATTTGCCTGAGTGTATGCATTGTGCTGCTGCCAAATGATTGGCTGATTAGATCGTTGGATAGATGTGCAGGAGTACAGGAGTTCCTATTAAAGTGGCCAATGAGTGCATCATCACTGTTTCTTATTAGCTTGTTGGCCAGTCTGCAGAGAGCCAATCACTTTTGCAAGCCACTCTGGATAAAATCATCTGGATAAAGGCAGCCTTAGGTTTGGATGTCTCACTTTCTAAAATATCATCTGAAACCTGAAAAATAATATCTGGTATTACTTTACCACACGAAATAAATCACATTATTTATTCTCCTTAGTCTCTGTCACATACAACATTTAGTGTGAGACATCACTAAGGGTTGCTCTGAAAGTTCTTGAGACACTTATCTCCATTTATGAGAAACATGCTCCAATTTTGGATCCATTTTTATCTCCTGTTCTGTGTGTTTTGGATTTGGTACGACCGCAATAAGCTACACCACTGAATCTTGTCCATTCTGAGGATGAAAAATGCAATACTATTTTGGCAGGATTTTAATCTCTGTTTCTCACAAATGAAGATAAATTATTATTTTATAATTATTTATTCGTACAGCCAAGCACTTAAGTATTTCTTTACCCAAATCCCCATTAAGCCAGATTGCGTAATGTCTTAACTTAAAAATGATGGTATGTCAATAAATCTGTCCAAAAATGGAGCGTATTAGCTGATGTACTATCATTAACATTGAAATCCAATAATCATATTCTACTCTTTTATTTTGTCACTTGATTGCAGGATGAATAATCAAATTTGAAGCTTGATTGATTGCTTGTTGATCTGCATTGCTACCACCACCACCACCACCACCTTTAACCACTTTTTTTGCAATTAATGCATTAGGCTTGGAACATTATGGGCACCTGGTGTTAATAGGTGTTTATGTACTCACTATTAGCATTGTAATTAACTGGTCTATGTAAACAAACTATGAGGATAGCAGTAAGAGTATGACGTATACCCTAGAAGCTGAAGTTAGGACAAAGTAAAATTGGCTATAAATGAATACGAAGCCTTGCTTCATCACTAAGTCATCTGTTTGCATTGATGCTGCCAAGAGACAGAAGCTATTGATACGCACATCCATCTTGTAAGTGCTTCTCTATCTAATGATTACAAACCCACAGCCATAATGACATGATTTAGTATAGTGATTATAGGATAGTTCTGTTAATAAAAAAGTCACAAACTTCTAAAAGTCACATCAAAAATACATACTACAAGACAGTAGCTCATGTACATGTATCCTTAGGGGTACTCAGAGTTACTACAAAGCACACTTCACAGATAAGAAAAACTGTAACTTTTAAGTGAAAAAAAAAGGAAAATAGCACTAATAGTTTTTCAGAAACTGAAAAATTTAATGCAGTTAGAATTACTAATGTGATTTAAACTGATTTAATAAGCAACTACTCAAGAATTACTGAGCACCAGAATATAATCACGTATGAGATGTGTTGTGACAACAGCATAATACAAGCACAAGTGGTTACAAATCAAAAAAACAAATCACATGCCTTCTACAAATGATAATACAAAACCGCAACTAAAAGCTAACAATACTGATGGTTTAAAAACAAGTATGGAGGAATTCATTTACTCATCTTCAGTAACCACTTTGTCCTGGATCATGGTCAAGGTTGCTCTGAATCCAGAACCTATCCTGGGAGCAGTAGGTGTGAGGTGAGGATACTGGATGGGATGCCAGACACATTTGCACATTCATTCACAGGACAATTTAGTGTCACCAGTCCACCTAGCAGCATGTTTTTCGTAGGTAGGAACCCAGCAGAAACCCACACTGGAAGAACATGCATAGGTACGGTGGCCATAAAAATTGAAAACCACCATCATAAAGGACGTCTTACTCTTTACAGAACCATTTGTGACTAAATTCTCCACTAGTGGCTCTTTATTTTCCCTTTTCCACTGACATAGTGTTGGAAAAAGCTTTGGTTCAGTCACGGTTCAGTCAGTTTAAGAGCCAAATGATTGCATTATCATATGTGGGAATTCACTAAAGCACAGCATGACAATAATAACAAACACATTTAACAAATTGTATTTCTGGTGTGCAAATCCTTCAGCATTTACGTATACACAGCACATACACTCGCTGGTCACTGTAATAGAACATCTGTACGCTTGCTCTTTCATGCAATTATCCAATCACTCAATCATGTGGCAGCAAGAGACAAGGATGATCAACACTCTTTCCTGCAGTGGGACTGAGGTGATGTAATGAACTTTCTGTTCCTGTCTGAACAGCTGAGTCTTGTGCTGTCTTCAAACACAGACTGAAGACTCTTCAGTGTGCACATGGATTAACACTAATCGTGCACATTCACATTAAACATCAGAATGGAGAAGAATGTGATCTTAATGACTTTGGTTGTTGGTGCCAGTCAGGCTTGGCTATTTCAGAAACTGCTGATCTCCTGGGATTTTCCCACACAACAGTCTCTAGAGTTTATACAAAATGGTGCGAAAAACAAAAAACATCCAGTGGGCGCAGTTCTGCAGGCAGAGATGCCTTGTTGATGAGCGATATCAGAGGAGAATGGCCAGACTGGTTCGAGCTGACAGGAAACTCTTTACAATGGTTGTGAGCAGAAAAGCATTTCAGAATGCACAACACATTAAACCTTGAGGCGGATCGGATACAACTGCAGAAAAACACATCAGGTTCCGCACCTGTCAGATGAAAATTGCTATTTGACTCATAGTTGCCTGGTGAAAGGACATCTAGGATGTGCTTGATATGTGTGTACATATAATACAGGGAGGGTAAATCACACAAACGTGTTCATCAGTCAGATGAAAAATTGAAAAACGCATTTTCCATTAGAAATGTGTTCCAATTTCAAATTCTCCATGTCCAGCCACATCAGTTTGATGGCTAATTATTTGCCTCTTTGGACCTGAATACGTGCTCATGGTGATCTGAATGTGAAAGCAAAATCAGCATAATGTCTGTCATTAAGCACCTTTCGTGTTAGTATCGTGTTAGAATGTGGTGCAGGCTGTCAGTTTCATCACTGCAGCTGGCTGTAATTGGTGTTACAGCTGACCTCATGAGGCTACAAATACACACTGTGGGTTTGAATAGATTTGTTTTACCCAGTTTTGCTCCAACCATCACAACAGGCTATAAGCTACAGTCATAGTTCTGAAAAAAAAAACCAGACTTTAGTCAGAGAATTTGTTTGTGATGGTCACAGTATTTAGCTATTTATTATTTTGACAATAAGATGCTGCAAATACGATGCATACTGGTCCACACATGAGCTCTAGATGAAGGCTCTCATGTTGACACACTTATTGAGTATACTGAATCATAAAAATTCGGCATTTTTCCAAGAACACTTTCCAGTGTGATAGCCTACTTGACTTCTTTCTATTTATTTCTTCCTTCCTTTGAAAGGAAGAATTTGCATTAATCACATTACACAATAAATTAAAGTGAAATGTAACTACACTATAAAGCAAACATAAGTTCCTATGAAAATAAAAAGAATTACTGTAAGGCTATTATTATTACTGCGATGGCAGTGGAGTGAACTTTGACAGCCATTCAGTGTACCATGTTGATTTTACCTTCACAGTGCATATGTAAAAAAAAATGCTTTGTATGGAGTACATTGTGATTATTCAGCACTCAGCATAATTATCATTCACTGTCAACAATGTTAACATTTGTGGGTGAATTATTCCTGGATCTCAGAGCTGCAGGAGCACAGCCTTATTGTCTTCACATTGCCTTATTGTCTTTCTATTTTTTTTTACTTTTTAAAGGAATGAAAATACAGTCCACGCAAAACACATGGATGGCATATTTTACTCAGTCGGGTCCAGCAGTCCAAATGCTGGACCAAATGCTGTGGCTGTGTGGAATATTCCAGGTTTTGATTCATGGGCCTATGAAAGGAACCCTGCAGGATCAAACAGAGTTGACACATGACACAGGACTTCAACTGGACACGTGCAGTGCTCCAATTCAAAGTGGAGTTCAATTCAAAGATCTTCATGTGTGTGTACATACTGTACAAATTTTGTACTAGAATAAAGGTTTGAGTACTCTGTTTCAGGGAACTAAGCTACCTCCTATAAAGCTACCAATATCACAGAAGCCTGCAATATGCAAATGACCAATATAATAAACCAGAATATTCTACTGTAAACAAAAAACATACAACAGCTACTAACAGGGGAGGGTGAAGCTGAACACATGCTTCCTACAAGACATGTGAAGCCAGCCAACTGCATCTTTTCAAGCTGCTTCTCATGCAACGTCCCAGCGCAGCATAAACTACTCAGAGGGAAGCGCTGTCTGCCCTCTTCCGCATACATGAGCTCACAGATACCCATGATTGTCTAGTGTCTCTGTGATTGACGGGACAGAGAGAGTAATCCATCCCTCCCACCTAGTGAGCACGGCCAACACTGCTCCCTTGGCTTCTGGCCATGGATGGCTCTGGCATCACTGGGATTCAAATTCACAATCCCCTTATGATACGGCAAACACTTTTCTGTAGCACCGTCCAGGAGCCTATTGCATCATCTATAATGTCATGACAGCAACCATTTAAATATTTGTCTTGTGCCAAACTTTGCATAATCATTTTGTGGTCAAGAAAAGCTTGAGTAAAATATTTACTTACACACCTCAGCCACCAACATACCACCTGAAGAGTTAAGAATTTTCAGGAATGTATCTCAAAAGAGTAAATTCCAAACCTAACCCAATAATTAACGGATATCTGATGAACAGACGAGCATGTTTTTTTTTCTTCACTTTTACGAAGAACTTTAAAAAAGTGGGTCATGGTTCACTGTTGGCTTTCTCCTGTCCTTTCAGAGAGTGTGGAGAAGCAGTACGGGAATGGAAGAGGAGTGTTCTGCAAAAATCAGGACAGGATTAGCACTAATGCTGTCTGCTTTATCTACAGTCACATGGGCAAACACCTGGGATCAGCTCTCTCTCTGGGAAGCAGCCGGTGACGCTAATCTGGCAGCTTCCTCATTTGACACCACACACGGCGCACCCACATATGCTAACCATCTCAGTGCATCTTTCCCTTGTAAAAAAAAAAAAGTTAACGTACTACAACTTGAAATCTCACACCACGTTGCTTGAGTATCTTAACGTCTCAGTGTCTCATTTCCCAGAAGCTTTGAATTATGTCTTGCTTATGTTACGAACTCATTGAGATTCCTATGTGCTTTGAGTAAAAGCTTTTTAAAAAGTTATTTCCCCTTAGTAATTCTTGACCTGCTCCCTCAGGCAATGTTGAGACAGATGGCTGGACTACTCAAATCAGATTTGTTTTTTCCTGTCTGTTTTAACATAATCACATTTGTGTATTTTTTCAGGTTAGCAGCCTGTGAAAGTTTTGCTGAAAAAAACTGGAACAGATATCACAGGGCTGGCGTGTACAAGCTGCATTTGATTGCCGAATTAATCCGTATACAAAAAGGGTTCAGTTCTGAATGAAAAAGATATGGTAAAGTGTGACTGTTTTAGGGGTTTGAAGCTAAAGAAATAGGTCCATTATGTGCTGGATTTGTGAAAACCTATCACATTTCACAGCACATATGTTACAATGGGCTGAAGGGGAAAAACATATCAGATTTACATACAGGCTACACATATAATGAAAGTCTGATTCCTCTGTACAGGTCCTCGGGTCTACAATGGCAACAAACATGATTCTGCTGCATAATTTGATTCTTGTCCGTTTGCCTGGTATGATAAGAAGAGTGAATACACTGTATTGTCATAGCCAGTGTTGCCTAATTCATGTATGCCACAGAGCGAATCTTGTTTTTCAGTGCGGTCATGACAGGATAATCTGAGCTCACTTGAACCCTGTTGCTGCAGCCCAAATCTCACAAAGCCAAGCCTTGTTGACTGTCACAGAGCTAAACTGTGGCATACATTAAATACTCTAATACTTACTAGCCTTGGAAGATCATGTGAAATAATGCATCATCCCATTACATCCCCTAGTCATGGCAGACTGACAATCTGGCCAGCCGTCAACTGGGCCACTGCACTAATAAACTCTGTCCACAAGGTGGCAAAATCAAACATTGCGAGTGTTTTTTTTTTTATTTTATGTTTTAAAATTAATTAATTAATTTAATTTTTTAGTTGTTGAAAGATAAAGAAAGATCCAAAAGCACTGTCAGTGGACTCAAGCCTAATCCCTGTACTTAACAATTGTTAGTCTGATTATGCCATGCAGGGATCTGGATATCTGATGATCTGGCTGATCATGTGTTAGGTTACTTGGCCACTGGTTGAGCCAGTAAAGCAATGCATACTTACTTGACATTACTGGCTAAATCTATTGTTATATCTAATGTAATATTTACTCCGTTATTTTGCAGGTCACTAAATTAAGCACAACCTTATTTCTTCTTTGTAACATGTATGAAAATTAGGTCACCTCATTTCTATTGTAACTTGATGCTGTTATCTACAAATCCATTTCTGGAGAAAAACAAGTGCTAGTCTATCTGCGTTTAAAGGACTTGAACTAAAGTCTCCATATAAGCAAAAATCTTTTCTAACTATATCAGCAAATAACTTTACTACACTACATTTCCACTTTGTACCACAATGTGCCTCATGAGAATACGTTCACGAAGGTCCACTGTAACCATGCTGAAGGCTGACAATAAAATGTCACACAGCTTTCTCTCATCTAACATCTATAAAGTTAAAAACCAGCTTCAAGGCTTTATATTTCAGAGATGGGAAATCTGGCACTGGTAAGGTTGAGGCCTTTATCAAAAGGCAAGAACAGCAATGTTGGAAGTTTTTTATTTCTAAATAAAGTGAAATTTAATTAAAAGATCATCTCATAAGTACTAGTCTGTTTATCAGGGCTAATGCATAATAAATGCTGGAGTCTCTATGACTGGATCAGATTATACTAATGTAAGTGTGTTAACTGAGTTAACACCTGGCTTGTCTGACCAGTACTTTACATTTGATAAACAGGTACAGATGTTCCATGTAGTCTGGCTGTCATTCAGCAAGAATATTTGCACTGCAGCGTTTTACATTTTCACTGTATGCAGTGTAGTCTGTGTATACTTGCAAAGTCATAAGGTTAGGTATCTAGGGCAGGCAGTATGATTTGTGGATCCATGGAGGTTACTGGAAGAGGAATTTGATATTTTTACATGGCTGCCTTCTCAAGATTTTTCTGCATCCGGGACCTTTGAAGACCCAAGCAAGTTCCTGACCCCTTTCTTTCACTTCCATTTATGTCTGTTCACTTGTTAAAATGTGCCCTGTGAAAGAAACCAAGAAACACAAAAAAGCTAACACAAAAAAAGGCTGGGTGCACAAAGGAGAGATGTGTGTATAGAACTTTTCTATTATTTTTGAATCATTATTGTAATATTGGCTTCCTTTAAATGTTATTAATATCCTCCATATACAAATGGCCACTGTAGCCATAAATGATATCTTCGTTTAGGTTTATTCATTCATTTATCCTCAGTAACCACTTTATCCTGGTCAGAGCCGCAGAGCCTATCCCATGAACACCGGGCATGAGGCGGGAGAATTCAACCCAGATGCACCTACATGCATGTTCTTGTTAGATTTATTTTTGGATCAATATTATACTTCTGTTGCAATTTTTTGAAGGGTGACTTTTAAATGGGGTCATTTAGGAGCTGCATTTTAAAATTGATGCTGAATTCTGAACAGATATTACAATATTTGTCTTAAGGCCTTTATAGTGTTTGTATGCTTTTCTGAGGAATCTTGACAAGATCTGAAAAGTTCACACTCCTACAAAACATCCAAACTTAATGTTTTGTTATATGTGATGGCAGGTTAAAAGCCTAATTGATGAAGGCTTGGCTGGAGCTAAATGCAGTTCCTCTGAGCATGTCAGAGCAGGGAAGGCAGAGAAAACAAACCTCAAACGCATCAATCTAAACCATGTAGGCATCAAAACAGAATGCCAAAGCACAAGGTAGAGTCATGCCCCTCATGGATTGGGCTGGTTTGGAGGCTTCACCACCTGCTAGAGTTGAAGGATGAACTAAAGCACCGAAGTGCAGAGTGACAGGTTTTATAGTGTGATTGATGGAAAGGCCTTCATTCATCCCTCTGACTAAACCAGACTGATTCCAGGTTACAGGAGATAGTAAAGGATAAATATTAACCTCTTGTACCGCTACCTTTCCTACAATGTACCACATCTCACCAGTAAAATTACCACTGTAGCACAGTATAGTGTGACTGCACATTAGCAGAGGAAGCAGTCCGAGTCAGAACATGAGTAACTGACTTCTACTGGTTCAAAGATGAGACCTAACAAATAATTTCTCCCTTTCTGATCTAGACAAGTAAAAGCCACTAAAAACACAGGTAGACAAATGTAATTACGTCATGATCCCAACTTGCATTCAAATACACCCTACCTTTTTAAGTGGCATACCATGAATCGCATGCCATATAGTGCAAAGTTCAGAATGGATGACTCACAGGAAGTTAACAATAACTGTGGATCCTCTACAGGGATTTAACTCTGGGAATATTTTGTAGAAACCAGCAAACATACATTTCCTGTCTAAGGTAATCTAACACTCTCAGACCTCAGGTTACCTACGGTTAACTCAGTAAAGTTTTATACTCAATAAAATCTTCCCAAAGCATCCTCATGCAACAATTGGCAGACAAATCCTAATGTATACAGAAACACAGCAGTCTTTGGCTAGTAATGTGCATGCTCTGGCACTTTGGAGCCTCCTGGAGCTTGAGCTTGAGCTAGTGGTGTTTACCGCCAAGACTATAAGGAGCAGCTTATGTTAAGAGAAGAAGATGTGTCCTTACCGAGTGCCCCGCTAAGTCGGACTTATCAGGGTGGCGTTGTGTTGGGTTGACCTCAGGGAAGAGGTTGGGAGGGGAAATCCCTCATTTTGTTCCGTAAGCCAGGATTGGGGACCATAGATCATGCTCCCCCTGCGCCTTTTACCTCCATGTATTCTGGAAGGAAGGAAGGAACCCCCTGACTAAGCTGGGCTCGTCTGGGCTGGTTTGGGTTGGGTTGGGAAGGGTTGGGTTGTCAGGATGCAGTATAAATGGTAGACACAGTTTACTACTGAAGCTTCCTTGTCATGGTAACGCCGTTTCCAGACTTTTCTTGAGTGCTTACATCATTCATATGAGTCAGGATACCCTGGAGGAAATCTAGGATCTTCCACATCCTTCAGCATAGGCACATCCAGGGCTAGCAGAGGGAAATTTTCTAATCTTTTTCAGCATGTAAATTGTCTGTTTTAAAGCAGTAGAGCGTGTATGAATCCGGGCGTCCTGGATATCTAGGCAGGTAAATGATGATTCCTCGCTTATATGGGTTTGGACTTAAAAAGGAATCTGAGGCAGGAATTCACCACACAGAAAGCAAAAGGCAGATCATTCATCTGAAACAGCAGATAATGAACAGAGTGAACAGTCAAGAAAGAATTCCCAAAAATGCCAGTTTATTTTAAAACATTTTAAATGAATTGTTCTAGATTTGTCTGAGTAAAGACTATGTAAAAACACATTTACTACCCAAATTATGAAATTGTTTTTTGCTTTAATCTCAGGTTGTATACAGTATATATATATATATATATATATATATATATATATATATATATATATATACATGGAGACTTTGAAACAGATAACAAACTTCACGTGCAACAACATTATCCATGTGACAAGCAGCCCAATAAAAAAGAAGCACATTTCTTTCATAGCGTCACTTACCTCAGTGAGTAAGAAGAGCTTTGCACGCCCTCACTGCATCTCCTTTGGTGTGGTGGATACATTCACAGGATAGGCTGTAAGCCTCTGTAAATATCTGAGTGTATTGGAGTGTAAAGATTAGACTGTGTGAATATGTGTGCTCCTCCTGGTAGCACTCCTTCTCTCCTCCCTGTCTCCAAGGCTCCACCTCAGACAGACCAGAGATCACGCACTAGCTCAGATTACTGTTGTCTTACTAATCGCTTGCGGCATTGCCCTGGCATTCCCCCCTCGGGTCAGGCAGAACATGCTGTCCAGAGGCTTCTTGTACCTTATCACTACTGTATGTTTCAATCTCACAAATACAATAGCAGGCCAGGTTTTGGTGTTTAGGTGCCAACTTTCAACCTGACACAATGGTGGTGATGGAAGCTGCACTGTAACCTGCCAGCACGGATAAGCCAAGGGCATTGGCATTGTGCTTTAGACTGGATGGACCTCGTAGATTGCTCTTCTATTGCGCAAGGCACGAGCGCCACAGCACGCATGGCCTTCAGCTGTGTTGGCTAATAAGGAAAGTCTTCAATCACGTTGGAGAATGATTCCCTCTGGAAGCCATTCCAAAGTAAAACATCTCACAAGCTGAGGACATAAACCAGAGGAGATGTTTGCCAGCGAGAAAGAGAGAGGGGGACCGAAAGGAACTGAGAGAGAGACATAGACACAACTCTTTTGAAAGAGGCCAGCTTTTTCTTCTGTGTGAATATTGGGTGTGTAAAAAGCAGCAAATGGCGAACAGATGGAGGGCTTATGGGCAGCCCTCCAGCACTCTAATCTTCAAAATAAATAAATACCTGAGTGTAGCGTGAAACATCCGAGCATACCATGTGCGCAGCACTCAATGCTCTTACAACGAATACGGCGTGACATGGGTCAGTGCAAGAAATTAATAAC
The DNA here is from genome assembly GCA_022758105.1 of Pangasianodon gigas. Taxonomy (NCBI): domain Eukaryota; kingdom Metazoa; phylum Chordata; class Actinopteri; order Siluriformes; family Pangasiidae; genus Pangasianodon; species Pangasianodon gigas. The sequence continues at coordinate 13,839,926 of CM040474.1, forward strand.
ATGTCTCCAGTTCCTGTCAGTTTCATTAAGCACCCTTTTCATGTGTGACAGAGCATTTGCTACTGCTTTGCATTCTAATGTCAATCCCTAATAGCAGTAAAGTAGTTGAGATTCGGTTACGGAATATTTCATGTTCAGTTAAATATTTTGTCTTAAACTAGAAATCAGTAGAGGAAATAAAAAGATTAGGTCAGATTAAAATAATCAAATTTGTATCATTGCATTTATTTGACTTGTACTATGTCTGGGGTTTCATTTACCGTGAATCAAAAGTGGAACAGTGACAAAATTGCATTGCTTTCTTCCTTTTATTGTTTGTCTTTCATGCTCTTTTTACACTCTTTTACAATCCAGATGCTTTTATTTTTTAGCCATACTCCTTACTCCATACTGGCCTCCATTTTTCTATCATTAGTGCTTTTGTTTATTGTTACCCCATTAAATATAATAAAATTAAAGCTAATATGTCTGCCTAATGATACAAAAAAAATTATGGAGCCAGATTTTGAAGGCACCACTTACTACAGTTATTCTTACTTTACCATCTTTGTCACAAATTTGAATGATGGAAACCAGCCATTTGTTTAATTGACATACAGCTGAAATGTATAAAATGGAAAGTGGTAAATATTTTTGGCAATCCGAACTGCCTCTTAAAATGATTTCAGTTGTTTTGTGGCTTTGATAATCATGTTTAGCATTTAGCAAGAAATAAACTCAAGCTCAAGTTGACATAAAATATAAACTAAAGGAACAGACAAAAGAGGTGAAGGCTCCATTTAAGCTCATAGAAGCAAACCATTGTTCTGTATACATAGAGAAAGTGTTATAAGAAATCGGGAGTCCATCAAAAGATGAAGTCAGACATACTGATAATTGGTTTATACCTTGAGATTTCCTTAAGCTTTCTTAAAAATGTCAAAGTGCAGAGAACCCACTAAGAGAGCTGAAAACTGAAATAAACATTATGTATGAGAGTTTCACAAGGGGTTCTCCCTGTGTCCCTGTGTCCCCGTGTCCCTCCTCTGGCTTCTCCGGTTTCCTCCCACTGTCCAAAAATGTGCCAGTACATGGACTAGTGTCTCTAAGTTGCCACTAGATGTGAATGTCTGTGTGTGTGTAAGGTGTTCTGTGGACTGGTGTCTCATCCGGAGTGTATTCCCGTCTCGTGCCCAGTGTTCCGGGATTTGGCTCTGGATACACCACAACCCTTAACCGAATAAATTCGTAATTGAAGATGATGATAATTCCTTAAAATACAGTTAAAGAAAATGCAATCAGAAACAAACACAATCAAAACAGTTTTAAAAATTAGATGTTAGAGAACCTGGTTTAATTATATTTATCTTGCAAATATGTGAACTTTTATGACATTTCTCTAAATGATGGAATACAGTATATAGCTACTTCAAATGCTTTTGTTATCCAGCACAATGACGCAGCAATAATTAAATAATAATTAAACAAATAATTCAACTCCAGAACTAAAGAAAGTAAAACAAATCTTTATGCATCTTGAAGTGTATCGATTTTTTTTGTTTTCTGTATGATTATGATTTATTCCCAGGCCAACTACTTACTTGCCACTAAACCTGTCATGTCACTGCCAGCCTCACTTGAAAGCACAAACTCAATTTCCCAGAACTGTGAATCACGCAACAACATGCATCAATTAATAACACTCCACTTCCTAAGATCCTCTGCCAACCAACAATTCAGCACATGGCCGATATCTTGATTACTAATGATGCACACTATTTTCCAATCTTAATTATCTCTTTAAATAACGCATCTCGCTCCAGCTTTCTGCCAGTGACAAATTTTGGTTAGACATTTTGGTTTTGACTTCATTTTGTACAGTGTTTGCCCAAACCATACTGAGTTCAATTTTATTTATATTGTACATTTAACAACGGACATTGTCACAAAGCAGCTTTACAGACATTTTATACAGGATATAGAATTTAATTGTAATTCTATCCCTATTGACCAAACCAGACGTGAGAGTGGCAAGGAAAAACTCCTTGAGGTGACAAGCAGAAGAAACTTTGAGAGGAACCAGACTCAAAGGAGAACCCACCCTCTTCTGGGTGACACCGGATAGTGTGAGTATAAATCATTTCTCTACTCTGTCTACTCTGTCTACTCTGTACTCTTGCTTTACTCTCTGGATTGTCTACTTGAGCTTTTAATAAGCCTGCATTTGCAACCAAATCCTGTGCAACCTCCTGACAACACTCTACAAGAAAAGAATGAATTTGAGTAAATAATATTCAATTGTTTTCATCATAATATTTATGTATTCAAAAGGGAAGAAAGTCCACACACAGTTGCTGGAGATATGAAAATGCTTTTAAAATTGTAAATGCCTGATAATGGCATTTTGTGTATTGATGCAGGACTAGAGTGCATCCAAGAATCAATTTTCTTTGTTTTGCCTGTTGCCTGTCACAATATGTACAGCACGTACAACATGAACAACATGACACGTTCCTAAATTTCTGTTGTCACCTGAATACTTATCATAGTGTTTATATCTCTTCACAGTTGCTACCTTGTGATCTAAAGACTGTTATGTGGAATTCAGAGCAAATGCATGGCTCCCAGGGTTTTCTTTGGAAAGCAGTTAAAGAGTTCCAGCTAAGTCACAGAACAAGACAGTATCACCGGTTCAGCATAACCGACAGGAATCATGGGCGTAGCTTTGATGTGAGAAGTGCTAGAGACAAAGTCAAAATGTTCCAACTGAGAAGTTTTAAATGGACTTGCAGTTACAAATTCTTTTTTTTTTTTTTTTTGTGGTATAAAATAAATGTTAAAAATTAATGTTTGTCAGTTTTTTTTTGTTTGTTTTTTTTTTACTTGCTGTGGAGTAAGATTTGCCTTTAAAGACATAACATTTGAAATGAATGGTTATGGTTTTTAGAGAAAAAAATCAGAAATTCTAATCTCAAAAAACAAACAAACAAACAAACAAACAAACAGATTTTATGAAAATTAGGCCAAAGGTGAAGCATCCAGGAGTCCCATGGATGCTTTCAGAGTGGTCAAACATTTTCAAAAAAGGGTTTTGTTTATGTTCTATTCAAACAGCTAGCTTTCTACAGTGATTATGAACGTTGGTGAACGTTACATAGCTATTTAAGGATGTGCTAACATTAGTTTGCTGGCAATCATTAGATGCAGTAGCTAACAGCCAAAGTTAGCTGCTTAATAGGAATTTAGCTATTTCAGTAGTACATAGAAACTGAAATTTAGATGTACTTATCTTATTACAGTGCATATCGTCCGTTTTGATTCCACTTTACTCCATATTTCTTATGGAGTTACCTTTGGCCTAATTTACATAAAATCTGTATTTTCTGAAATTTGAAATGCTGAGATTTGTATTCAGGGTTCTGAATTTTGAAACCGTAACAAGCTGTAATTTATACTGTACCCCTAGCAAGTTCAAAACATGTACATTTATTAAATCCACTGCAGGGGGGAAAAGGAATTTTCTTCAATGTAACATGTATATAATTCGAATATACGAAATTCAGCTTTTTGGTCATTCTATTTTCGTGTCAGTAACAGACACATGTTTTATGAAAAAATAAAACATGAACAGTTATTTGATTTTTGTTGCAAAATCCAGGTAGGAGAAACGAAAGAAAAAAGTTTTTAATGTCAGAAATAGCAGATACAAAATTTAAATGAGTTTTTTAAATGTTTTATTTGTTTCTCTGTAAATCAAAGAAGGAAATTATAAAACTAACTAAAAGAGAAAAAGAGTGTGTTTTCACTGTGGTTTAAGAATTGTGGTTGTGGCTGATAGGGCCTTAAATCACTAGGTCAAGGCCAGCCAGTACGCCTCTGACTATATGCTAGCTTTAGGTATGGCTTTGAAACCATGTTCCGAAATGATTACAGGCCTGGCAAGAACAGGATTGTCCTCCAAAATACCAGGGATGTCGCATGATTGTGGCAAAGCAAAAAGGCTTTTACTCAAAGACTAGAGATTTTGTGCTGTACATGGCTTAAATCTGGTCTCTGATACATATTTGGAATTAGAGATGGCTAAAGGTATACATGGGGTAAGCACCTGGACTTGTCTTCTTGCCACATTTATAATGAGTTAAAATTTTATATCTGAGCCTGGACTTTGAAACAATAACCATTCATGTTTCACAATTAAATTTCTGTAATTGCCACAAATATAGAATGACCAAGAAATACACAGGCCCAAGAGAAACACTGCACAGTCTGTAGCTAGCAGTAACTATGAAATCCTTATTGATAGCTACTGAAAACCTTTAATTACTATTGTGAAATGTAATCAGATACAGTTAGTTCTACTCTCATGCCACGTTTACACCTATCTGACAGAGGCCATTAACATCTTCACCAAAACCATACCAACACCTAGAAAAACACTGTTAATGCACTGCTAATGTTAAATCAACAACTGCAATATCACTGCATCATACATACAGCAGGCATATTTACTGTATAAGGCAGTGAAGAGGAAACTTTATCAGGGAACCTGGAGCTGTGACGCCACAACGCTACCAGCTTTTTGGTATGTGCTCTTTACGCAAATTTTTGGCAACCAACAGTATCTGTGAAAATGTCTTCATATATGTTTGTCATTAAGCAGGTCTGTGTATTTTTATTGTGGTCACAGTACATGCAAGAGATAATTGTGTGCATTGGTTTGCTATTGCTTCAGCTTTCTGCTGACTGTAGATAATATGAGAACCATCCATGTAACCAGAATGGCAGTAATTCCAAAATCAAATGTTTATCACATCATTAAGGAGAACAAAACTACTGTGAGCATCTGTGGAGGAAAAAATGTCTATGTTAGTAGAGAAGCCTACTAGGCTGGCTGGCTGACAGCTCTTTCTGTTCTGGAGACAAAACCTCAAATCCTCAAATATTGACTGAAAGGATCGTGAACAATTCTCAGGGTGTAGAGAAGAATCGCATCAAAGGCTTTTAGATTTGGGATTAATGATAACGGTCGGTGCATTCAAGATTCAGATAACACGAAATGCATGTTCATTCCTTTTGTCACACATGCAGGAGTGGAAACTTTACAGAGAAACTGAAATCTTAATCCTAAAAAGTATGGTGTCAAAATCTTAAATACAAGTAAAAGTATAGAGTCGGAAATCAGAATTATTGATGAAAGTCAAAAAGTATCTACATTTTGAAAATAAATAGTTTCAAATAAACTGATATTTTGACAAATTTGACATGAATTTATTTATTTTATTAAGTATTTATTAGGTATTCTGCCTGAATTTAGCTCTCCAGTTAGCTAATATTTATTTATTTATGGTTACTAATGTTTAAAACATTTTTTATAAAAATGAATACTGATTGGCATAGCAGATGAACAAGAGAAACTCATGGCAACTGAGATTTCTGAGTAATTTAAGGTCAAAATGAAAATGTAAATATATATATATATATATATATATATATATATATATATATATATATATATATATATATATATATATATATATATATATATATATATATATATATATATATATATATACAGTACTGTGCAAAAGTCTTAGACACATGCAAAGAAATGCTGCAGAGCAAATATGCCTTCAAAAATAATGAAACTAAATATTTCTTCATTAAAAGAAATACTATAAAGAGCAGTAAACAGTAATAAATGAAACAAAGTCAATATTTGGTGTGATGACCCTTTCCTTTTAAAAAAAAACCAGTAGTCTCAGGTACAGTGTGTGCAGTTTTATAAGGAAATGAGCTGTAAGTTTTACTGAGCATCTTGCAGAAGCAGCCACAGTTCTTCTGGAGACTTTGACTGTCACACTTGCTTCTTATTTTTGCAGCAAAACCCAGCAGCCTTCATTATGGTTTTTGTCTGAAAAGTGTCTCTTATGTAATATGCCGCTTTCTTTACTGCCATACAAACATTTTTCTGTAACATTTAATTTTGTGCTGGAAAACTAATGTTTGGAATTCTAAAATGTTTTTGTACTGAATCAATAATGTAGAAGTTATAAAATAAAAATCTATAACAAAGTTTTTACTAAAAAAATAGGATGCCTAAGACTTTTGCACAGTACTGTACATATATATATATATATATATATATATATATATATATATATATATATATATATATATATATATATATATATATATATATATATATATATATATATATATATGTTTACATGTTTACAGCAAAGTACTTATATGGAAAGATTGTTCCACAAGATAAAAAACTCTATCTAAAATCTACTTGGCCAAATGTATCAGGGTGAATTCTACAGAAATACTTCCATTGGTGCAGATGCAACCAAACACCACAGCTATCATTAATCACATTATTATATCAAGAAACATGCTTTTTGCAGGACTTCAAACTGGAACATTGTTGAGATACCAATTCCACTGCAAGTTAAGCGTCATTTCACACATCTTGAACATCAGCAAAGCTGACTGAATATAATCAGATCGTGAACACAGTAGATGCTTTGCAAAGCAACAAGTTTGCACAGGATGCCAGTGCTGTATATGTAAAGCAATTCAACCAAGTTATAAACATGGCGTCTATACTGAACATTTGCCTGTTCAGAACCTTTTGGTGCTCTAACTTGATCTTTATGTATATAAAATTCGCTGTGATTTTGAAACAGTTCCTCTGATATGGCTAGCCCCCCTCATTACCAATGCCACTTCATATCCAGTGTGCTGGAGTACAGAGCCAAAACAGTAAATATACAACAATCACAATCATTTGAGTCGATGCTACAATTGCTCCTGCAAACCCACAGTCATTACAAAGCAAGCGAAAATTGTGATTTGTTGACATTCCTAAACATAACCACAACGGACTCTGCAGTTTTTCTGACCAAGTGTTTTCATCCTTATTTAATACTAGTAAATTGACAGTACAATGGCCCTTTGTTGCACAATAGAGGTGGTAATATGAACTGGTGAAAAGGATTTGCTCACAAATTGTACTGGAAGGAGGACTGAGCCAGAAAAAGCTCAGACATGGAACAGACCTTTGCCTCATCATATATACATCTATGAATTGTTCCTTTCTGTGTTTACTTTAAAGGGGAGCGCTCAAATGAGGCGATCTATTATTCCCATAGCACAAGACCCCATGAGAACTCTAAAGTGTTGAGCCGATGTGTCACCTTTTCTACATGTACTATAGAGACTCTGTTTTTTTCATTTTTTTCCTTTGTAGATATGCAGCTAGTGTGACCTGTTCCAGGAGAAATTTCTCATCTATGTCATTTAGACTCCTGAAGTCGTTTGGTGCAGGCCAAGAAAACCAAAATAATTTGTCCATTAGAGTGACTGTATTTGCTCTGCTATGACTATTAATAGCTTAGAGAACAGGGAGTAAGGGTAAGTAAGTGTAAAGTAACCTGATGCTTTTTTATGCACTTGTGTTAGGGATATAATTGAATATGAATACATTATTCGGAATGAACAGATAACGTGCTCTAAATGGATATAAATACAGATATGAATAGAAGGTGCATTATTTTTTTCTCCCTTTTCAGAAAGCTTGTCAGGGCACCTGGTTGAGACTAGAGGTGTGCATTGATGCTAGGATCCTGTGGGATGTAAAAAAAAAAATAAAAAAATTAATAATAATAATAATACGCAAGTGGGAGGTCTTTACTTTCAAGTGTGCGAGAGATGCAGCATGAAGCTCGCAGGACGAAAAAAGATCACATAAAAAAAAAAAATCTGGTTTAGGCCACACCCACTTCGGTTTACGTTTCGGTTTGTGTGTGTGTGTGTGTCAGTCAAAGCAAGCTGCTCCTTGACTCATGCATTAGAGCTTCTGTGTAAAACCATTTACTTTTTTCCTGCCATGATTAAATGTGACAGTTGGACATGTGAGGTGCTGCACACCCTCCTTTATTTTCATCTCTTTTTTTTGGCTTCATAAACGTGACTTTCTGTTTATTCAGACATTTGATTCCTGGTGTGTTTTTATTGTATCAGGATGTCGCATAGAAACTGTATTATGTTATGGCTTCTTTCTCAAGGGTTGTGGTCTTTGTGCTTGGTGTGAACACAGGAAACTAGTAAAAATGCAAAAATTAAGGGTGAAAAAACAAAGAGTTGGCTATCCTGTGACAGTTTCTATTGAACTCTATACATTACAGCGATTTTGTCACCATCAGCAAAGACATGCTTACTTGGCAAGTTTAAGCAAAACTTAAAAACCATAAGTGTTATTGATTGGAGCAAACAAAAAGCACACACCCATACACGACATGCTGTCTTTTTTTAGCGTTAATCAATCTGATCTCCCTGGGCATGAGTTCTCAAATGATGGAACCAATTACTTGTAACACAATCCCCTACTAACACACATCCAGAGGAAACTACAGCCATTTTTACTGAGGCATAAAATGTTTATTTAGATCCCTGCATAACTTAAAGAGCTCACCAAGGACGTTCTGACATGGCTGTAGCTGATGCTCCTGTAAACATTTCTGTAGAATTAAGTGAAACACCAGTAGAGAAATGTGTTGCTCATGCTGTGCAACAAACCAGTTCCAGAATATTTCTTATTAATTTACCACACAAAATTAAAGCATGTTTAATCTGCAGGTAAGATATGATTTTAATCTATGCAGCTGTGAGTAAGTATGAAATTATGTATGAAATGTATGAAATTATATAATTGAGATGCCATGCACTGCCAGAAGGGGATTCCAGGTAACATAGTCATAGCTTTAGTCTTCCATGTGCGAGTTGAGAGCTGACTTCATATTTGATGATTTACTAAGTTCAGAAATATGCAGGAGGGTGGGGTGATCATGTGGCCAAGCTTTCAATATGAAGGAAACGTGATGACTGTTTCGAGAGTGTGGAATATAAATATTTGGCTGTTTCTTGTGATTCAGGGTTTCCTGATGGCCATTTCACGTGTCTGCAAAATTTAGGCTTTACTGCTAATTCCAAACACTCACAGGGAAATGATTAAAGCGACTTGATGTAAGCTCTGTGTTGACTCTTAATGTGACTAAAAAAAAAAGCTGTTTAACCCTTTAAATTCCTCAGGTGGGTCCAGACTCACCCTTTTTAACTACATATATTTCTTACAACTTTCACTGGAGTTAGTGAAAAGTTTATGATAGCTACTGAATAGTATGTTTAACTTTGAATAACTGAATAATCAGGAGTTCAAGGGTTCAGTACACTGAAGTCTCAGAGAGCTGCAAGCAAGTGCAGGTCAGCTGTACAGGTTTTCTCTATCAACAGCACCATCTAGTGGTAGATTATAAATTGACACACAGGTTCCATCCAGCTTTTCCCATTGTGCTTGTTTTGTCCACTATATATGTATGAATGCAGATTTTTGCTGTTGGTCTTCCTATTAGCCTACAACCAATCGATTAATGAAAAGAATCCACCCTTAATGGCTTGCATATTAATCTTTATAATCGACACATAATCTTCATCCAAGATTTATTTTATAATTAATATCCGAGCTGACTTTTTTAAAACTTCTTTCATCGACATGTCCATCTATTTTCACTTTGGTTAATGGTTTCTTACATTACCCAGAATGCCATTCAACTACCTGCTGATAGTGGTGCCAGTGAGATTTAGCCCTCGCTTCATCTCTACCTAAAGAGAGCAATGCAGCGGCGCTTTAGTCCTTTAGCCTGTTCAGCTCTCTCACCTCCTCATCTGTACGCTGTACACTCACACTTCAACTTTCATGCTAATACCAAAATCAGTGCCATTGCCCTTGTCATCTCGCAGATCACCAACTACCTGAGCCGTAACACAACTGTGTTTTATATAGCTGCACTGCATTCTGGATCTTTGAGTCCAGTGTTTGTTGTCTTCACTACTTTTACATTGGATTTCTTATTAATGGGATATTGTGTGTTGCTGGAATATGATGAGCGAGATAAGAAGCTCTTGCTCTTTTCTTTCTAGGAGCTAACAACAAAACCTGATCATCATCCCATATGTTGCTGATTTTTTTTTCTCCTGTTAAACTGCATTTTAACTGCACTAGCAATATCCTTCTGTGATGTCAGAGCAGGACACAAATGACAACTAGCGAAAATACAACACCAACCAAAGTAGCACCAGAATCCCTGAACACATCATAAATATTTCAGTATAAACATATTTAATGTGAGGAATTTTCCTTTAGTATCATAGCGAAATGGGAATAAAACTAGAGGGACATAAAATACTCACCAATTGTAATGATGGATCCATTCTTTTAGCTAAAAACACCTCATATGTCTCCAAGCCATTCAACACCCACAGAGCTGCTTTTTTATGTTGATTTTTATTGTTTTATATATCCACACATTTCAGGCAGTGTATATTTCATAGATAGTATAACATAGACCTCTGGCATAGATTGAACCACAAATGGTAGTACACTGGAGCACTGACACTGCACACACACACACACACACACACACACACATACAGACCAAGGAATAGCAGGAGGACGAGTCTTTCATCTTGAATGTCAAAACTGAACTCCTCTCTTTCTAGCTCTAAGCCAAGCTATAGAGGTACTTTGGCTTTGCTTGATGTTCGCTTGTTCTTGAAGAGAAACTTCTACATCTTTCAACACCCTCTCAGAGTATGCAGTCCTTCTTGTTCAGTAAGTGAACATCCATTTACTTGTAGAGACATGTACTCGCACTGCACCTGAAGCTGCGTCTTTCCCAGTCGCTAAATATTTAGCACTCGTTATTATTGTCTATGTCCAGTCTGAAAATGCATTTACTTATTTGCACTTTTTCCAGAGGTTCACACTTACACCATATGTTCATACTTGGCATAATCATTAATCAGTAGTACAAATTAAGAGTTGAATTATTATATAGTTTTTGGATTTTTTTTTCTTCCCCGAAACATGATGGTGATGATAAAGTGAAACGATGCATATTTGTCCTGGCAGTTATTATCACACAGTATAGTGTTCATCAGCCTTTAGAAAAACAGTATTGCTGCACACCCCAAAAAAATTCCCCATCATGAACAATCACTTGTGACTACCCAAGTCCTTGCATGTAGAATTTAAGGATGGATGTACGTTCAATCACATCCATGTATATTGAAGAATCCATCATTCTAGGGTTAGAAACTGAAATTTCTTGCATCCTGCATTAAAAAAATATTCAGGTTATTCAGATGCTGTGAATTCATTTTCTGAAGCAACTGAAACCACTTGCTTGAATATTGTTAAAACTACAGCCTAATTCGTATGACATGGCTCACTCTGGAATGCAATGGTCAGAAATGCCATGCTTATAAACGTTACTTGTGCTTTACCAATGGTTTCATGTCACAAGGATTTGACGAAGAAGAATAAATAGAATAAAAAACGTCGTCTTGGGGAGATAAATAGATTTGCTCTAAGTATTGTTCTTCCATTTTGCATGCATAATGATTCTTTTAGTGATTTTTTGTACAATAACTTTAAAAAAATAATTTACACAAGTACCTTTAATAGTGTAGTGACTGACATTCTTGAGCCAGACCTGCAAACACTGATATTAGTGCTGTTTAAATACTGTGTTTGAAATTAAGTGATCATGATTCCCCTTCACTATAAAAATGCAGATACAATAGATATACTCTAATCCACCAAGGTAAATATAACTTTGGCTTTCTTAATTCTAATTTTGAAATAACCAATCTGTGCGTAAACGGACTAAAAGACTGTTTGTGTGGTTTCCATTGCTTTCTCTGTATTTTGCTGCATCGTATTCATTGCATTAACCTGATAGGAAAGCGAAAAGCCTGGGATGGGGCCATGTACATTGCGTTCATTCGTTATGTTTTTGGCTTTAAAATAATAAATATTGCAAAAAAATCTGTCATATTTCTGCTTTGCTTCTTTTTTTCACCATTTCAGATGCATTATGGGGCTAAAATTAATGAACGATCTTGAATGACCTGGATGTGTATCAGCAATTACTACTGATCTGTCTAGTAGCAAGAAGAAGCTGAATTAAAAATTTTGTTTATACCTGATGTACTGCTAATGTAGGTCACTAGGTGTGTGACGTTAAAGGAGGACGACATGGCGGATCAAAAAGGTCAGGAGGATTTTCCAGGTGCTGAAATTTAAGAATATTTTAATCATTCAAAATGTATCACTGCATACGCTGATCTTATTTGCATCATATCTGTTATGAAAGCAGAATAAGCTTCCAGAGTACAGCGAATTAATTCCTATGTCAGTGTGTGCCAAGAAAAACAAAAATAAAACAAAAAGCCGTTTCTTTGTTTTCGCATTTTCATTTCAACTCAAAAAACGAATGAAGGCAATGCACATGGACCATTTTGTTTTTCTACAATGCAGTTCCTGCATCAGCCATCCCACACTGACCAAGCCTTCATCTTATTTACCATGCAGGTATTTTACTGTCTGTTGTTATGGCAACCTGCACCTTCAAATATCCTCAATCTGTGCCTTGCTCATGAGTCACCATTTCTGTGCTTCTGTTTATTTCCCAAAGTCATGCCCTGTCCTGATGCTTAATCACTCAATGTGTGTCAATTTACATTCATATGAATGCTGAGATGTGACACTGATATTATTTCGATCTCCTCCTTCTAGTGTCTCAGTGTTGGTCATTGTCTTCACGTTAGCATACCAGTGTTAGGATTATATTAACAGTATTTTGTTGTTCTAGCTTATTCCCTGGGTATTATTACAGCACCAGGACCATATCAGTGGTACATCAGAACCAACATCCTCCCTCTCTCTCTCTCTCTCTCTCTCTCACACACACACACACTCTGTCACTCTTCCTCTCTGTGGCAGAGCTGTGAATACACCACCAACACATCATTTCCTCCAGTTTCTCGTTGCTAGGAGACATGAAAGTGCTCCTGCTGAAAGCATTTTCTGCTCATTGCGTTTGTGTTCACCCTTCGGCCCTGCACTTAGCCCCAAATCTGCTCTTTTTTGTTTGTTTAGATCAATTCATGGCAGAAAATGCCCATTATAGCAGGTTATTTAACTGTAACAGTGATATGTTAGTATGTTAGTTATGTTCTACATAACAGCCTCAATTATTCAAGGAGTACTGAGGTAATGCCTTCAAATTAAACACGCTTGTTCCAAGTTTGTCATTGTTTTCCCTTCTAGCCTCCTCTGTTTTTTTTTTTATCCTCCTGGGGCTGTAGGTGTGTGTTACATGGGAAGACAATATCACTAATCTTATTTTGTTTCCTCATCATAATTATCGGTGTTACTCTGAACAAATAACAGTGTTCAGCAACAGCATGTAAAAACATGACACTAAGATTTGGCTCTGAGCTCACTTTCTTTCCCCACTTTGATGCACTCATGTGGCCTAGATCACAATAGATCACACAATAGATTTACAAGCACTGCATGAGCATGGGGACACCTCTGTAATCCAGCCAAAAATCAGTTCGTAACTTTCCAGTTGGAGCTTGAGTACTAAAATCTGCCTGATTTCATCCACTGGACAGAGCTTTAGTCCTTTTGTTGATACACCACAAGAAGAAAAGATATTTGTCCAAAGGTAGCAGAGAGATATGACACCAATGAAATGTAATAAACCATGATTTCTGGTCTGAAATTAGGTTTATGCATTCATTTTTTTCCTTTTAACCTCTGGCCTGTGTTGGCAGAGTCTCACCTCTTGAACCGTTCTTGCTCTCTTGGTGCAACCTGCTCGAACCCTCAGCTCAATCTTCAGCTCCCAAAAATTTCAGCCTGGGTGATCACTCCACCTCATACAGCCTGCCGTCAAGAGCCTTCTGATTGGTTTGCCCTACAAAAACACCACTCCTCATCGGTTATTTGTTTACAGGCTTGTTGGATTTTTGTGTGCCAGTGTTTTCGTCAGTCGTGGTGTCTGTAGTAACAGTCGGAGCGACAGGTGTATCATCCGCACAATCCTTTCTGGTGATGTCTGGCTCCCAGAGAAAGAACTCATGCAGAAGTGTGTTGACTGTGTCTGGGCATTCCATCATGACCATATGACTGCCCTCTTCGATCACTTTCAAGAAGGCAAAAAGGAGAATCTGGAAATACACAGAATGTCAGATTATTGTTAAAAAAAAAATCACTGGCAAATACACTCACTGACCACTTTATTTGCAACACCTGTACACCTGCTCATTCACGCAATTATCCAATCAGCCAATCATGTGGCAGCAGCACAATGCATAAAATCATACAAGTCAAGAGCTTCAGTTAAAGTTCACATAAAACAGCAGAATGAGGGAAGCATCTGATCCCAGTGAACTTGACCATGGCATGATTGCTGGTGCCAGATGGACTGGTTTAAGTATTTCAGAAACTGCTGATATCCTGGGATTTTTCACGCACAACAGTCTTACAGAATGGTCTGCAAGTGAGCAGCAGTTCTATAGCCAGTAATGCCTTGTTGATGAGAGAGGTCTGAGGAGAATGGACAGACTGGTTCAAGCTGACAAGAAGGCTACAGTAACTCGTATAATTACTCTTTACAGCTGTGGTGAGCTGAAAAGCATCTCAGGACGTGCAACTGAACTTTGGGCTACAACTCCAGAAGACCACATCAGGTTCCACTCTTGTCAGCCAAGAACAGGACTCTGAGGTTACAGTGGGCAAAGGCTCAATGAAACTGGACATTTGAAGATTGGAAAAAAGACCAGGTGATGTTGCCTTCTGCTGTTTAAACCCATCCACCTCAACATGTGCATGTTAATTTAACATGTTAATGCGCATGGTAATATAAACATTTTAAGCGGTTTATTGTTAGATTTAGATTATGTGGAGCATCCAGCACACAGATCCCTGTGAATTAGCTGTTATTGTAGAAATGATAATGTATTCAAACCAGTGCAGTAATATAAACCTTACAGTCAGAACTGCTGTCAGGGCTGCTTTTATATTATAGAAAATTATTCAACACCTTCTGACCATTCAGTTTTCAGAATTCATCAACACTGTGGTATAAAATAATAAGAATAAACACTCCTCAGTAAAATGAAAGAAATCCTTTGTTTCATTCAGTAACCATCTGCCACTTCTGAGGGGGCATCTGCATATACGTAATGCTCCTTAATGAACAATACATTCATTACGGCACAGAGATCTAACTGTTTACGGTTGTCTTGGCATCTGTAGTGTTATCTTTAGGGTACTGGTAAATCCAAAAGAAAACCCCATGACCTTATTACATAAAACATGAAATAAGAAGTATTTTGATGAATCTGCCCTTGTATTATCTATATTATCATTTTTATGTATCATCAATATTTCACTGTACCTCAGCCATTCGTTGGTCCTCATCCATGGGCACAAACTTGTCATAAAGGCCATGTACAAGCAAGATGGGGACAGTGAGCTCGGCATGGTACACCTCGTCTCCCTCGGGCCAGTACTGACCACTCATCATGGCCCGCAGCACGAACGGAGACACGTTAAAGGCATTTCCCTCCTTTAGCAGTTGCTTCTCTTTAGCTCCCTGTCTGGCAAATCCAGCCCTGAGGAAAAAAAAGAGAAAGGTGGGGAAGAGAGTGAAGGAAGAGTACCAATAACGCATAAGAGAAACAAAGAGAGAGAGAAAGAGAAAGAGAGAGATTGCGTGACAGTGTGAAGGAGGGAAAAAGCGAGCGCAAAGTCAAACAATTAACACAATACACTAGCATAATGGCTTTAAACTGGTGCAGTTAATAAAAGCTAATAAGCTATTAGTTGCAGTTATTAGTGCAATTACATTTAGTTAAATACCCATGTGATGTGTAGGTAATAAGCTTTAATTAAATATATGACCAATAAAGAACAAAATAAGTACCACTGGGGTACAATTTACCTGTTTAGCTACCATTTTAATAACAGCCATTACATTACCTATTAATGTGGTGAGTTTTTATTTCAAGAAGCCCTCTATAAGGTATTGAGCCCAGCAGTAAATGCTATCTTAACTACACTCTAAATCCCTGTGCAGTTGAAGCATCATTTTAGTGCTTGCACATTTTGTATGATTCGTACTTGAGGAAGCTCCATGCGAGGCAAGGCGACAAGCAGTGCAGGACACAGGAGGGCAGCTGGAAGATAGAGCAGAGGCTTGGCTCCAGCGCTGTGGGGCCTCCACCATTTATCATAACCACTTTATGTACCTGCTCTGGGTACTCGTGTGCCAGGAACGTGCAGAATGACACCCTGGAATGAGGATAGAACGGGCTTCAATTAGATTTCATTTCCTAAAATGGAAATTAACCAGTAAAATTCACAGATTGTTCAAATACATAATGGTGGCTAAAACTACCATTTAAAGTGCACAAAAAATGCAACACTGCCCTTTTACAAGATCGTACTAGAAATTCTTTCTCTAATCTCTCAAATTTCCCTGAACACTATCACCCCTCTTCCTCCTTTCTTTGTTTTCTCCATTTTTGGCAAAAAAGCCCTTGACTGTACGAATAAAAATAATTATTTTTAGCTATTTTTAGCTACCTCTGTATGTGGATATGAAGAGCTGATCCAATGTCAGCACTTTTTCTCTGGCACATTTGAATAAAATGCATCCTTGTGTATACATGTTCCCTGAGAGCCTCATGCCTAAGCTCACCCGTATGAGTGGCCAATGAGGATGTTGCGCTTGCGGGCATATCTCTTGAAAATGGCGCGCAGATCCTCAGCCAGGGCGTAGAACGTGTAAGCAGCCGCTATCTGAGGGGCCGTGCTGGCTCCATGCCCTGCCAGGTCTGGCGCGATGACCTCATAGCCCAGTTTGGAGAAGAAGTCCAACTGACGACCCCAGATGTCCAGTGAGCCTCCAACGCCATGGATGAAGAAGAGTGCCACATCTGAGTGCGTCCCCTTACAGCTGCTGATACATCTTTCTGAGTCAATGAGAACTGTGCGCTTGGGCTTCCTCCTGCGCCGCCTGGGTGGTGGAGCTGGTTTCTGTTGGTCTGAGGCCGGAAGAGGAGGAGGAGCTGGTTTAGGTTCTGGGGAGGAAGGTGCAGTGAAGTAATCAGCAAGCTCCACCTCCACAGTGCTGCACTGCTCCACTTCTCCATTGGGGCAATGTAGAATCTCAGAGCGCAGCACGTCACCCAGGTTCTCGATCACCAGTTGCCCATTGCGGTAGACGGTGATCTTGCGCTTGCAGTGCACACTGGTACCCTGCTCCTGCTGCAGCTCGGGATTATCAGGACGCTCAGGCAGGACATGGCGTACACGCAATACACGGCCTGGCTTCACCTCTACAAACTCGAACCCATCAGAAGGGGCAGCGTCCGATGGTTCCACAGGCAGCACTACATTTCCACTTTTGCCTGTCAGGCAGCACAGGATGCCCTCTGTGATGCTAGTCAGCATGGTGCCCGCTTACCTGCACAAATGCATATAGAGTCTGATTAGTGTTGTCTACACATCAAATTCTTTAATTACAGGATTCAAAGAATGACAAATCAACACATATGGTCTGATTTTAAACATACACAGTTTAATCAAACTATAAAACCTACACAACCTGAGTAATCTGGACATATTCACATCCAATGGTCTAATCTGTCTAATGTAAATCATTGTTTTACTTATGCAGGAACATTGTGTACCATTCTGATTCTGATTGCTCAGAAGGTCATGATTAATTTTCTATAACACCACGGCTCTTACAATATTGCTTCTACTGTACCATGGGGACGTGGTGGCTCAGTGGTTAAGGCAGGTTGTGAGTTCACATCCCAGAACTGCCAAGCTACCACAGCTGGGTCCTTGAACAAGATGCTTAACCCTCAACTGCTCAGTTGTATCCTGTCTTAATTGTAGGTCACTTTGGATAAAAGCATCAGCCAAATGAGATAATGTAAATGTAATTATCTCAACTAGAGAATATCAAGCAAACCCCACCACTTGAATCCCCTTAATATGTTTTTGACCTGGTTTCAGCTGCAGTACAGTACACCAGCACTGGCACTAAGCATTTATTTTGCTGCGTGGGCTTTTGCGTTGTGCCCTAGAAATCCAAACACAGTGACTCACACAAAAGAAGCTGCATGCAATTGCTGATGCGGTGCCTGACAGCTGCTGTCAACCTACAGAGTTATAAGGACATTCGTAGCAGCCAGTGCCTGCAGAAAGGCTTTCAAGGAGCTTCCATTTCTTCTGTGCTTAGGGCAAAGAAGTCAGGCTCACACAGATAAACATTTCTCACCTGCTTTTGCTTTAAACATGCTTCCATCCTGAATGACAAACCTTGTCAAATGCCCACTACCAATAAGTGTAAGCAAACACAATTATGATAAAGCACTCACCCATATAACAGAGCTCTGATTCCATTCGCATTAGCCAAAATAGTAATACACTATGGAGCATGTGGCTTAGCTGTGCTGTGTGTGGCAACAAAGACACGTCATTTCACATTTTGACCTCGACATTGGTCTAAAAATACCCAGGGCTGCTACAAATCCACCATGCTTCTTTTGGGCACTGAGAGGAAGCAGCCTATGGCACGACTGCGCAACTGACTGCCTGTGTGACTGCCTGCCTGCTGTTGTGTAATCACGCCACTTGTACAGGAAGACAATTGGATTTCTGCTGAGCAGGCTATGTGTTTGTTGTATGCTTGTTGCATTCACGGCACTGCATATCATAATAGTCTATGGCTCTAAAATGACTCTTTTTTTAATACATCTTATTATGTATTACACAATTGTGTGATAAATACAGGAAATGTCAGGTATTATGAGGTCTTCCACAACCCCAGAACAACTTTCCACCTCTTGACTTTCCTATTTAACACATTTTAGCACTTCATGTCTCCTCTGTAGTGTGCAAGTGCTCACCAGTAGCTTGGAGCTGCATTAGTCAGCAGCCTGGCTTTTGTAAGTGCTGATGAGAGCTGACAGACTAACGATTAGACGGAGAGAACGCAGGGTCGTGAGGTCTGTTGATTGGTAATTCACAAACGGCTTTCAGAGCAGCAGGCAGAAATATGAGCAATTATCAGGCCCTGTCTGGCTGGCTTATTTTAGGACAGCATAATAACACCTGCATCTCTCATTCTTGCTCCCTGTTATTTTCCCCAGCTGTGTCTCCTCCAGCCACTCCCAGCCACCCCCGCTCATTTTTCCAACTTCATAATGATGTGCCATGCATTATTTAGAATAAATGGCATGTTTTTGTTTGTAAATTATTTAAAATTAAGGGAAGCTTCTCAACAGGAACCCACCAAAGCATGGTTTAAAATAAGCCCAGATCCTGGGGGACTGAAGTAGAATCCTGGAAAGTGCTTTGATGCATTTATTTAATGAGATCCGATTTCCTCTCCTCTGGCACTCAGTATTATTACGTTGGTGACTGCAGGGCAAGAATCCCCTTTACTGGATTAGGGCCAATAGAAAATGCTTCAGGTCGTCATTTTTAGAACAAAATGTTAGACCAGCCTATCTAAAGGTTGAAGGTGTGTTCACAAAGACTTGGTGTTAAATTCATCACACGGCAGATGTTTCCAATAGAAATTTTTTTTTTTCCTATTTAAAATTGTGTGTTTAAGATGAGAATGGTTTTGTGCATTTCTGTATACAAGGATGGGCAAATCAGTAGCCTGGGACAAGCAGACCTGGTGATCTGCCCTATTCGTTTTTTATTAATAGTTGCCTGTTAGTTAAGTAAGTTCAACAACTGGAGGAAGAAACTACTTCCTAGTGTGGTTTGCAAAACCGCAGTTCTCATCTGCTATGTATGTTGAACACTTAATGGTCGTCAACACAATTTGATGTTGTAATTATAGCACATGCTTCCAAGTCCCACCACCTTCTGCACTATACACATCGGCCAAGGCAAGAGTTGTCTGGTTTTCACTTGGCGTATTAATTAGACAGTCTTTTCAGAATCAGGAAAGTGCAGGCATGTGGAAACCTTGATCAAACTGAGCAAAATAAAGTGCATAGCAAAGCCGTCATAAAACTCTCCTGCTAGCGCACATAACACGCACAATACGTCACCTTGCAAAACATAAAGATGCTAAGCAGACTCAAATAATATATTTTACTTTCAATGAGAGGAGATATCACCACAGATCATAGCTAAAACATTGGGCAATTACTTGGTGACATTTTACTGAGGGCACAAACATGATGTCCTACATCAGGAGAGGTTAATGATTTGGCTACACAGTAGTCCATTTCCCAGCAATTCATATAAATGTTCATTTCCTTTAGTCTGTATAGTCTGCACTTAACTAGCTAACTAGCATTACTTGCTAATGAGGCTGTCAGTGAGGTTTTTGGGTGAAAAAAACCCCAAAAAAACAAAAAAACACATGGGACTGTGCACGCAGGCATACTGGAGCATCCACTTGGTATTGTGTTATTAGAAGACAGACTCCATGCACTTAAATGATTTACATATGCCAGCTGTATTTGTTTTGTGATTGAGAGTTACAGGGACTCAGCACATGTAAGACACAATTCTCTAGAATTAGAAATGCATCACGGAGTAAAATGCAGTAACTTTGAGTTTATATTGCTCTAGGACATACATTTAATACCCCTGCCTTGCTTATAGATACCGCAGTGCATTTTCTCAACTATCGATTGGCAAAAGAGGGTATCCTCTGAGGTTCCCAGAACCACACACTAAAATCAATGCTATGGGCAGCAAAAGGGCAGAGTTTTACGCAACCAAGCTTCAGCACTGCCCCGGTAAAACAGGCATAACAATCTAAACCACTTGCAAGCAAAATTCTGAGCTTTCTAGTATCACAGAAGATATCTTTAGAACCCAAATCCTCCGCTTCCTCCTAGTTTGATAACACTGGCATAATAAATGCATATAATCAAAAGCCACTTTGCTGTAGTATGACACCTGTTGAACGAATTGCTGGCTGCAAGTTCATCATGGGACATGATTATTCCACTGATGATTATTCCAATGCTGATGATGCGAGATTCGATTTAGCAAATAAGGGTAGATCAGATTATCCCGCAGCGAGTGCAGTTCACCCAATTTCCAAAGGGAAGCTCAATAAGAGTTGCACATAGATCAATAATGGAGGTAGACAGTGAAAGCCAGAGCACAGGGACAGGGGAGGGTTTATGGAGGCAAAAGAACCCGTCAATCACCGCTCAACAACAGCCCATGAACCTGTGACGCATCTCTGAAACACAAACAAAAGGCGATCTTAATTTCAGTTGTCTGGTTTAAACCTCAAGGTCAATTGTTAGTCAAGTGCAGATAAAGTCAGTAATGAAACCTTACACACTCTAATTAAAAACAGCTGTAATGGCTCGAAATAAATTCCCAACTTTTTAAAATTATGACTGTATACAATATGATAGGACAGAATAGAATATCTTTACTGTTATTGTTGTATGAGTGTAATGAAATCGATTGATTAAAAAATAATATAATACTGTACATAACAGGAAGAATTGTGCATTATACATGTTGTGCAGCATGGATCATTAGTGCAAATAATATTATAGTGACAGTACAATCAGAGGTGATCCGCTGATGCTATGTAATGTGACAGGGTATGTAATGTGCAAAGTAATGTATGTAGTACACAACTGTGCAAAAAAAAAATAAAATAATGGGCCAAGTCCAAAATGGCAAATATTAAGCTTTTAATGGTCTTAACAACAAATTGTTGGTCAGAAAATTAGCAAGAATTAAATAAATGCACTCCTGAGAGCTCCTGTGCCACCATTTGCTGGTTTACTTTTGCTGCAGTGAACTGTTTGTTTGGGAAAAAGCTAGAAACAGGAAAATTCACTTATATAGTCTTCTTGTACGCAAAGGTCAAATCATGATAATGATTCAAACTAACACATTTCTGCGTGTACAGAATTTTCCAAAAATATCTTCTCTTATGTTTTTTTTCTTAAAAGATTAGTCATTATTTGCTTTTCTGCCGCACCTGATGCAGCCCTTCAAGGGCCACAAGCCTTAAACATTTAAAGAAATCTAAGGGAAAAGCTCCCATACTAACTTCCTCTATCTATTTGTTTAATTCTTGCTAGTTTCCTGACCAGTGATTTGTTGTTAAGACCATTAAAAGCTTAATATTTTGCCATTTTGGGCTTGACCCATTTTTTTGCCCAGGAGTGTATGTACAGCTAACAGGATGGCATTACTGGTTGCAGTATATTCATAAATACATAAAAAAATTTTACTTACTAACAATGCAGTAGTGAGATGCTGCTAGTACTGCTAAAAGTCCTCAGTAGAATCAATGCATAATGTTTGAAATGTAACTAAGCATTTAAGAATGCATTTTCTATGCACTACTCAGGTCAGATAGTTCTTTGGGATGTGTGAGGATGTATGAGGATGTGAGTGAAATCCTAAGGTCCCTTTATATTTACTTAAAGGAATGTAATTCTTTGTTCTGCAGTGTGTAGGCATGCAGAACTAAAATGGGTAACACACATGAGAACACAGCGTACAGTACAGATGTACAGTGCAACACTAATTCCAAGTATTGTTAACACTATTTTTGCTGATCATTGCCTGTTTTGTGCTGAAGAACATACTTTACATTAATATTAACTGCGCCTTTCACTGATTTCACTAGAACAGTGCATCATGACACAGCACCCTCATATGCATAAAGCCTTTACGCATTAAATATTACAGTTTGTGTTATTGTGTTATGGTTTGAGATTCATGTGTGTGCCAGAGGAGATATTTTATTCTGCTGGAATAAATGTGTCAATGCCCTGCTGAAACAAACAAAGATACAAACAAACAAAAAAACAAACAACAGAAACCAGCACAGAAATTCTAATGGTTTCCACAACAAATACCATTACAAACCATCAGCTAACCATTAAAACCATGATGGTCCTTAATGGTATCCACTAGACATAACATGCCACCAATAGAAGGCAACAAATTACCACTAGAGACCCACAGGGACCATTAGAGTTTCCATTAAAACCAATACAATTCCCATTATAACCATTAAAACCATTACAAATTCTATGTTGTTTTTTTTTTGGTACCCCAGCAGGGTGGTATTGATCAGTTTCTGCGCAACACATGTTGCAGAGTGAACTGTACACAATGCAGATCTGGAAATCACTATATACTACCTAATGCAGTCTTGCATGAAATGATGATTATTATTTTTAATGCATTATTATCATAGCTCACCTAGGATGCTTATTCCTAAGCGACGGTTTCCAGCTCTGCAGCGATGCAGTGGCCGACTCAAAAAAAAAAAAAAAAAAACCCACCACCAGTTATGATGTTTCTAATCTGCGTGCAGTGCTGCAGTGTAACCGGATTCTGCAAAGCACATGAGAAGCACATTGAAGCGTGCATCATACCGAGAAGTGCATCATGATAAATGACCCAGAGACTTCCGCCGAGACACGGGCGCGTCTCTGCTCAGCATCCCCGTTTCGCAGTGCACCCGGGGTGGGTTAGTTACCAACCCAATGCCCTTGTTTTCTGCAGTCGGAGGGGGCGGGGCTTTTGAGGCTCCCGCTTAACGGACACTCAGGATGTCTAATTACTGACCGAGTGGCTGGAGAAAGTAGCCAATGAGAAAGCGTATGTATTCTGTTGCTAAGGTTGTTAGCCAATAGGAAGCAGCACGCGACTGCCTCAGCCCCGTATCTAGGGACCGGTACATGCTAGCACTGATGTAGAAAGCTGTGCTGAGGAACCAAACCTCACAATGTGTGTGTGTTTTTTTTAAATAAAAAACTATATTCGGTTAAAACCACTGTGTAAATGTTTAAAATTAATGTTGTGTTCATATGAATATGTTGTGAATATGTTGTGTTGTTCAAATGAATATGTTGTGTTAAAATGAATGTGTTATGTTGTTTAAAATGAATGTTGTGAATATGTTGTGTTAATATGGATATGTTGTGTTAATATGAATGTGTTGTTTAAAATGAATGTTGTGAATATGTTGTATTAATGTGAATATGTTGTGTTAATATGAATATGTTGTGAATATATTCTGTTGTTTAAATGAATGTTGTGTTGTTTAAAATGAATGTTGTGAATGTTGTATTAATGTGAATATGTTGTGTTAATATGAATATGTTGTGTTGTTTAAAATGAATGTGTTGTGAATATGTTGTGTTAAAATGAATATGTTGTGTTGTTTAAAATGAATGTTGTGAATATGTTGTGTTAATATGGATATGTTGTGTTTAAAATGTCGTGAATATGTTGTATTAATGTGAATATGTTGTGTTGTTTAAAATGAATATGTTGTGAATATGAATATGTTAAAGTGAATATATTCTGTTGTTTAAATGAAAGTTGTGTTGTTTAAAATGAATGTTGTGAATATGTTGTGTTAATATGGATATGTTGTGTTGTTTAACATGAATGTTGTAAATATGTTGTATTAATGTGAATATGTTGTGTTAATATGAATGTGTTGTGTTAAAATGAATGTTGTGAAAATGTTATAGTATGTGTGTTGCTTATACACTGGGATTTTTTTTTATACAAATAACAATTAAACCACCAGAAAAATAACTTAATGTGTTTGAGTAAATTTATAAAATACATGCAATAAACAGTTAAAAAAAGTGCAATGTTTATTTTTCATTAAGATAAAAACAAGAATACTGTTAGTAAACAATAATAAACCATTAAAAATGTATTAACAATATTGTGATCACACTCCTAATCCAATCCACTGCAATTATAACAACATATAATACAAAAATACTGTATTTTGTACAAAACAAGGTTATTTTAAGATTTACCCCCATGAACTTTTCTACATTTTGCAGTGTTACAACCTGGAAATGAAATGGATTTAATGTCATGAATCTGTACAAAATACCCCCATAATACTGAAGTGGAGTGAAAATCAATATAGCTTGCACAAGTATTTACAAAAAAATTGTAAACACTGTAATAAATAATAAAGCAAACTCTTGATTTTTCCCACCACTTCAACATTATGGGCTATTTTGTGGAGATTCATAACATATAATCTCAGTCAAATCCACTTCACTTCCAGTTTATAACACTACAGAATGCAGAAACATTCAAGGGGGTGAATACTTATGCAAGGCACTGTACAACAATGTTTGTAGTAGTTCTGTTACTCGATTTAACTGTCTTTTGCTTACATTTATTTTTACAAAACAGCAACCAAGGCATCAGATTATAAATCGAACATGTTTAAGGAAAATGTGCAAGTGTAAAATACATATTAAATAAAACTTTAAACAAAGCACATGGTTTACTTTTTAATTAAAAGCAAAGAATTTACCATTAGTAAGCAATAATAAACCATAGACAATAAACAGTATTGTGATGGTGCTCTCTAAACCCTGCAATTCTATGACATAAAACGTATATTAATGCATTTGTATTCCATTACTAACACCATCCCATTCACAACACTTTAATAAGGTCTGTAGTAAGTGTTGCGCTCAGTTGGATTCCACTCTGTACATGTGGACAGAGCTGCTCTCAACAGTTGCTCTTCCTCTAGGCCACTATGGGGTCTCCATATGCACAAGCTTTCTCGATGGCAAGATTGTACCAGTTCCCTTTACTCCCTTTATACGTGCTGGTGACTATCCGGGCCCAGCCTGCCTCACCCTGTGAACAAAAGTACAAATCACTGCTGCTGCTGCTCTCACAGCTAATATATCCAGCTCATCTTAAAAACCATTAACATTTTTCATTGCACTGTGTGGTGCTAGATAAACTAGGGTGAGTTACAAGTGTGTAATTTCCTTTTCTGACATTGCTGGACTAGGTTAGAGCTGATCCAGAGCAGGGGATCAGTAAGTAAAAATAGCAATGAAAACAAGGGTCTTATATATATATATATATATATATATATATATATATATATATATATATATATGTGTGTGTGTGTGTGTGTGTGTATTATATATATATATATATATATATATATATATATATATATATATATATATATATATATATATATATATACACAGTGCCTTGCAAAAGTATTCATACCCACTGAACTTTTCCACATTTTGTCACATTACAACCACAAACAAAAATGTATTTTATTGGGATTTTATGTGATAGACCAACACAAAGTGGCACATACTTGTGAAGTGGAAGGAAAATGATAAATGGTGTCCAAAATTTTTTACAAATAAATATCTGAAAAGTGTGACGTGCATTTGTATTCAGCCCCCTTTACTCTGATACCCCTAACTAAAATCCAGTGGAA
Organism: Pangasianodon gigas; assembly: GCA_022758105.1. Taxonomy (NCBI): domain Eukaryota; kingdom Metazoa; phylum Chordata; class Actinopteri; order Siluriformes; family Pangasiidae; genus Pangasianodon; species Pangasianodon gigas. The sequence goes on from CM040474.1 coordinate 13,866,112, forward strand.
CCAATTGCCTTCAGAAGTCACCTAATTAGTAAATAGGGTCCACCTGTGTGTAATTTAATCTCAGTATAAATACAGCTGTTCCGTGAAGCCCTCAGAGGTTTGTTAGAGAACATTAGTGAACAAACAGCATCATGAAGACCAAGGAACACACCAGACAGGTCAGGGATAAAGTTGTGGAGAAGTTTAAAGCAGGGTTAGGTTATAAAACAATATCCCAAGCCTTGAACATCTCACGGAGCACTGTACAATCCATCATCCGAAAATGGAAAGAGTATGGCACA
>CM040474.1:13869609-13933655 GCA_022758105.1 Pangasianodon gigas
GGATCATTCAGGTAACAACACAGTATTAAGAATCAAGGGTATGTAAACTTTTGAACGGGGTCATTTTTATAAATTCAACTATTATTTTCTCTTGTGGACTATATGTAAACATCTTTTATGTGAAATATCTTATTCAGATCAGCACTAAATAAACAATAACATGCATTTTGTATGATCCCTCTTATTTTGGTAAAATAATTAACATTTTGCAGATTCTGAAAGGGGTATGTAAACTTTTGACCTCAACTGTATCTTTTGAATTAGAAACTATTGGAATTACTGTCACAGCTGCTGTTACAGAAAATTAATCCACACCTTCTGACCAATCAGATTCATGCATTCTACAGTACATTCCAAGTTTCATTATGTAATACAGAATATGTAATATGAGCCCTTTTCTCCCTTTTGCACAGGACAGCAATAACTACATTTTTTTCCCCATAATGCTGATTGACCCACAGCTCCTATTGACCAATCAGCATTATGGAAAAAAAAAAAAAAAAAACTAGCATGTTTAGTTGTTATATGATGTACTTCATTCCTTCTGCACACACACTGCATTATGTATATTATAATGGCTTCTGGACACTAGGTACAGCTCTTCATGCCCTAAAGAGATCCATTTGGGATTTAGCCCGTGTTAATTATCTACGTAAGAGCTACATAGGGTAGGTCCATTAGGTGATCATTTGGGATTCAGCCTGTGTTAATTATATATCATAGTCCAGGTTGTATACCTGCCAGAGCGCTGGTGGAGCCCATGGCCCAGCAGGAGCCACAGTACTGAGGGATATGCTGATTGCGCGTCACACTCACATAGTTTATCCCATCAATGTTACGCCAGTCCCAGACAGCAGGGAGCTCAGTGATGTTCAGGTACTCATGAGGTCTGGGATACGTTCTAAAAGACATGAAAAAATAATGCCTTTTAATGCAAAGTACCCTTGGAAATTATCAGCATGGATTACTTCTGTCATCTATTTTTAAAATTCGTAATTATAAATAAAACAAAGATGAGTGCTGTTCTAGGAAAATGTTCAACAATGGAATAGTGTGATGCCCCGAAGTTGATTATTTTCCAATAAGAGCATGTGCCAAAGTGTTTTATTCCTCTTATACTACAGCAGTGTGCCAATGATTACTTTTTATTAAATTGAAGACAAACAAATTGTTTAAAGTTATATTTAATGTTGTAGAATGTCCATAAAACAAGATAGTTATCAATTACATTATAACAGATATAAACGGTTGCTCCTTTATCAGTCTTTCTCTTTTTTTTGGCTCTTTCCTGTGTTGGATAATTAAAGTGCTAAATAAATGTCTCCTCACAGAAAACTTCATCATCTCACTGATGACTAACGTTTTTAATCAGTGTATGATGAGCGTCACGTTTGCCTCGCATCTCTGGGGATGGGGGTTCGAATCCCGCCTCCGCCCTGTGTGTGCAGAGTTTGCATGTTCTCTCTATGCTTTGGGGGTTTCCTCCGGGTACTCCGGTTTCCTCCCCAGTCCAAAGACATGTGTTGTAGGCTGACTGGCATTTCCAGATTGCCCGTAGTGTGTGAATGGGTGTGTGAGTGTGTGTGCAATTGTGCCCTGTGATGTATTGGCACCCCGTCCAGGGTGTCCCCTGCCTTGTGCCCTGAGTCCCCTGGGATAGGCCCCAGGCTCCCCTCGACCCTGTGTAGGATAAGCGGTACAGAGAATGGATGGATGGATGGATGTTGAGCATCTGCCATACTATACCCACTATATGTTGTTACTATAGAAATGATAACATATGAGAAGGAGCGCATTAATATAAACCTGTGATTTGCCTTACAGCCGGCACTATTGCTGAGATGCCGTTACAGGAAATGAATCAACACCAGCTGACCAATCAGAATCGAGAATTCAGCAGCACTGTGGTATAAACACAAATTTAGCAAATTCCAGTTTAGTTGTCAGTATAAATTTTTTACAGTGTTAGTTTTTTAAGGAATGCTGTAAATGACACCGTAGACGCGATTTTTCCCCCCAGAACATTTAGCTACCTTACAAACGTAGGTCTGTTGAACTTGACTGGTTTGTAGCAGGAATTGGATATTTCCCCGACAGCGTTTACTTTCGGAGCCTGTTCAGAAACATCCAAAACAAATACCAGCCACAGTAAAATACTGCTGCTAAGTGCCATGACGTGTTTTTAAATCCTCAGAGCTGCCGCGTATCAGATAAGCACTACCCTCAATGCAAATACAGGGCATGAACATCCATAATGCATTGCGCCTTCAGGTCGAGCCCAAGCCAGAACCGAGTGAAGCCGAAATTAGAGCCGAGTGAAGCCGAAGTTAGAGCCGAGTGAAGCCGAAGTTAGAGCCGAGTGAAGCCGAAGTTAGAGCCGAGTGAAGCCGAAATAAGAACCGAATGAAGCCTTCGTTAGTGCCAACTTGAAGCCGAAATTAGAGCCGAGTGAAGCCGAAATTAGAGCCGAGTGAAGCCGAAATTAGAGCCGAGTGAAGCCGAAGTTAGAGCCGAGTGAAGCCGAAGTTAGAGCCGAGTGAAGCCGAAGTCAGAAATGAGTGAAGCCGAAAATAGAGCCGAGTGAAGCCGAAGTTAGAGCCGAGTGAAGCCGAAGTTAGAGCCGAGTGAAGCCGAAATAAGAACCGAGTGAAGCCGAAGTTAGAGCCGAGTGAAGCCGAAATAAGAACCGAATGAAGCCTTCGTTAGTGCCAACTTGAAGCCGAAATTAGAGCCGAGTGAAGCCGAAGTTAGAGCCGAGTGAAGCCGAAATTAGAGCCGAGTGAAGCCGAAGTTAGAAATGAGTGAAGTCGAATTTAGAGCCGAGTGAAGCCGAAGTTAGAGCCGAGTGAAGCCGAAGCTGTTAATGGAGCTGTGAAGGAATTCATGTCCAGTCAGATTTTTTTTTTATTTAATTCATCACAATTAAAGACATTGTAATGTGGTGATAATGATGATCTTAGTACATTGATTGAAAAGGCTCCCATAAGTTACAACGACGCTGAAGTTTGTTAATCGAATTGTTCGGTTCATCTTTAAAACACTACTGAAGTAACAACATGTCGCCGGTAGATGGCGACAGAAGCAAGGATGTGCAGCATGTCAGCCTTCGAGCACAAAATCTGAAGGTAGAAATATGCTACTGAATTTTGAATAATTGGAACAGTGATCTAAAATAATTATTTGAGATATATTTAAAGTTAAATTACATGTTAATTATTAAATAGTCCATTGAATCTCACAAAAGGCATGAAGTTATAGTTCTTCTCCTTCTTCTTACTACTACTACTACTACTCCTACTACTACTATTATTATTATTATTATTATTATTATTATTATTATTATTGTTGTTGTTGTTGTTGTTGTTGTTGCTGTTGTTTTAATTATTATTAACCCAAAAATCAAGTTGTGGATATGAAGAAATAGCTCACATCAGCATTTCAGTCATTTCGACTGTGCCAGTGCCTCCTGGTACTCCTGCTTTACCAAGAGAAATAAGGACTGTCTCCAGTCTACCCAGAACAAAACTGTTCAGTACCTGATAAAGACCCACAGAGGGTACAAGAGGTAAAGCTGGTTATTATGTTGCCAGTGAAGCTCTGAGTTAAACGGCTCCAACTAAATTACATACATAACATTCATTTCAGAAACACTCCTAGATATGGAACATCTCCCTTAAGTCTTTGCACATCCTGCCACAATACCCATGCTGGCAATACCCAATATTCCTGTTAAATCCACTGGACCATCCTCTTTTTTTACCCTGGTGCTCTCATCTGGAATTCATTACCTAGTCATATTCAATCTATTAATGTCAAGAGTATATTTAAATCCAAAGTAATGCAATTTTTATTCAATGTATTTTATAAAGACATAATCCTTTTAGAATGTCATAAAGTTTAGTACTGATAGTCACTGTAATATTTCTTTTATTATACTTAAATATCTGTTTTCACTATTTTTCAAATCTAGATCTGTCTATCTCTTTATTTTTAATATAATAATAATAATAATAATAATAATAATAATAATAATAATAATAATATAGCTGACCTGAGAGGTCCAAGCACTCACAAATAATGCCCCCAGTGGCCAGTTCTTGCTAAGATAGAGTAGCTTGATTGCTTTGGTAGTGCTTGTAATGCCTTATTTATGTATTCTTTCTCAGTAAATGGTGAGGCTGAGCAGCCAACCTGAGAGCTGCACTTTTGTTTATTTAAATTTTACATTACTGCCCACTGACTGTGCCAAACAGCCTGAGCACTAATAAATAAAATCTCACAGGCGTTTTTACCCTGTGTCTGCTGTGTTCTCTGAGCAGCCTACTGTTACAAACATGATCTGTATTCAGGAATTCTATAAATAACAATCAGTTATGACTATTCTCTCTTAATGATGTTGACACTTTAGTTTCTAATTAACATTCCAATTTATTAAGGTGGAATTTTATGTCAGATTGATGTTACTACAGTCAGCTACCTTGACAGGAAAGTTCTGCTCAGCCACCACATTCCCTACAACCCTCCCCAACTGTATATATATATATATATATATATATATATATATATATAAAAATACCAATCAGCCATAACATTAAAACCACCTGCCCCTTGTGCCACCAAAGCCGCTCTGACACTTCGAGGCATGGACTACACAAGGTGTGCTGTGGTATCTGGCACCAAGACATTAGCAGTAGATCCTTTAAGTCCTGTAAGTTGCAAGGTGGGGCCTCCATGCATCAGACTTGTTTGTCCAGCACATCCCACAGATGCTCAAACAGATTGAGATCTGGGGAATTTGGAGGCCAATTCAACACCTTGAACTCTTTGTCACGTTCCTCAAACCATTCCTTAACAGTTTTTGCAGTGTGGCAGGGCGCATTATCCTGCTGAAAGAGACCACTGCCAATAGAGAATACCGTTGCCATGAAGGGGTGTACTCAGCCTGCAACAATGTTTAAGTAGGTGGTACGTGTCAATGTAACATCCACATGAATGCCAGGACCCAAGGTTTCCCAGCAGAACATTGCCCAGAGCATCACACTGCCTCTGCCGGCTTGTCTTCTTCCCATAGTCCATCCTGGTGCCATCTCTTCCCCAGGTAAGCGATGCACACACACCCATCCATCCACATGATTTAAAAGAAAATGTGATTTATCAGACCAGGCCATCTTCTTCCATTGCTCCATGGTCCATTTCTGATGCTCAAGTGCCCATTGTAGGTGCTTTCGGCGGTAGACAGGGGTCAGCATGGGCACTCTGACCGTCTGTGGCTACACAGCCCCATACACAGCAAGCTGAGATGCACTCTGACACTTTTCTATCACAGCCAGCATTAACTTTTTCAGCAATTTGTGCTACAGTAGCTCTTCTGTGGGATCAGACCAGACGGGCTAGTCTTCGCTCCCCATGCACATCAGTGAGCCTTGGGTGCCAATCATCTTGTCACTGATTCACTGGTTGTCCTCCCTTGAACCACTTTTGTTAGGTACTAACCAGTGCATACCGGGAACACCCCATAAGACCTGCTGTTTTGGAGATGCTCTGACCCAGTCATCTAGCCATTACAATTAGGCCCTTGTCAAAGTTGCTCAGACCCTTACGCTTGCCCATTTTTCGTGCTTCCAACACATCAACTTCGAGAACTGACCATTCACTTGCTACCTAATATATCCCACTCCTTGACAGGTGCCATTGTAATGAGATAATTGGTATGTGTGTGTGTGTATATATGTATATAGTCATAGTAACATTAGTATCAGTATTTAGTAGTTGTGGCAGTGGACGTAGTAATATATGTACTAGTGGCATCAGTAGTAGGAGTAATAGTAGTAGTTGTATCACTAGTAGTGGTGCAAGTAATAGTATTATCAGTAATAGAATCAGCAGAAGTAACATTAAAAATATGTCTTATTCTTACCACATGTTGTAGTAAATCATATTCTTACTAGAAATAGTAATAACCCCATAACTGCATCAGTAGTACCAATAAAAACATCAGTCATAGTTGTAACAGAATTAGTAATAGTAACATCAGGAGTAGTAGACATACCAGTAGTACTATCGTACTATCGTACTATCACTAGCCCTTTCTCTTGATTTTGCTGCAGGCCTTGAACAGAATATATTACATTTATTGCCTATACTTTTGTATAATTAAATTGTTCTTATTAGTATAATAGCCTAGGGTCATTACTTCACTTTTTGTCCAGTCAGCAAAGTGCCTTGAGTTGAGATTGCCATGTGATTCAGTTAGACACAGCAGAACTCCCTTTAAAGGCAACCCATCACAAGCTCTTTCCGAACTTCTCCTGTAATATAATGAGAGTAATTTGGATCATCTAACATAAGATGGAATCCTATGGTAAAAGCTCATGAGGAACTAAACAGTAATAAGCAGGTCTGTTTATTAAAGTATAACAAAAGAAAATTAGATTTGGTTCTCAGTGAGGTAGCTAGAGTTAAGGGTGCATTACACAAAACTCTTTAGCTTGATGTCAGTGGGAAATATAATTTTTTTTTTTTTACGAATTGTAAAGAACTATGAAAATAACTTGCTACTCTTTTTCTTTTGTTTAGTCAGAATTTTGTTTGTATATCTCTTCTGTACTGAAAGACTATTTATTTCATACACATGACTGATTATCACATGTGTAAGAATAAGTGACACAGCCATGAAAAATGTGCTTGTTATGAAACCCAGTTTACAAAATTTAGCAATATTTGCATTTTTCATGAATGCTGATGTAATATTTTAGGCAGCATTTTCAGAGTGATCAGTAGGTGCGAGAAATGAAGGAATGTGACTGTGTATGATTCAGACGTGTGGTTTATATTTGTGGATTGTGATTCAGTACAGAATGACGTTATTTGACATTAGCAATGGTAAATGGTAAGTTTAACATAAGCAATGGTCTTGATCCCTTGAAACCATTAAAATAATAATCTAAAAAGGGATGATATGAAACTGAATGAAAATGGGATAACGAGGATACATTGGATTAAATGTATTTATTTATTTATACAACATGCTGTTGGAGTCTTGGTTCTGACTGGTCAGAAGGTGAATAGGTGTTCCTATTACAGTGGCCAGTTTATATTAATATTATCGTTCTACAGGGTGTCCCAAAAGTCTCCATACATAGGGGACTATGTATGACGGCACTACATCAGTTGTGCTTCTGTCAGTGGATGTTCGTGGATGTCCACGTCTTGGTTGGTCTGCAACACTTCCAGTCTTTTTGGATTTGTTTGGCAACAGAGTCGTGTGTGATGTGCTTGCCATGTTTCCTGTTAAAGTCCGTCACAACCTTGCGACAGCTTCCTGATCCAGCCATGGGAATGATTTTTCTTTTCTCAAAGGCATTCTTCAAGGCTATCTGAAAAAATATATATAATATAAACTAAGTATGAAAAAATTTGGAAGACATTTTGCTAAAAAGTGTTAATTACTTCTACGTATGGTGACTTTTGGGAGACCCTGTAATACATACAGTATCACTTCTATAGTAACAGATTCTGCTTTGGATAAAAGCGCCCCCTTATTTTGAATGTAAACCTGTATACAAACTGTATAAAGAGGTAGCTTTACAGTACAATGTTGCGTAATAAGTGCTAAAAGCTTTGAGTGGCTAGCTCTTAAGTGCAGATTTTCATGTTATAGATGGCCTTCAATAATGGAGATAATGATGGGTAACTCTAGTGCTCGGAAGTTAACAAGGCATCATGAGGGTTTTACATATGAGGATGAAGATTATTAAAGTGATACTTAAAGTCACAGGAATCCACACACACTCTTTTATGGTTCTGCACAATAATTGGGGTGATTATGATATTAGATTTTTAATAGTTCTTCAATGACTGAATATAAGAAATAAGAAAGTTGATATCCAAACCAAACATTACTGAATTACTAGATATGAAGTAATGCACTTTACTAGTTACAGTAGCATTGTCTTCATTCGCATATCCAAATTATATTGTCTGTAAATGCTGGGGACCAATAAACTCAACAGTAAACTTGCCTTTGCATTTTATGGATTCCAACAGATACCCCCTAGCCCTATCAAAAGATCAATTGCGATGTGTTTTGTGAACCATCATTTACAATCAATGCCTTGTGCATTAAATAAGAGTCTTGTGATCAATCATCTTGATGTTCATGGGAGATGGATAATCAAAGTTCCCAAGCTTTGCCAAAGAAAGAACAGGGGTCAAGAAAGTAGCATGCATTTTGCTTGTGAGCTTAACATCTCCTGAATTATGGATCACAGACGATTGTTTCCTGGTGTCTGTTAGTCACAAGGACTAGGCCTTTGGAGAATAGCTTTAAAAACTATCGACATCAATCAATAGATGCCACTTTGCTCTGTATTGATTGACTTTCTGCCACTAAAGCAGCATTGCTGGTCATTTGCTTCCTGAAGAGAATTGCCTGAGTAAAGTAGCTGTGTTAACAGAAGCAAATGAGATCATGCTGTTCTGTACCAGTCAGGCATGGCTGATGCTTCTAGAAAATCATAAGTCAGTTATATTTCTGATAGCTGTTGGTCTTTAGTGAAATTTTAGAATTGGCTCAGTTACAGATTTTTGGAAAATAAAATACAAGTGATCCACATTTTTTTAGTCTAAATGCAACCATAAAAAAAACAACACCACCCATGCTAGATTGTGTTGGGAAGGGTTTGTCTCTGCTACCATTTACAAACCTTGGCTTGATTACTGAATAAATGTAATTACAAATGCCTAACAATGGAAATATTAATATTAATTATAATTTAATCTGAACACTGTTGGAGTACTTTAGACTGACTTCTGATCTAACTGGTTCATTTAGTTTCAATGTAGAATCATTTGGAATAAAAATACAATCCATTTTAACAAGAAAAACATTCTTCAAAAAAAATACTTCTTTCCGTGCATTAAAAAGAACAAAACAATTACACACAAAAAACATTTTTATATTCACCCTATTATGTTAAAATTAGATGAAACATTATGTAATGGTGTAGACATAAGGACATTATTTAGGCTACTTCTTAGAACACAACAACCTCACTGGCTACTTTAATAGGAACACCTGTACACTTGCTCATTCATGCAATTATCAAATTGGTCAATCATGTAGCAGCAGAGCAATGAATAAAGGTCAAAAGTTGTAGTGTATTTCAAACATTAGAATGGGGGAAAAATGTGGTTGCTGGTGCCAGACAGGCTGGTTTGAGTATTTCAAAAACTGCTGATCTGGCATTTTCTTGTGCAACAGTCTCTAGAGTTTACACAGAATGGTGTGAAAAACAAAAAAGCATCTACAGAGTGGCAGCTCTACCAGAGGAAACACCTTGTTGATGAGAGAGGTCAGAGGAGAATGCCAGTGACAGTAACTCAAATAAGCACTCTTTACAACCGTGGTGAGCAGAAAAGCTCAATACAATACATCTCAATACATACAACACCTCGAACCTTGAGATCGATGGGCTACAACAGTAGAAGACTACATTGGGTTCCATTCCTGTCAGCCAAGAACAAGAATCTTCCCCCAATTTCTCCCTGATTTAGGAAAGAGTATGCCATCCTTCCTACCAGACAGCATTGCCAATTTTGCTCTCTTGGACTCCTGGCCACGGATGGCTGTGGCATTGCTGTGATTCAAACTCAAAGAACAGGAGTCTGAGGCTACAATGTGCACAGACTCACCGAAACTAAATAGTTGAAGATTGGAAAAAGACCAGCTAGTCTGCACCAACAACCAGGCAACAATCTAAATCACTGAGATTACATTTTTCCCCGATTCTGACGTTTGAACAAATAACTGAAGATTGTGACCTGCGTGATTTATGCACTGTTTTGCAGCCACATGGTTGCTGGATTGGATGATCGCATGAATGTGCAGCTGTACTAGTGTTCCTAACAAATCGGTCAGTGGGTGTACATTTAGCTAAAATTCCAATTGTCATCTACTATTACTATGAAGTGCGGTGATTAGATATACTGCGGTCATACAAACAGCAATTATGAAGTTTATGGGCACACTCAATAAATCACGATAATTATTAGTGTAAAAGTACTCAATTAATGTATAAAATATGTACATCTGATATTTTAATCCAATTACATATCCCAAATTACCTTCAGTCCAGAACTACCCAACACCATACTCCACAATGGTTTGGCTAAAGCAACCTCAAATATGCTACTTAGTTGTTCCTAGATTTTTTATATTTGTCTTGAGAAGAGATTTTTTTTTATTGTTTCTACATAAAATGTAGAAAAAACTCTAAAAAAAAAAAACCAAAAAAAAAAACCCTAAAAACCTCTACTTTTTGTCATATTGTGACATTTTGGCAGTGTTTGTGATGTACTTTTAGAAAATCTCCACTGAAGTATATCCTTGACTAGAAAGTAACATCAGAATTGTACTTTTTTGTATAGATGGATAGATAGATGGATGCCCAAGTGTATTTTCTTATCTAGAAAACAGTCTTAAGACCATTGGATTTAAATCTCTGTAATTTACTTTGCCGTTATAGTTATTGCCAAAATGATTGGCATCCATCAAGAGAATGGACAAAAATCGTGGTGTAAATATGTATAAATATTTAATATGACGTTGCACACAATTAAAATCCATTTGTTATCCATCACCATGCAGAAAACCAAAGAGCTTTTAATGCAAAAAAAAAAAAAAAAGACAAATGGTTGTTAACCTGCATAAGTCATGTAGTGGATATTAAAATATATTTTTCAAACACCATTAAGCACAATCAGTGCCAAAATAAAAAGCTTTAAAAAAAGAGAGAGAGATTTGAAGGATCACCTTGTACAGTGGAACCCAAAGAGGATCACAGAGATGACAGTTTCAGAATAACATAATTTATCTGTCTGATTCTTTGGGTTTTTTTAACTTTCAAACTTTTGAAAAATTCACCATTAGACACCACAACCATAAGAACACACTGTTGTAACAGTTGCACAAAAGACAACACAAACACCATGCCTAAACTTCACTAAGTGTCATTGGAACTACAACTGGACTCATGATTTGTAATATTAGTGTTTGGCCATATACACATTGTTTGGTAAAAAATAATGTGTGGATCACTGATGCCTTGGGACTGATTTGGGGCTTAATTTGTTGACGATTGTTGGTATCATGGTTTCTGTTAAGTGCCACCATGCTTCAGTGAATAACTTGGCTGCTTCTGCTGTGAGGTTAACACTTTGTCCTTGGAAGATCAATCAACAAGATGATTGTAAAAAAAATCAATAATTTGGTCTCTGCATTTGAACAATATTGAAAATATCTGAATGTGGTCTGAATTGAAGGAGGCAGTGAACTTTGCATAAACATGTGTTGAAATTTTTTTCTGTGGAGGTGTGGCCTAAGATCTTTCTACAAGTGTCTTCAACCTCATACACCTTACATAGCAAGGCTTAGTGCTGTTACTTCTTAAATAAATCTGAAACCGCAAAGTTTTGCAGAATAAATTACACTACTTGAGAAATATTGTTAAAATACGACTTTATAGGAAATATCACTCATTGCCATTCATATCATTTTATTCATATTTTGCTCATTGCCTGTAGGACCAATATCTAAAGTCATGCAAATAGTTGGTGCAAACAATTTGTGAAAATTTGGTACGTTTATCTGATATGTTTAGCATCAACCAGGATAAAACCAACATGCTCCAACATGCTTCATAGCCAACTTCTAAGATATTTATGAAACAAAATTACAGAAAGCAGGCTACCGTATGTCACTCTAGCTATTTTTAGTTGTGAGGAAATTGTTAGGCACTAAAAGCTACAAAGAGGTTAGATACAGTAGGCTAATTGCTTTTAGAAAAACAGTGGTGATGTAATTCTATGCCTAAAAGTGATCCTTAAGTAGGTTATAAGATAATGTAGAAGCAACACAATGTAGCACCAGCTCTTCCTTCCTAATCAAAACCATTAGAAGCCAACTTAACATAAATCAAATTTATTATGGATGAATATTTAACAAACTTTGCATTACACAGAGCCTGATTTGATAACTTGAATCAATACGTTGTATGAGGTAGGAAAAAAAAAACACCAAAATGCTTACGGTAATGTAAGTAAATTCTTGTTGGAGACACAGGGTGACTTTGTTATAGCATAGGTAATTTTTATTGTATGCTTCCTGAGAACTGAGGAACAATATGAATATCTATATTGAATAACATAACTATTTGAATGTTATTTCTCCTGTTTCTCAGGTAAATAAAACAAATCCTATTTCTTTGTATAAATATAGCCTGTTAGTGTAGCAGTTGTGGTATGGATGCTTGAGTCCAGGAAGTCATGCCTGGTCACTGGTTCAAATGGCCATTACAGTGTACAGTAGTGGCTCATATTTTCAGCTGATTTAGTCATAATTGTTTGTTTACATTCTTAGTGAAATGACTTCCTCTGTTTGGCTGGTTTTGTGTACAGGTATCTAAACAATCACTGTAATAAAAGTGGAAAATAATGTGGCTGCTGCCTATCAGACAAGCAGACATTTCTCTAGAAGGCTCTTTTTTTAATTTTTTTTTTTATATAATGAGCTCAAATGAACTGCCCAGGCAGACTGGATCTGTAGCTCCGCCTCCCTTCGATTCTTATTGGTTATCTGTTTGATCATAAAGGAGGTTAGTGCGCTCTGATTGGTCAGCGTTTCACCGCGTCGTCGCAGCCTTGTAGAGTTTTGATTGAAGTGCGCAGAAAAAAAGCTTTCAGTCCAGCTTGGCTTTGAAACCGAGCCCGGTAAATATGCACAATAATAATAGATATTAAATGCTATTCTAGAAGAAAAATGGCTTTTGGAGATCCAACACTACAAGCAGTGACTTTTGGGTTTGTCCTGTTTGGGCACATGGCTGATGGATAAACTTGATCCAGGATCTTGAAGTGAGGAGATCGGAAAACGGATTAAACTTACCTACAGAGCAGAATGTGACTTCTTCTTCTTCCTTTTATTTTTATTTCATTTTTATTTATTAAAAAGAAATCCAGGGGCAAAATCCTGGGACTGGTAAGCTGGATCGCCGACTGGAACTGGGAAGCAGAAGTGAGAATAATAATAATAATAATAATAATAATAATAATAATAATAATAATAATAATAAGGAGAAGAAGAAGAAGAAGAAGCAGGAGAAGATTGAGGAGCTCATTGGCGCGCGCCACTTGTGCGGCTCCCGCGTGCCCGCATGATGCGGGAGTGGAGCAGAGAGAGTGCGGGACGGATAGTTCTGTACGGAATAGCACAAGTTTGGTTCTGACTTCCTCGCTTTTGCATTTCAAGCTGGATGAGCAATCTCCCAGGCGATGGCGTCTGAGGTGGTGTGTGGACTGATCTTCAGACTGCTGCTGCCCTTCTGCTTGGCAGCAGGTGAGTAGACAAAAAAAAAAAAAAAAAAAAAAAAAAAAAAAAGAAAAAAAACCTAACAAAAAAAGTGAAGAGTGATGCACAGGGCAGTGCGTAAAGAAGTCATCGAGCTCCTATTGCTCTGATCCCTCCAGCTGCCAGATAAGCTTGTACTGGTGTTTGCTGTCAAATTGTAGCAGGATGTCTGGATTTTACTGGCTTAGTGACAGCACATTTAACACACACACTACTGACATATATACAGTGCTGAATTAACACCTGCAGTGCTGAATGAACACTTACAACTCTTATACCCTCAACTCTTATACCCTCATGACCAGCTGGACCTCCCTACACACTATAGGTCTTAACTAAACTATTTATACCTTAATTGCAGTTGATGTAATACTTCCTTTGACCTTATTTCAGACATATTTTTGCATCTTTAAAATTCATTTTAGCCTCTAAATCCTTCTGCTCAATACATACATACATTAAGATGTTATTTCCAAACCACTTAGAGAGGTATAGAGCTCTACATCCTCAGACAAAAAGGGACCATTCCTTACACTTGTGTCCCTTTACTATGTATCTTTTACCTAGAAAGGTGCATATAGTATACATATAAAGCTGTTAAGGTAATTACAGTCTAACCTTAAATCTTTTATATATGGATCTTAGATCTTAGATCTGCATTTGATGGCAAAAATACATATTAAAGGTACAAAAGATAATGGTACCACCCCCAAGGAAAGGTAGTGCCAATTTTTCTGAAAGTGTAATGATTTACATCGCAAGCATCCTTAATGGTTAATCCTAATGAAAGAGCTCTCTTAAAGCTAAATTAATGTGATTAAGATGATCTTTGTTAGTTCTAACAATTGCTCATATGTAAATATTTATATAAATATGTTATACATTTACATTTTTACATTTTTTTTTAAATGCAAAAAGTTAGTATTTTGTATATACATTTTACAAAAAGACATACAACAACAAAAAAATAACACTAATGACAGTATTCGCCTATGTGCTTGTAATGTGTTAATGACTCGTGCAGTGTTTGACAATGTTATGCTAGGTGATGACTTACAAGACCCAAAAATAATCCGAAAATGAGACACTCATTAAAATCAGAATTAGGTTTAGGTTCCATAAGAAAAATTCTGAAATATTCTTTCTACATTACAACACTCATGTTTGGAAATAATGACAGGAAATAATCTATATTACGTCAATAGAGAGTTACAATGTAATAGGTATTTATTATATTTGCGTACAAGGTCATGTGTGTCCAGCTGGACTTTATGTACACACTGTACGTGTTAGCAGTACTCTTCATTCACCGGTTAAAGTGCATCACAATTTAAGATTAATAAGTACAGTCATGTCAAAATTATTTAACCTAGAATCAGTGTTTAGGCTATTTTAGAATATTATGTTATTGACCATGACTGTAAGTATCTAATGCCGTACCATATATACTACATAATCATATGGCCTAGGCTTTCAGCTTTCAGCTGACACACAGGCTATTGATATGTTCGTATGTCAGAATTTTTTTTGCTGAGTGTTTTTCAACACAGACTACAGTCTTAATGGCAGTCGGGCTTGATTGCTGTCAGCTCAAATGGGAGATCTCTAATGTTTTTGCTAATAGTGCAAAGCCGGCACAATTATCGAACTGGACCCTGCATGCTGTCTGATTCATTCCTATTCCTGTATCCCATCAGCCATCAGCCATCTAGCACTTCATTTTAAAGCTAACTGTAATCAACAAGATAATGCCCCCTTAATTTCTAAACTTGATGGCTTAATTTGATGTACGGTTGACCACAACGGACATGAATTAACGCATTGTCACCCATAAGAGTCATCCTCTCAGCCTGCCCACAGCTCTTTCTGTAGATAACATCCACTCAACTGTATAGGCCGATAATGTATCGTTTGACAGCTGAGAAAGTCTGCTCTTTTTCCTCAGAAAGCAATCTCACTGAGCCGTGGAGCGTCTACCATTAATCGCTGGAAAGTCGTTTTAACCGCATGAATTAATAATGTGGCATCAGAGGAGAGAAAAACTGGCTGCCCATTATCGTAAACACACCTTTAATATTTGATGATTTGATTTTTTTGAAAGTGAGGATAAGCAGAGGTCAGTCACAGGAATGTGCGGTAACAGGAAAAAACGTGACAGGAACTCGACATGGCTATGGAAGGCGAAAGCATTTTTGAGAAACAGGAGCACTGCTTTGTTTGTAGACATGTCTAGATGATAAATACTCTTTACTGTTGGGTTTCTACTTTTAGTCAGGTACAGAGGCGGAATTTATTGTTGCCTGGTTTTCCAAAAGCCTGAGTGCAAAGATGACCTTAAGAAATAATGAGTGTTCAGGCTGATTTTCTTAATTTGAGCATATAAGCAAATTAAAAATTACCACCACATGATGATGTTTGTGCTACCATGCTGTCGATAATGTGTATTGTATGTTTTAACGAAAAGCAATAAAACTTTGTTTGCTAATTTGGCATTTCTTGTAATGCAGTTTGGTAACAGAGCACCATCAGGCTGATAATAGTTGATGTGTTTGTAAATTTTACTAAAATGAATAACATGGGCGTTTGAGGCTTTAGTTGTGATTTAATATCAGATGGAAATTTGTCTACCAAATCATTTCAATGTTGGACACCTCAAACATGTATAAATTCAGTTTCTTACTCAGATTGCAGGCGTACAGTGCTGCGCAACGTCAAAAGTAATTAAAATTGATCCAACGCCATGGATGTAGGGTGGACATTAGAGTAAGTGTTTTTAAACACAACAGTTGATGTGGCTTTCTCTTCTCAAAAGGCATCAATTATTCCTGAGCCAGTTTGCTGTACCGCAGATCAAACCCAACAGTTAAGGCAAGCCCATGAGTGTCATATTCGAAAACCACAGCTTTGTATATATTTCTGAACTAGAACCAGGTTACGAAAACCATCAGAGCTCATTAAACAAGCTACTGATGGCTGACTGTTCAATAACAGCAGTGTTATTACAGTGGACCCTCGTTAAATGTACCTAAATGTGTTCAGATTAGTCTACAGAACACACTGTATATATTTCGATAGAGTGGTGTCCTGGATCTGTGGTACTGAGCTTGGCTGTGATTACTAATGGGAAAAGACTGGCAGAGAAAATTCGTAAATACGTTTGGATCAGTTTATATTTCATAACATCTGCAAGAATTTAATGAAGAGCCTTTTGATTTCAATTAGAACCTGGTAAATCTGAATAGCTAAATTAAGCATCTCACCAGCCAGTCTTCTAGTATTTGCTGGTACATTTTCACAGAAAGAAGTCTGCTGGCAGACACGAAAGGTTAGTCACCACAACCTTTTTTTTTTTTTTTTTTTTTTTAAAAGCTCTTTAATAACTTTTAGAGAGAGAATTTAAGGAACTTATGACTATATATGTTTAGATATGCTCATGCTACTATGTGTAAAAAATAGTGAATATACACAGAAATAACAAAAGCAGTCAGATTGTAACCTTCAAGATCCTGAAGCTTGTGGCCAGAAAAGTGTACAAAAGATATCAGATGCTCTGAGGCTGAAACTATATGCATCTTCTATCTGGATTGGTCCTGGTAAGAATTTAATCCTTCTCTGGTTATTTAATTTGCACATCAGGTAATAACCCAAACTTCTTATTTTGTTCCTCATTATACATACAGTTGTTTTATGGAAAAAATGGTTGCCATCTTTGAAAAAAAAAATGGACCATGTGCATTACTTTGTAATGCCTTGGGGAGGATGTTTGGTTTGGCTTAGAGAAGCAAATGAATTTACACTTACATAACATTTGGATAAAATGTATAACTGGATAAAATATGAAGTGGTTTAAACGATCAGATTGAAATGTTTTGAAGATGTCTTGAGGGCATTTCAACTTGGATTTTTATGTGGATAATCTCTATCCGGATATAATCCTGATAATCACGACATAATCAGGTGCATCAGGATCATAATCAGGATAATTAGGTGTAAACTGATTATCAGGATCATAATCAGGATAATTAGGTGTAAACTGACTCATCATGCCATGTGGCCTTACATTGTTCACTGTGAGCTTGAAGTAAGAAGGTTATTTTTTTGGTCCATTAGCATGTTTGTTTATGGTTTGCCATTGCCACTATTTTATTTTTCCGCCATCCTATGCCATCCTCCCGTTGATTGTAGATGAGATTGTAGACGAGCGTTGTAGATGAGCAATCTCAAATCTCTGAGATTTTAATCAGAATTTTCAGACACTGTCAGAACTTTGTCATCGTCTGTCTTTGGTCTCAATGGCACTAAAATAATCGAACAGTGAGCACGTCACATTATGAACTCTAAGACCACCATCTCAACTCACAACCCAAGAAATCTTTATGATTTCCAATTTTTGAAGGTTATGAGTTCAAATCTCCGCACTGCCATGTAATTGCTATCCAGTTTTGACTTTGCTCAATGATCCCACATCTTTCTCAGAAAGCTCTCTGCATGGTTGTTGGTTTTACTAGCATATACTAGCATATATGTTGTAGTGGCATAAGTCATTGCGCTTAATTGTTTCCTTTGCTGTTAGCTGGTATTTAATTTAGTGTTATCTTCTTCAGCAGACCTGCTGGTGTGTGGACACAAACAAAAAAAACTCCCAGTACTTTATTAACTGTAGTCGATATTTCTTGCTCTATGAGATGAGGCTTAAAAGAATATTTCAACTCAATGACTCTAATATGGCTAACAAGTACATTACAGCTAATATTGGTATTAGTATTGTTTTATGCTAACTGGCAAAACTAGTTTGACGTCTTGCTGATCAGTATTATGGTATTATACTAACGTGTTATCATGCTAATTGCTTTCATTTATTGTGTCAGGATGCTAATTAGCAACGCTAGCTTTCATTTTGATCCTTGTCTTATTGATCTACCCTTTTAAAACTGTCATGTTAGGTCAAAACACAGATTTAATATTATACCTCAGTGCTATTGATTAATAGCTGTAATTGAAATCACATTAATGCGCTCGTTCTATTCATTCACAGGTATGCTGGACACGCCATATAAACTAAGCCTTAATAATAAAATGTGTAAGGAGATGTTTATTAATAATAAAATGTGTAAGGAGATGTTTATTTAACATTTATGGAAGGAGTCTGCAGTACCAGCTCTTTGTAACAGTCAGTACGTTTTCCTCCATGGGAAAGTCTTCAGGACAGAGGACTTTGTGCTCCCTGGCTTCTTGATTAACAAGACAAGTTGCGTTTTATGTTTATGTTAAAAAAAAGAGGAATTAATTTGTTTCACAGCTGTTCTGAACTAAACGTTATGCTTTTATCCGATTATTATTAAATGTAATAATAATTGGATAAAAGCATGATGTTTGGTTAATTAATAAATAAAAATATAACTGTTGGCAAATTGTTGTGGTATAGGGGGATGAAACATCTTTGGGGTGTATTATTATTAGAAAATAATCAATTTCAGGGTTGTAATGGCATCACACCACCTCATCATTGATTATTTTCCTATAACAGCGCATCTCAAGGTGTTATAGTCATTACTTAATGTGCATGCACTATGATAGAAACCTTTTGAAAGGATGTTCAAATCTTTAAAAGTTTGTGTTTAATTTAAACGTTATGGATAGTATTGCGTATTTAACCACACTTGACGCAAGTTGAGTCACTAATGGCCTGAGCTGCTTGAAGTAAGCACAGTTGTATTCCATCAGAGCTTACCAGTAGATTTATTTTAACAGACAGGAAGACTATTTAAATGACAGGAGGAATATTGTTTTTCATTTCACTGAAACAAAAAGATGGATTAATGATGGGAACGTTTCTGCAGTTTAACCCAAGCTTATTAAATTGACCATGTAAAAATGTTCTGGTCAAACGAGTGTTTTGTGGGAAATGGTGGGATTAGCAGTCATCCAGCTGCTGCCATCTGGATGGCAATGTTTCAGAGCCAAGAAAGCTCTTGAAAAGCCAGATGTGTCTCGTTCCTCTCACCTTCACTTTTACACACATTGAAAAGATAAAAAGATATCATGGCCATTAGGCACAAGACCTGTCTAATTTTTGTCAATTTCTACATTGTTTTGTAGACGAGATCCTCTATACAGGTTTTAGTTCTGTGGTTGAATTTATTAGTTTTGCATTTTTCTGTTGATGAAATGACAAAAACAAGTTATAGCTCTCACTTTAGTCCTGTGAGTGCCCATTAATAACTAAAGAACACTGATACGCTGTACAAATTCACAATGCAATTTAAATACTCCATTAAACTCTACTGACTCAGTGTGTGAAAATGCATTATATATATTTACACAGCATCTCAAATATATTAATGCTAAATGCTTAGACACGTACCGTAACCCACAAACCTGTTTCTGAAATTTGGAGCTAGGTCTGGTAGTCTTCCACACTCACCAGCAAACCTTTCATATACTCATATAAGTATGCAAAAGCTTTTTCACATTAATAAATATTAATAATACAGTTTGCAGGATGGGAGTGTGCATATACAGTATACACTGACCAGTCACTTTAATAGGAACATCTGTACACCTACTCATTCATTCAAATATCCAGTCATCCAATCATGTAGAAGCAGTGCAATGCGTAAAGTCATGCAGATATAGGACAAGAGTTTCAGTTAATATTCACATCAAATATCAGAATGGGGGAAAAATGTGATCTCAGTGACTTTGACTGTGGCATTGTTGTTGGTGCTAGGTTTGAGTATTTCAGAAAATCTCCTGGGATTTTCACGCACAGCAGTCTCTAGAGTTTACACAGAATGGTGCGGGGGGAAAAAAAAAGTGAGTGGCAGTTCTGGGGTTGCAAACGCCTTCTTGATGAGAGAGGTCAGAGGAGAATAGCTAGACTGGTTTGAGCTGACAGGAAGGCTACGACAACTCAAATAACCACTCAATACAACCGTGGTGAGCAGAAAAGCATCTCAGAATGCACAACATGTCAAACCTTGAGGTGAATGGGCTACAACAGCCACATCAGGGTCCACTCCTGTCAGCCAAGAACAGGATCCTGAGGCTACAGTGGGCACAGGCTCACAGAATCTGGACAGTTCAATATATACAAACAGAAAAAAAGATTTTGACCTAAATTTTTTTTTCTTGTAATGTACTGTACCTTGACACCTCAGGCATAAATATATTTCACCAAAACAATGTGGAATTTTTTTATTTATTCTTTAATTTACTTTACATGACTTGAACATGTTTTTTGCTTTTTTAATTACTTTTTAATTTACTTTTAGGCTGCAAAGATGTTGGATAAGTAGCCCGTTTATCAAACACTCTGGTAAAAACAGGCAGTTTGCCAAAATATGTCTGAATCCTTGCTAGCTAAGTGTGATTTCCTCACACAGTGAATATCACAATATGATCAACTTGTTGGATAGGTAGGTGCCGTAGTGAAATGGACATAATTCAGTTTGTAATCAGAGACCAGCTGTCTAAATGTCCATGATGCTCCTTTGACACATCAGAATGAAATTCCTAATATGCACTTTTTTTTTTTTTAACTTTTCACTTTTGGGGGTAACCAGACTTTAAAATGCTAGATAGAACTTTACTTGTGGTTGAGATCCATGCATAAGAGAAATATATTTCAGTATGTAGTAGAAATTTTTCCCAGTAAAAGAAGTTTTCCCAGGCTGCTGCACAAATCTGTGAAGCAGTTTCACAGTTCTTCAAAAAATGTAAATGTCTAAATTTATTTGTCTTCATACATCCTGCATTTTTACTTGTAGACTTTCACAATGACACGCTGTCCATAAGCTCTGATGAAGTGAATTCTTTCCAAGCAAACACTCTTTACACTGTTTCATTCAAACGCTAGACAGTAACGTTTGGACGTCTGCCTTACGCGTCTTTGTCATTGTGTTTCATGAGTTAGTGAGTCATTTAGGAGTTAAGTAGGCCTGCTTTATATGCTGCTTCACCAATATGCACAGTAAAATATTAAATCTGTGCAAAGTGTTAATTCTTGCAATTTGTATTCATTGATCTTTTTCCCCTAAAAATGAGTCGAGTCTGTCATTACTTGTACCATGGCAGTAATGAAATATATTTTAATTAAATATATATTAAATATATTTTTTGTTTCCAATCCCTTGGGAATGTTGTGAATTCTCATTTTTAATCTTCAGCTCTCATAGCATTTCCAAGGTCCAATACACCACAGTTTAATTATTGAGCAGCGTGTGAAAAATGCCTGATTTCATTTTTTAAATGATGCCATGTCTAGATGATTTTAATTTCATATATAAGTCTTATTTTGAATCTTTTTGCAAGATGGATTTGAACGAGAATGTAAGAGTTACCAGTACATCTTATGTTCTCATAGCTTCTTGCTCTGACAAATGAACAGAAAAACCCACATAAAGTGTCTTACTAAAGTGTTGAGCCACCACGAGCTGCCAGAAAAGCTTCAGTGCAACTTAGCACAGATTTTATAAGTCTGTGGAACTGTACTAGAGGGATGAACAGCATTCTTCCAAAAGTTATTCCTTCATTTGATGATGGTGGTGGAGAGCACTGTCTAACACTTTGCTCCAAAATCTCCATTATGTGTTCAGTTGGGTTGATATCCAATAATTTGTCACCCGTCTGTATTGCATTTACAGGTTATGTGAAGCCTTTCCTAACCATATGTCTGATTTGTGTATGTGTGTGTGTCCCATCTCTCTGTAGCATGCTTCTTCAGGTACAACTGGCTCTCCTTCGTCTACCTCATCTACCTCCTCCTCATCCCGCTGTTCCCCGAGCCTTCCAGCACAACCATGAAGAGTAAGAGCTACTCTAATTCATAACTTCTGTTACAAATCCAATGCTGGGATGAAATCCGTCTCAACCCTGCTACTAAGTGGCCTGTGAAAAGAAACCAATGGGCTTAAAAACGCTAATGATATTGTGGTTGTATATAAAGAAAAGTGGCGTGTCTGCCTTTAATGCAGCTGAATACAGGACTTGAAAGCCTTATTTATTGTTTAGAGCGCTTAAAGAGAATACGCCTAACAGAAAAGATTGTATTGCTTATACCACGGTGCTGTTAAATGTTTGAAACTGATTGGTAAGAAGGTGTTGATTGAGTAAGGAACTACACATGGCAGACTGTGCTGTTATATGAAAATAATGCACTTCAGGGGGGGAATAATGCCTCACATTTTAACGGTTTATAGTTAGATTTAATGTTGTTGAACGTCCATTTACATTTACATTTATGGCATTTGGCAGGCGCCCTTATCCAGAGTGTCTTACAGAAGTGATAGGACATTTCATTCTACATTTATACAACTGAGCAGTTGAGTTTTAAGGGCCTTGCTCAAGGGCTCAGCAGTGGCAGCTTGGCAGTGCTGGGATTTGAACACATAACCTTCCGACCAGCAGTCTAATGCCTTAACCAATGAGTAAGAGACAAGTTAGTTCCTGTTCTCACTTACATTATAGTTGTGATAAACAGTTATTCTCTCACCAGTATCTCTCTTTTCTCTCTCTCTCTCCCTCTCTCATTTTACCGAGAAAACGGAGAGCGTATAAGTTCCTCAGTCCTGAAGGCTTTCTTGTGCTGATAAACTTCTCAAAGCACCGTGAATATTACAAAGTGCTTACAACCAAGACTCTTTCCATAAATGTTAAATAAATGTCTCCTAACAAAAAACGTCACCACATCAAAGATTATAGGTTTTACATTTTTTAAATCAGTTTATTATTAGTCTTATATTATGTTGAGCGTCCGCCGTCCAAGTCCTTGGTATGACCTGTTACTATAGAAACAATAATGTATTAGAACAAGCGCATTAATATTAACCTAACGAAAATAATACAGTACATACCTTCTGAACAATCAGATATGGTGTAATTATCTATAACAACAGAATATTTAATAGAATATTTTATTTTCTGACAGTTTCTCAAGTAACAACTCATTCACGGGGACTTGTATGGTGGACACTCCACATCATCTAAACCTAATAATACATAGATTAAAAACATGTTGTTATTTAACAAAGTAAAACATGAATAATCTTCAATTTCTGTCAGATGTTTGTTGAACATTTATGGAAGGAGTCTCCAGTGTCAGAGCTGTAAGAAGCAGTAAGGTTTCCATCATAGGAGAGTTTTCAGGACTTTGCACTTTACATAACATGACAAGCTATGTGTGTGTGTGTGTGTGTGTGTGTGTGTGTGTGTGTGTGTGTGTGTTTTTGTCTTATTTTTTTCAAGAGAGTCTTGTGAGGGAATTACTGTAGCTGATTTATAACGTAAGTGTTAACAGGAACTAACCTGCTTCCCCAGCATTAAATGTAACTATAAATGGTTAAAAGTGACATTAATGAATTCAAATTTGTAATCATTGGCAAATTGCTGTGGTGTAAGAGGAATACAGCACTTTGGTTGCTGTTATTGGAAAATAATACATTTCAGGGTGGTAACAGTAACCTCTCCTCTTTGCTTTGGGCAGCATCTCACCACCCCGTTGTTGATTATTTTCCAATTATCATTAACTGTGTAACTGTATTTGTAAATACTCATATCTACCAGAAAATACTTCTTAGGCTGAAGAGACATCTGAAGGGGAAGAGAAAGGATTAAAACACTTTCATTCATTCACACACTCATTCATGATTAGAGTTTGAACAACACACATAATTTAAGCAAACATTCTCTTTTATATTACAGATGAATTAAATATAGAGTAGATAGAGTATAGTAGCTTAAGCGTTCAGCCATGGAGGAATGTGTGTCTTTCTGAAAGATGCAGTGTTCAGATGGGTCAGAGGAAGGGCAGGGACATCACTGCATTGGCTCTCATAGCTTCAGAAGAGAGAAGGAGGATAGCAGGTTCTAAAGTGGACCACTTACACCCTCATCAATAGTTAAAGAGACCTGCCTTTATTGTAAAGGAAATGTGCTTCCTGCATGGTGTTTCATAGATCTTTGAAGTCTGGTATAGTTGTTATTATATATTATTGATTTCTTCTAGGGAAATTTGAGAAGCTTAATTATCAATATCAGAACCAGGGTTTGTTATCGTGTACCCATGCATTGCCTTTTCATTAAGGCTTCCACTAGGAATCAGTAGGATACGTGAATCCAGTATGTACGTTTCTGTAAATCAAAAATCAATGAAAACACATACATGCACTTACTGCACTGTATAGTGTTTACTTTGCACTCAAACGAGACTTGGTGTGTCTCGTATTGAATGACAGCACTCATACCTGGAACAAGTGTTCAATTCTTCTCTGTTCCAAGTTATATTCTGTAAATGTTGAATGAGTAATGTGAGTTCTGAGTCATGTTTTGCTAATGGCGCACTTGGCCCTATTAGAGGATCTGGGTTTGTTTGTGTTTATTGGTGACAGATTCAAACTGTCGTCTGTTTGAAGATGCTGGGAAAGCTTCAATGACTAGTTTTCACTTTCTTGAACCTTACTGCTGGCATGGACAGAATGAGGACATATGTGAGGAAAAGGTTTTCGGTGTGTAGTCTAAAATTATACCAAACAGCAGAGCGCAAAATACACTGGTATGTTTTTGCATGTAATTTTACCTAGACAATCATTATACGCTCACTGTGTACTTTGTAAGGAACACCTGTACACCTGCTCGTTCATGCAGTTATCGAATCATTCAATCATGTGGCAGTAGCGCACTGCAAAAAATCATGCAGATACAGGTCAAGAGCTTCAGCTAATGTTCACTTCAAACATCAGAATGAAGAAAAAGTGTGATCTCTGTGACTTTGATCGTGGCATGGAGGTTGGTATCAGATGGGCTGGTTTGAGTATTTCAGAAACTGCTGATCTTCTGGGATTTTCACACACAACAGTCTCTAGAGTTTATACAGAATGGTGCGAAAAACAAAAAACACTGAGTGAGCAACAGTTCTGTGGGTGAAAACGCCTTGTTGATAAGAGAGGTCAGAGGAAAATGGCGAGATTGGTTCGAGCTGCCAGGAAGGACATAGTAACTCAAATAATCACTCTTTACAAGCATGGTGAGCAGAAAAGCATCTCAGCACACACAAAACATTGAACCTTGAGGTGGATGGGCTACAACAGCAGAAGACCATTTCAGTTTCCACTCCTGTCAGCCAGGAACAGGGATCTGAGGCTATCATGGGCACAGACTCACCAAAACTGGACGGTTGAAGATTAGAAAATAAAAAATCTCCTTGTCTTTTTCCAGTCTTCAACTGTCCAGTATGCTCATGATAGCCTCAGATTCTTGTTCTTGGCTGACAGAAGTGGAACCTGATGTGGTCTTCTGCTGTTGTAGCCCATCCACTTCAAGGTTTAATGTGTTGTGCGTTCTGAGATGCTTTTCTACTCACATTGGTTGTAAAGAGTGCTTAGTTACTATAAACTTCCTATCAACTTGAACCAGTCTGGTCATTCTCCTCTGATCTCTCTCATCAACAAAGTGTTTCAGCCTGAATACCCTCCTCTCACAGAATTTTTTTGTTTGTTTTTCGCACCATTCTGTGTAAACTCTAGAGCCTGTTGTGTGTGAAATTCCCAGGAGGTCAGATGTTTCTGAAATACTCAAACCAGCCCACCAACAACCATGCCACAGTTAAAGTCACAGAAATCATACTTGTTCCCAATTCTGATGTTGGATGTGTACATGAACTGAAGTTTTTGACCTGTATCTGCATGATTTTATGCATTGTGCTGCAGCCACATGAATGGCTGATTGGAGAACTGCATAAATGTACAGGTGTACAGGTGTTCCTAATAAAGTGACCGATGAGTGTAAGTCAACATAGGAAAGACAAGGCTACAGGTAATACATTAAATAATTATATTACACATTTTCTATCTCTCTTTCTGATATTTTAAATATTTGGATGCTCAGGTCTCATCTGTTTAAAGGCCTACCATTTTAATGTATTTATAAAAAGTGATGTATTCGGAGTTCAAATTTACGTGGGGAAAGTTACACATATTCAAATTGGGGTTATGTAGCAGCGTAAGTGGACTTTCTGCGGTCGTCATTCAAATCATTTAAATTACCTGTGTGTAGTTCATGCCTACAAGGTTGCCAGATCTTGAGTAGAGGCGTCTAATATGGGGTTTTCAATAACATCTAGACCACTGCTTTTAAAGACAAATACTTGTCTTTAATCCTGAAAAGAATTTTTTTCTTTTTTGTCAAATATAATATGATGCAACATAAAAGCAAGAGATAGTGAAATGATGATATGTGAATTAGAATATGGAAAACATTGAAATAAACATCT
The DNA here is from genome assembly GCA_022758105.1 of Pangasianodon gigas. NCBI lineage: Eukaryota > Metazoa > Chordata > Actinopteri > Siluriformes > Pangasiidae > Pangasianodon > Pangasianodon gigas. Next base: position 13,896,282 of record CM040474.1, read on the forward strand.
AATAGGAGTGTAATATGTTGCCAATGGTCTAATCTGGTCTAATTTAATTAATCACTGGTCTAATCTTGTCTAATTTGACTAATTTGGATTCCACCCTCATTATCAGCTTATAAAATAACTCTTGCTCCAAAGTGTCCTATTATTCAGCTTTTCATTTCTTTTATATTGTGCTCCAGTTCTTTGTGTGCACAAATTAATGACACCCCAAGATACTAAATCGAGGTTATGAAATGTTAATGTGTGCATGAGGTGTAGCTTATTTTATCATGCTTTTTATTCACTATTTTGAGTTGCTGAATGAATAAAATAATTTTCTGTTAATTCGATGTGCTCTTCTGTGAAGAAAACATGTTTTAAGGATAAGCTGACCGAACACTTATCTGCTACACTTACAGCTCACTTTAAGTTAATTCATAACTTTATCCATAAAAAATTCAGTCCTTAAGATAAGCAGTGTCACCGATTAAGGTCTTGCTGAAAAAAAAACCCACTTTGGACTTTAAAAGGATAATAGTATTAATTAAAATGTATATTTCTATATTTAATTTTGGCCTCAGATGGCATTCCATAGTTTTTTGAGTATATTCACGTTACAATACAAAACATACAATTCAGCATGACATATTGCAGTTAGATCAAACTGTAGGACAGAGACGTCAAATAGATTTATTTATTCCACCAATAAAATGATGTGGTTAAAGCATTTTTAAGGAGCATTCAGTAGTTTATGATCTTGTCTGCACTTTTAAAGGTTATCAGGAGGCAGATTAGGCTGTCACATCTGTTTAGTGCAGCTGATGCCTCAGGGAAGTTCAACAGAATAGATCCAGTACCTGAACGCTAGATCTGAACGTGCAAACACGCACACATGACACATGGAAGCATTTTGTCATCATGCTTCCCGGTGACGAACAAACACAAAAACAAAACAGCTCTAATGATGTAGCCTGATCGTTTGTAAAGATTATAACACAGTAGGTGAAAAGATAATGAAATACTAACTGTCCTTAGAGAACAAGCTTTTATATACCATATACACACACTGGCTAAATGTTTAATAAGCCAGTTGTTATTGATATAATTTCACATATATCTCTCTTATATTATTGAATTTTAATTTCTTACACATGAAAGTTATATACGAAATTATTATCCAGAATTATTGACACCTTTTCTAAAAGTACTTAAATTGTTGGAATGAGCCAATAATGATCTTATTGTATTTGGAAAGAAAATTACAATGGTCCTGTATGTTTGAGCTCAAAATGGAACTTATTACATGTTATTCTTTTTTTTACATGTTATTCTCAGAATCCTTGATTCTGATTGGTCAGAAGGTGTGCATTATTTTTGTATAACGGCACAGCTCGGGTAGTAGTACCAGCCGTAACGTGATTGATAGATTAATGTTAATAGATTAATGTTCTGATATGTTATTATTTGTATAGTAACAGCGCATACACAGGGACTTGAATGGCAGACACTCTACATAATTTAAGACTAATAATAAATAGGTTAAAAAAATTTTGTTGTTTAACAAAGTAAAACCTATAATTGTTGATGTGGTGACATTTTTATAGGAGACATTTATTTAAGAGAGAGAGAGAGAGAGAGAGAGGCTAGTTCGGGAATGACTGTTTATCATTGCTATAACATAAGTGAGAAAAGGAACTAACTTGTCTCTCTGACTTTCCACAACATTAAATCTATAAACCATAAAACTGTGAATCATGTCATTTATTAATAAATTAAACGTTGTAATCGTTGGCAAATTGCTGTGGTATAAGCAGAATACACACACACACTCCAGACCGTGCTGTTAATAATAATGCACTTTGGTGGGTGGGTGTGTGTGTGTGTGTGTGTGTGTGTGTGTTGTCTGGGGGCACACTGGCACTCCACTTGCGAGCCGTGCCGCATCACATCACCCAGCATGCATTGTTAAGTAAATCTAAATCTAAATGTAATGACTTAGCAGACTTAAAACAGTACAGAAAGTCTCGTTTTCAACACTAAAAAACATGACCAAGTTCTGATATTTTCCTAATCGTTTGCACTTTTGTTTTTTCTGGACGGCATCTGGAGCACTATGATGTGGTTGAGAGTTTTAGCAGAGAATTTGAACTGCTGCAGGCTTCTCACTCTCTCTCTTCCAACAGCTTCATATGAACAAGCGTTCTCTGTCCTCTCTGACTGCCAGAGGCGAACTGAAGGGGAAATGACTAAATTGTTTCGTGCTCTTGGTTTATTAGTGAGAACAAGTACGGACAAGGCCTGAAACTGATACGCTGGTCAAAGAGGCTGCAAGGCTGCACTTCACAAAAACAAGCGAATCTGCTGAATATTTATTACGTAAATCTCTGTACATTCGAATGATGAACGGTAAAAGTATATATTTCCATCTCATTGATTATTGCTGCCAGTGTGAGGTTTTATGCGACAGTAGGTTACATAGACAAATGTCCTTATCAGATGTGTATTATATTTGTATTGGTTTTTGTATTTTTAACTCTGATACCTACATTGGCGATTTATATTTAGCAGTGCGAGAAATTGAAGTGTTCTGCAATTTTAGCTCAGCTGTACGGTTCTGTGCTTGTGACCTGAAGGTTATGAGTTCAAATCCCATGCACATTATCCATCGCCTGCTCATTCGTCCATGCTTGTAAGTCGTCTTGAGCATAAACGTCTGCTAAATTACCAAATATAAATAGCACCTAATTTAAGCTTGGATATTTTTATTAGAAAAAGAAGCATATAGATTAGGCTTTCATGCTCTAGAATGAACACCAGCAATGCTTATTCAGTGGAAAATGGGGAATGCACACATACACAGTGGATATAACAGGGTAACAATCATTAGGGTTCAGAATAGCCGTAGGTGTACTATAAAAGCCCATACGCTTGGCAGCTGTATCTGTTAAAAGAGAAAAAACCCCAAACATCCGTATTTTCATTTGAACCACATTAGGTTGCATTCCATCATGATTTATAACCATAATTTCCTCAAATCGACCTGATCCTAGTCTCTTTATGGTTCCTGCTTAGCCACAATGTGGACAGAGTTATATAGCCATTCTGAAGCCTGTATGACCTTGTTGTACTGTAATTTCCAAACATATACATTGTTTGTCTTGTTAGACTAGAACAAATAGGAGTCTTTATTAATCTGATCAATCTGATTGAAGTCCTTTGGCGCTAATACGATTACAGAGCTGCAATGTTATTGACACAATTCATTTAATTCAGTGTTATTCTCTGATTCAATTATTCGGTAAATACCTGAAGCTTTTTTGAGGGGGAGTGTAATATGATTTTATTTCAGTGAATCTTTGATGCTGATGTGGTCGTGTCTCCTACAGGCCACACAGGGCGCTTGCTGAAGTCGCTGTGTTTCACCAGTATGACTTTCCTCCTGTTCCACATCATCTACCAGATCACTGTCAACAGTCTACTAGCCAGAAACAACATCGATCCCGGCTTCAACTGTGAGTCCAACATATTTTTCAGCGTGATCCAAAATCATATAGGTATACTCAGAGGATTTATAGAGAGAGAGCCAGTAATTTCTAAAGTATTAAGACTGCACTAGTCTGAGCAGTTTACTGAAAAAAAAAAAAACTATGTTATAATTTTTCGTAATCTGTGAAAAATGTTTTCTCACCATTTTTAAAACAGTTTTTATTACAAAAGAGGGTAATGTATGATGTTGCTGGTTATTTGCTTTATTCGTCCCATTTAAAATGCTAAACACAAAAAAGAGACAAATTATATTTATACCACAGCTGCATTGAACTCTCGATTCTAATTGGTCATTGTAATATAAACGTTATATTAATGCACTCAGTCTCTTATATTATTGTTTCTATAGTAAAAAAAACCCACACTTGGACTTGGCAGGCGTTTCACAGCAGATTAAAACATGTGTAATTGTTGATACGGTGAGGATTTCTGTCAGGAGACATTTATTTAGCAGTTTTGGAAGGAGTCTCCAGTGTCAGTGCTGTGTAACAGTCAGAGTCAGAATTCTCAAATCTGATTGGCCAGAAATTGTTCATTATTTTGTATAACTGCACAGCTCGGACAGTAGTTCCAGCTGTAACATAAACAATAGTTGCATATTAATGCACAATTTCTGGCCAATCAGATTTGAGAATTCAACCGTACTGTGGTATAATATGGAATAAACAGTTCTCACAGTTCTCAAATGGAAATCTAACACAGTTCTCAAATGGAAATCTAATTCCATTTAGGCTAAAACTATTATAGTGCTCATAATTTCTTTGGTAATATCAAACACAATAACACAAGACATCTTGAAACAACAAGTTGCATGAATCATGTCAGTAACTTTTCTTTTGACTTCATTCATATGGAATCAAGTGGAATTCTATCACATATACCAGTGTGTAGTTTTGTTGAATATAGGCACATTGTCCATAGATACAGAGAGGGCATTGTTGTTGAGGTGTTTTATCTCATAGAATTAAGTCAAGTAGATTTATTTATTTCACAAATGAAATGGTGCTGTGGTTATTGCCATTTAAGGAGCATTCAGCAGTTTCTAATCATTTCCGATCATATCTATGACTCTGCTTTTAAAGGTTTTGACAGGAGGCAGATTAAGCTGTCACATCTGTTTAGTGCTGCTGATGCCTCAGGGAAGTTCAGAAGAATAGATCCAGTACCTGTATGCTAGGCAGGGCCTTGAATGAATTCAGATGTGAACGTGCAAACATACGCACACATGGCACATGGAAGCAGCTCATCATTGTGTTTTGCACTGACAAACAAACAAACGTCCTGTTTCTCTGGAAATACAGTATATAATATATGTGAATACATAAAGTGTAGCACGCAAAGTTTCAGGAGAAAGACCCTACGTTAGCTGTCCAAGCCAGTTGATATTTGAAATAGGATCACACTTTGTGTTCTTAATTTCTACTACATCCAGTATGGTTGCTAATACGCAAATTGTCCATTCATACAGACAGTGCATTGTTTAAAATCTTAAACTTATTGTCACGATGCTAGGTCATGTAACTACAGTTAATATTCACACAGTCGTAAGCAAAAAATAAATCTATTCATTGAAATAAATAATATTCACTTAAGGAGGAAGGAAGACTATAGCAATCAGTGTGCTTTTATGAGAAGTAAATAGTTATAGCTGATAATTGACTTTTAAAAGCTTATAAAACACTATTAAACTCTAGTTTGTCTAGACAGAAGTACTCCTGAGCCTGGAGACAATAATCATCTCTCAGTTTTTATGTAAAGTAATGCATTTGCATATGGCTTCTTTATCAATAAAGAGCTCAGCTGATGACTATTATCAAGATATAATTTTATTGTGGCTTTGTGATTTAATATGCAGTGTGATATTCATTATTTTCAAGCATTAAAATAAATATCACTGACATAGTATTAATGTTGAGTAGCACTGTATTTGAAGGAACACATATAAGAGGTTAATTAAGGTCCTGCTATTTGTTTAAATGGTTTCATTTTCCTTCATTTTTTTCTGGCTTTTTGTCATAGAGCTAAAGTGGGAATATCGCTCCACAATCTGTGGGCTCTGTGTGTGTGTGTGTGTATGTGATACTCTGATAACATGACACCCTTTTGCTCCACATTTCTGTCCTTACAGTGCCAACTAAGCCATTAAGGCATTAACCAGGAAACATTTGCAAAACCATGACAGAGGTGTTACTTGAGCAATTTTTGGAGCAAAAGTTCTGATAAAGACAATTTTGCAGACTTTACAGACAGTGTCACTTTGTAACACACACACACACTTCAATTTAACACAAAGGTTTTCATTACAAATGATATTATCAGCAACAACTTGAGTGAAAAGTAGAATGTTAGAAATATTTACATGAATTTCAGAGTGTCTTAGTATGTGGTATGTCCGCTTTTTGCTTTAATGGCAGTGTGCACTCGAGCTGACGCAGGTTTATGGCTGTGTAAAACCTGATGATCCATATTACATTTAATTCAATTCAATTCAGTTTTATTTGTATAGCACTTTTAACAATGGACATTGTCACAAAGCAGCTTTACAGAAATAAATACATTCAGGATATAAATTGTAAATGTATGAATTTATCACTAATGAGCAAGCCAGAGGCGACGGTAGCAAGGAAAAACTCCCTGAGACGATATGAGGAAGAAACCTTGAGAGGAACCAGACTCAAAAAGGAACCCATCCTCATCTGGGTGACACCGGATAGTGCGATTATAAATAATTCCCTTCTATAACTATGTACTACATGGACAAATAGTGCAATTGTGTAACCAGGAAATTCATTACAGTTTTCACATGAAGTCTGTTTTGTTGGACCTATCGACTGTCCACTGATGGAGACCTGAGTGCAAAACTTCTCGTGGCATCTGCAGCCCTAAAGCCACCACAGCAATCGTAGTCCCAAGCCATCACAGTACAGCTGCCAGTTTGAACCGCAGTCCAAAGCCATCTTCATGGTCCCCAAGCAGCACCATCCCCAGCAATCCTGATGATCTTCAGGCTGTCCATGTGGGTTCACCCCCAGGAGCAGCGATCGATCTCCAACCGATGAGAACTCCAACCAGAAGTAGGGCATCAGGATGGATCAGGCAGGTCCGGAGAGGAGAAGGGGTCAGGATCACTGGTATCTCAGGAGTAGCATGTGTAGCTCAACAGAGAGAGAGAGGCAGAGAGAGACTGAGAGAGAGAGAGAGACAGAGAGAGACAGAGAAGAAGATAGTGATTGTTAGGTATTTTTTTGTCCCGTAATGGTTAAGGACAATGTACTTTGCGTCCAGAGTGCAAGCATGGACGCTGGCAAGACTAGCTATGACAGCATAGCTAAAAGGGAGAGCCAGAAGGTAACACAGACATGAGGGCACCCTGGGACATAAAGCGGCCAGCCACTCCACCGTTAACAAACCGGAGTGAACGCGTGAGAGTGGGGGGACAACAGCATTCAAACATCCCAGTTCACCACAACACTCTATGCCTGTGAATATATATACTATATATATAGTGTGATTCATAATGTGTCTCTCAGCCAGTGGTGGCTCCTGATTCATCTCAGGCTTGAGTGCACTGTGCTGACCACTGTCATTTTTGTGCTGACCATTTTTTCATTTCTTTACACACACACAAGTTACTGCTAGTCAAAAAAGACACATTGTGCTATAGAGTGAGCATGCAGAGCAGAGCATCTGATAGAGAAAGGGCATTTGGGGTTTGACAGAACCATCAAAGACCATATATAATATCTTTTAGGATTGCAAATGGAGCAACCATTTTCCCATAGCTTCACTAAAAGCTTCATGCAGAAATATGTGACCCCTAGTAGGGCTAATAAATGTATGACCTTCTAGACCTTCATGGTCTTGTAAATTGTTAATAAAAATTCCTGTTAGTTTTACGCCTGCAAATGGGATTCCTGTGCTCTGAGGTGCATTTTAACACAGCTGACATTTTAATAGCACTTGGCCTGGGACTATATGCAGTGTAGGCATTTGGAGTGTAATGCAATGCCACTATCTGTATCTTTTTAGTGCTCCAAATATCTGTATCTGTATTGGGATGTGAACGGGCAGTGGACATGGTCTGGACATTTTTTTTTTTTTAATTAATAAATGTGAACTCTGTCACTGTACTCCTGGAAACACTGGAAAACACTGAAAAAACCCAGGGCTCCTGGAGAAAGAAGTAATTTTCATTCACAAACAACAACATAGAACATACTGTAACTATATTAAATGCTTGAATCCTGATCACTTTCTGGCAAACGTTTTACCACAATTACTCTCAAAACAAAGATGTCTTTCCCAAATCAGGGAACTATTGATTATAGCTGACAACAGTAGCCACCTAATAATAGTTTATCAGATTTACTTTAGATTTTGGGTTCGTCACATTACAGAAAGACTTGGAAAATTTGCTCAACACGCTTTCAAAGTCTAGTACGAAGCTGGGATGCAGTGCTGTTGTTAGTTAAACTGGGGTCCTTTCAGTGGAATTCCATTGTACGCACCTTATACAATGAATGCAAATAGAAGAATATTTCTTTTGTTACATCCCTAATATGCATATATGCAGTTTAATACTGGAAATATTGGAATATTTTTTCCCAATATCATGATTGTAACCATTATTATGAAATGAAAATGTGGAGCTAGAACCCATACTGCAGCATCCATAGTCCAAAGTCTGCAGCCCTGGTATGAACTAAGATTGATAATAATATACATGTAAACATGTTTACAGTTGTCTTTGAGTGCACCTGATTTTATGTGTTTCCTGAAAAATGATGACTCTAAGTAAATAATAAACAACTGAACAAAGGACCGTCTTTGTTTCAGTTCCACAATGGTATCTATTTAATATTTGATTGCACAGCAGCATTAAGACACGTGACTCCTCTTTGTGGAACATCATTCGTGACTCCTTTTATAGTGTCACAAATTGGAATTGAAATGGATTTAATTGAGATTATACTTCATGAATCTACACAAAAAAGCCCATAATATTGAAGTGGGGGGAAATATAATTTGCAAATTTATTTTAAAATAAACAATGTAAAAGATACAATTGCATAAATATTCAGCTAAATTAGTTCTGATGCAACCAGTTGCAATCTGAAATCACATAATTATTTGACCTGTATTCAATTAAAGTGACACATGACCTCAATATAAATATACTTGTACCTGATAGACCCCAGAGTTTGTTAAAGAACATACCTAATCAAACAGCTTCATGACCACCAAAGAGCTATTAAAATATCAAAAGTGGAGTTTCAAAATAAGCATGGGATAAAGTTCGGGAAAAGTGCTAGTCAGGGTTTGGTTATAAAACCAAACTTTGACCATCCCACGGAGCACCAATAAATCCCTTTAAAACCATGGAAAACCTTTAACAAATGAAAAGAATATGGCACAAACACGACTTTGCCTAGAAAAGTCCACCAAAAGCCAGTGACTGGGTAAGTTGGGTATTAAGCAGAGCAGCTAAACCTAACATGATCATAAGTATCATATCATATATGTTTTTTTTTTTACAAACGTAATTTCCTATATATTATTTAGTATATGGAGATGCACTGTAATGAAATATTATGTATTGTGAAACTGCAACATATGATAATTATCATCACAGTATCACTGTATTAGTCATTGAGACTGATTTTAAAATGGCCACAAATGATGAAATGGTAGAACGAGTATAACTGTCTTACAGTATTGATGCAAGGAAGGGTTTAGGAAATTGGGTAGTGCTGGAGGGGTGGGATTTCATCACCGCTGATTGCTGAGGAAAAGGCGATATGCTTGATATTCATCCAGCTGTTTGGAGTGGCGGCTGCTTTGTGTTCTTTGGATTGTTCGAATGCAGAAATGTTTTGTTAATGGCCTCAGTAATGCTATTCCGAGAGTAGGCATTTTCTACTTAGGGCCACTCTTCTGTGCCAATTTTACAGCTCAATATAGCTACATTCATAGACACACACAGCACAGAGGGATGCATTTTAAATGAAATGGCAGGGTTTTTTAAATCAGTACCCTAAAGCCAAGCCCCTTTATTCAGATTTCTCTCCTAAACACCTTTTTACTAGTGTGTACACAGCACAGTGTTATAATGCCATGCAAGACCTGACAGTGCTTCATTTCTTTACCTGATAAGTAACTAAGCATTGCCTATAGTGATTAATTTAATTCAGTTTTATTTATACTATAGTTCTTTTATCAGTAGATTTTGTCACAAAGCAGCGTTATAGAAATCTGTATGTAGAGTTAGATCCCTAATGAGAAAGCCAGAGATGACAGTGGCAAGGAAAAACTCCCTGAAAAAACATAAGGAAGAAACCTTCAGAAGAACCAGACTACTCTCTGAATAGCATGACAGAAGCCATTAACAAAACCTCTTCTGGGTGACATTGACTAGTAGACTATAGATGTATAGGTTATAAGTATAACAGTATACAGGTGTAGAAGAGTAAAGGCAAACAGTACTGTTTGTATATTCAAGTGTATAGAAAGGATGTTCAGCATGAATATTTTGTGAATATCAGTAAATTTATGATTACAGCAGCAGTTCTTAGATAAAAATCTACTAATTAAATTTGTATAATTTATTAGCTGGGTGCGATGCTCACATCTCAGTCCAGATAGCCTGGTTACAACCTTGTTGGTGATTTAATAATTATCTGAGAAAGATTAACCAAATCTAGTACTCATTTTTTTTGCTTCTCTGTCAACTAAGTATACTAGCCAACGTCAGTAAGTTAGCTAACGAGCTGGAAATGTCAGTCAGTTGAGAACTTTTAAGTTCAGGGGTGAGTGGATATGTGTTCGTCGTGGACACGTGATGGCCATTAACTCTCTGTGATCAGCCATTAACTCTGCTTTAATCCTGTAATCTCATACTCAATTTTCTTATCCAGTTCATTTCTACCCTATCCTTGTCTTTTTGTCTGTGCACACACAAAATAACTGATAGGCAGGAATACAGAGAAGCTTTCGGATTGGTTATTTATATCTATTTATATCTATTGCTATTACGATATAAAGACAAATTAGTTAAAGTGTTCTTAAATACATTACAGCAGCTACCTACATCCAGTACATAAATATAGTCGACTGAGGTTTGTGCTTATCACATCAGCCTTTATAGAGCATCAGTTGGGATTGTGTGACATTAAATAAAGCTGACAGCAGGTAATTGACACAGGGAGGTTCAGACCACAATGATGGATCAGAGGCTGGAATAGTAACAGTGTCTGTAATAGTGTCTTAGCCTCAAAAGGCAATCTGACACCTAATTGAGCAGCTAATTTACTAACAAACCGTCAGACATATTGATTTGTCATTATTGTAAATGCTTCAGTCATAAGTGTTGCAGAGTTCAACTGCTTGCACCTCTCAGCTGTCAGGGAAATACTGGAAATGATGAACAGAAACTTTGTTAGGCAGTCTTTTAGTTAGTACTTACTGTGTCTACCTGGGTATCATTTCCTGTTTATTTGTTCACTTGTTGAAAGCATACTGATTACACTCACTGTCCACTTTAATAGGAACACCTGCACACCTGCTTATTTATGCAGTTATCCAATCAGCCACAATTGTGGCTGCAGCACAATGCATGAAATCATGCAGATACAGATCAAGAGCTTCAGTTAATGCTCACATCAAACATCAGAATGGGGAAAAAGTGCGATCTCTGTGACTTCAACCATGGAGTATTTCAGAAACTGCTGATCTCCTGGGAATTTCACACACAACAGTCGCTAGAGTTTGCACAGAATGCTGCAAAAAACAAAAAATATCCTGTGTGCGGAGGGTTTGCAGGCTGAAACACCTTGTTGATGAGAAAGATTAGAGGAGAATAACCAGACTGGTCTGAGCTGACAGGAAATTAAAGTGCTGTTGTAGCTCATCCACCTCAAGGTTCGATGTTTTGTGCATGCTGAGATGCTTTTCTGCTCACCACGGTTGTAAAGAGTGATTATATGAGTTACTATATCCTTCTTTGCAGGTCAAACCAATCTCGCCATTTTCCTCTGACCTCTCTTATCAACAAAGCATTTCCACCCACAGAACTGTTGCTCACTCAATGTTTTTTTGTTTTTCACACCATTCTGTATAAACTCTAGAGACTGTTGTGTGTGAAAATCCCAGAAGATCAGCAGTTTCTGAAATACTCCATCCAGCCCATCTGGCACCAACTACCATGCCACGGTTAAAGTCGCAGAAATCACACTTTTCCCCCATTCTGATGTTTGATGTGAACATTAACTGAAGCTCTTGACCTGTATCTGCATGATTTTATATATTGAGCTACTGCCACCTGATTGGCTTATTGGATAACTGCATTAATGAGCAGGTGTACAGGTGTTCCTATTAAAGTGGATAGTGAGTGTATATGAAAGTGTAAATATGAAATAATTATTGTAAAATGGTTGATGCAAAAATTATAGAAATATCCTTTGGAACTTTGCTTAATGATAGAAAGCTTGCCTGAACCAAAACTTACCAGTGAGTTTTTTTTTATTATTATTTTGCTTCACAAATCAGGTCATGAAGAAAATGCAGTGGAAATGTACCAGATTGTAAAGAGCTTTATTTTTTTTCCCCACCAGGTTCAGGTTGGGAGAAATCTATACGACAAATTGGATTTGAGAGGTAAGATACATCATTTTATTTTAACACTATGGATTTTGTATAAACAGAGAGAGAGAGAGAGAGAGAGAGAGAGAGGAGAAATCTGTGCATGCTTATGGGTTGTCCATTTTGTCACCTAAATTTTGGTAATCTATTCCATAATATTTCAGTATGGGGTCATTTTAAGATTTTAAGGTGGTTGGCCTATATGGGTTTGTCAGTGGCCAATGCCATGATGTGACTAGTTTTTTTTTTGTCTCCATACGACCATAGAATAATATAATAACACATTACATTTGCTTAAACTTTGAACATTTGTGCTGCACTAAACATCCCTCGTGCACCAGCAACACTTTTTATAAGTTTTGGAGGCATTATGTTTTCAGTTTGTCCATCCATTCGAGATTCTCGCTAGCACGATATCTCAAGAACGAGTGGTAAAATGTTTGTCGGAATTATCATTGTAACCACTAGATGAATTGATTACATTTTGGAATTGAGCACATGTGAAGGGCGCATGCACAATTTGTGCAAAACCAGTAGCAGTAAACTCATTAAATTGAATTAAATTCATTAAAATTTTAGTTTTTACATGGACTAAATATTTTCTCTTTGAGATTAGTTATGAAAATTGCAAAAATTGCTAGTTTTTGTCTCCTACGAAACAAATACACATGCAGAACTTGTGATGTGGATGCTGTATTGTTCAGCCCTAATCTATAGTGAGTCTGCAGTATGTGTTCTGCAGGTATCTGGTATGCAGCCTGCAGTCTGCAAAGCGTTATGCTTTTGTTGTGTTTGTATTGTTATCTTATCTTATCTTATCTTACCTTATCTTATCTTATCTTATCTTATCTTACCTTATCTTATCTTAGTTTAGCATCATGTTTTTTCACTAAATGACAGGAGTCAAACAAATTATATAGAGGCTAAAGTAAACCTTGCTCATCTTATAAATGGCAGATAATGCATTGCATAACTGGAACTGAGCCTTACCATTTCCAATGCCAGTGCTTTCTTAAGCCATTTGATTGAAAAACAATATCCAATTGGCAGGGCAGACAGTGGGAGCTTGAGCCATTACTGATTGCTGCCAATGCCAGTTGCCTAAAAATGCTTGATATCAGCCAGGCCGATAGATCTACAGGAGACTACACTTTTCTGCTTTTCAAGCTAATGTACTGGTCAGACCAAACACAGTTAAAATTTGCCTGGCGAAGAAAGGCACTTTACTGAAGGGGACATGATATGGTGTATGAAAAATGCTTGTGCTGCTGGTAGCATTTTGTATTGTGCTCACTTTATCTAGGTGAACTTTGACCTGTGAATTTGCAAACCTGTCTCATGTGCCAATAGAAAACAATAATGCGACCCTGAACATTTGCCGTGCTATTTTCAGTTGTTTGGCGCGCATGTAGGAAAAAAAACAAACACTAAAAGAAAGTAGTTAGCTAATGATATCCCAAGAATCCCACAATTTCTGCAGACTGCAGTTAAATATAAGTTCAAGCAATATGTTTAACATTTATGCTGTTATTATAGAGGCTTCCCGTCTGCCAATATGCTCTCTAGTTTATGTGGTAAAATTCTGGGTTTTTTTTCTCTAAGCCTGCTAAGATTTTATTGTTAGCATTGTTGGCACGTCTGAATCTGACAAAAGCAAATGCATACAAACTTTACACTGCATAAGCACCAGGTTCAAATTACTTAACTCACTAACAAATTCCTTATTGCCAGTCCTGAATTTTCAAACCTATTTTTAGAGTTATCCCAGAGGTAATAAATTTGATTCAGATCATCATCATAAATACCTAGGCCTACCTGAAGAAAAAAGTTACAGTGGGAGTTTTATGATCGTGAGCTTTCTGTGTATGCCAAAAGAGTTCAGAATATTATATATGTCTGAATCAGCTCTGAGTGCAAATACTGCATAACCCCATACTTGGGAACCTGTTGACAGAATTTACAGTTAGAAATATTCTTCACTGAATGTGTTGACTTGCAGTGCTGCGAGTAAACAGGTTTTATAGTAACGCTGTAAAAATGAGTAATGGTTGTGTAAAATCAGGTTTAGCTCCCAGTGTCTTTGGAACAGATAACATCCACAGTGCATGCTGTGCTACTAATAATTGTAAGTGGTGGAAAATTATTGACTTACCCTTGGTTGTTTGAAGTCTAGGAGCGAGAAAGACCTCTGTGATATTTTTAAATTATTGAGTTGCTTGCCTGTGTAAGCATCATCCTGCTGTTAGCAGGAAACAAACAGAGACAAACAGCATTACAGCCCACTTACGCGCGTGTCAGGCAGTCTGCCCATCTCTCCATACAGCTCCACCTGAGCGCTAAACCCACTTACACCTGACCTGCTTTTGAAAGCCTACATTTTTCAGAGCCAAATCTGACATGCGGAGGCACTCATAAGACCCTGATACAATTAGCCGTGGTTTCTCATAAGTGCGGGCTGCGTGTCTGTGGATTTATTTTGCTAAGAGTGGAGCCGCTGAAAGTGGCAGGAAGCTGAACTCTAAACTGTTTATGCCCCTAATTGACCTGTTACTCCAACGAAGGCATTTAGCCGTGACATTACGGGACGGTGATGTGCCTCTCCTCTTAAACCTGGCACGGAGGCATGCGAGAGGGAGGAAACAGAGCCGCCAAATTGACTTAGAGCCGGCACGCCAGGGAGAGATGAGACTAAAGTGGCCGCTTTGGACCAGAAAAGATAGAAACCGTGATTACGTCGTCTTTTTTATCTAGAGGTGTTGGAGCATCCAGTTTAATGGGACTTTCTAAAACCCCCAAATCTTCACAGATGAAATGGAAACACCACCGTGTTCATTAGCACAGTAGGGACATTTTCCCTTGACTCAGATGTTGTTTCTTTGGGGTTTTTATTTAAAGGGTAAACCTGAGCTGATTGGAAACACCAGTGGGCTCTAATTAGACTGGAATCTACTTAGCAGGCGTTGATTACCTGTTACTGCAACTCTCAACTTTTATGAGGTGAACACAGTCTGGAAACGCGGCCTTTTGGGCTTCACACTTTCCTGACTGCAGGAATAATTGCATGGCTTTTGTGTGCAACCAACATGAGAGCAAGAGTTGTTTATTACTGTAAACAGTTTGATCTGAAGCATAGTCTGGCATTCAGAGACATAAATATACTTATATAATTAGCAGATAAATTGCAGGGTGCAGAAATATTTAGTATAAATATAGTATAAATATGTAGTAAACAAAGTTTTTTACAGTAACCGTTGATTATATTTAACCAGCTAGTAAACTATAAGGATGATGTTTATCTCCTACCTTGAATAATATTCTATTTTCTAATTTAGACATCTCAGCGACAACATACATTAATGCAATAACTATTCTTCTTTACTTATTCTGCAAGATTGAAATCAGAGATGTCTTTCTCTGTGGGCTTTAAATTCTAGTTCTGACTATACAGACCTAAACGCGTTGCTCCTCAAAGAAAAGTTCAATACAGGCTTTTATAGGACTGTGAAAGAAACTGTTTTGAATAAATCGTTCCTAAATAGAATAACACTTTAAAAAAAAAAGCCTTATTTCCACTGTGGCTGTTTTAGAGAAGCTTGGTGCTTCTAATGAGAAATATTTATATCCTTTTAATATGGAGAAATGTTGATTTTATAGAACTGGGTGGAGAAGCATATAAAATCCAAGTATTGTAGCACACCACAGATGTGCAAGAAGCTGTAGCTGGAAAATGCTGCCGGGAAAAAAAAACTGCATTCCAATAAACTTCCCATCTTTCCATCATCACAGATGGTGTTTGTTCACCGGACCTCCACGGTTACACATGGTATTCAGGTTGTTATTTCTAAAGGAACACCAATAAGAAGTTTACATGTGGGGTATCATTCCTTTAAAATGCAAGCACTTCTTTATTATGTCTGCAGTTTATCAGATTATTTAGGTGTAATCCTGAAAATGTTTTTAAAGGCTATTCAAACCACTAGTGTAAATTCATGACATGACATTATTATAACTTTTTGATCATTATCAATTTGATCATCTTGCTCTATATGCATAGTAGAGGTTTAACACAATGCCACTATCTGTATCTGTTTAATGCCTCAAATATTCATATCTGTATCTGTATTCAAACTAAACCTGAAGTGAAAGTGACCTAAAGGAAAAGTTTTTAAAATTATTTTGATTAAATAGCCTACCTCTACACTGCCAGAAACACTGGAAAGGACTAGAAAAACAAAACAGAGGTGGAAATGGCAGTGTCTGTGAATTCTGGCTCTGACAGTTCCTCAACCTCAGCTACATCGCTCGAGTTCATAATTGGTCTCAGCTACAGATATGTGTTGATATTTTCTAATGAATTTAGTAGATTCTATTCCCCAAACTGCAAACAAACCAGTAACCTAATTTAAACCACCAGAACCCTGACCAGGCAGTTACTAAGGATGAATGAAGGAACACTGTAAATGCACTTGTAGGTGGTCTTTGTTTGATCCTCAAGCATCATATCTGACTGCTTGCTCAAGTAAAAACCTGAAAGTAAAAACCTTCCACTTGCATGGGATCTTAATCTCGATGCACACTTTGAGCGCTGTGAACCTGGCAAGCTTTTTTAAAAAATTACAGTCATGTGTATTTTAAAAAATTACAGTATGTGTATTTGTATCTTTAGAACACATCATTTGTGTATTCCCAGTAATGTATTCCTATTTGAGAAATGTTTTGCTTGCATTGGAATTCTACTTTAGATATTGGGACGATGTATAGTAAGGGTCTCATTGACCTAACCAGAGCTTCTGAGTATGAAGCTCATGGACTGATTTCCATTCTCCTCTCTGATTAGTGTTATAGGGGCAGATGTAGGAAATGGCATCCGGGTGTTTCTACCAGACATCGGCATGTTCATGGCAGGCCTGGGCACCTGGCTGCTGTGTCGGAGTCTGGAGAAGAAGAGACCAGTAGAGGAAATGGCGCAGTACAACGAGGACTTTGATGCAGAGGAACAGGTGAGATTGACATGAACTGTTACAGCATACATTTAGCATACAGCAAAAGATATATATATTTATAGTACTGTGCAAAAGTCTTAGGCACATGCAAAGAAATGCTGTAGAGCAAAGATGCCTTCAAAAATAATGAAATTAAATGTTTCTACATTAAAAAAATACTATAAAGAGCAGTAAACAGTAATAAATGAAACAAAGTCAATATTTGGTGTGACGATCCTTTGCTTTAAAAAAAATAGTAGTCTCAGGTACAATTTGTGCAGTTTTCTAAGGAAATTAGCTGTTTTACTGAGCATCTTGCAGAAGCAGCCACAGTTCTTCTGGAGACTTTGACTGTCACACTCGCTTCTTATTTTGCAGCAAAACCCAGAAGACTTCATTATGTTTTTTTGTCTGAAAAGTGTCTCTTATGTAATCTGCTGCTTTCTTTACTGACACAAACATTTTTCTGTAACATTTAATTTTGTGCTGGAAAACTAATGTTTGGAAATCTAAAATGTTTTTGTACTGAATCAATAATGTACAAGTCATAAAATAAAAATCTGTAACAAAGTTTGTACTAAAAAAAAATAGGGTACCTAAGACTGCACAGTACTGTATGTATATACATATATATGTGTGTGTGTGTGTGTGTGTGTGTGTGTGTGTATACATACACGTATGTATGTATGTGTGTGTATATATACATATATAAGCAGATGTATATAAATACAGAGTTTAATAGATATAAGTTGACATAAACGTATTAGTCTTGGTACAGATCGCACAATCACACCAGTGCACATAAATGAGAGGATTTTAAGTTCCTTGTAACATGTTTTGTTGATTAATTTATATTTACAGTTACATATCCAGCGCTCTTATGCAGAGTGACTTACAGAAGTGCTTTATAGTGTCCATCAAAAATAAATCCTCATCCTAGTACAAACAAGGCTGTTCATTTTACATTTATATTTGGCAGACACTTTCATTGAAGGCGATTTACAGTTGAGCCAAGCAGATGAAGGTTGAGAGTATTGCTCTAGGGACCAACAGTGTCAGCTTGGCAGTGCTGGAATTTGAACTTATAACCTTCTAACCAGTAGCCCAGAGCCTTAACCACCTGAAATTCAGCACCTGACTGAAATTGCTGACCACAGACAATGCAAAAATGACCTACTAAAGATGTGCTTTAAATGGGCTGACAGTCATGTTTGCACATGCATTCTTAGTCAGGCTTATTCAATAGATCTATTGCTAAGAATTTTAGATCTTTTACTACATGGCCCAAAGGGAAGTGTGGAAGCAAAAAAAAAAAACAACTTATATGTTAAAATGTATAGGTTTATATTTTCCACATCACAGACATAATTACTGGCCATTGAATAATTGCTAAAATAGTGTTTTCAATATATACACTTCTGGGCAAAAAAAGGGCCAAGCCCAAAATGGCAAAATATTAAGCTTTTATTGGTCTTAACAACAAATCATTGGTCAGAAAATTAGCACGAAGACCATTAAAAG
Source organism: Pangasianodon gigas (assembly GCA_022758105.1). Taxonomy (NCBI): domain Eukaryota; kingdom Metazoa; phylum Chordata; class Actinopteri; order Siluriformes; family Pangasiidae; genus Pangasianodon; species Pangasianodon gigas. The sequence goes on from CM040474.1 coordinate 13,914,944, forward strand.
CTTAATATTTTGCCATTTTGGGATTGGCCAATTTTTTTTGCCCAGGAGTATAGATTATGCTTGAAGAATGACCTATCTGTGTTTGAACCTGAGTTGTCTTTAAAAAATATATATATACTGCTTGAACTGGCATGTGAAATACATGGCAAAACTAAGAATGACTCCTGAAATATTTATTAGATAAAATCAAAAGCCATAATCGGATTTCTGTTAACAACATCCTTACCAGCGATACTGGTGTTTTATGTGTTTTTCTTCTACTTATTCTCATATATGTTTATTTTGCTACAGAGTTAGAGGATAAAGAGAGCACCATGCCTGATTCATAGCATAAAATCTGCGATATAAAGGGAAATGTGTCTCCACTTTCCCTTAATGTGGCCAGAACTTAATTTATTGGGAGTGGGTGCTGAGTAGCTCACACTACCAGTCAAATCATAGATTTATATATATATATATATATATATATATATATATATATAGTAATGAGCACATTGACACTATGAAAGTAACATTATGTTATCAAGGAGCTTCCCTCAGGAGGTTTTACTTACGACATCTTCACACTTGGTCCAAATACTCGAGTCGGATACTCCAAATACTCCTTTGGGGGCAAGGATTATAATCACTAGTTTGGATTCACATAGAAGGAAATACTTCTGACCCGTGGCTCAGCTGTGCAAACTCATATATCACTTTTGTGCACTCATGTTCGCAAAGTGGTAGGCACTGGATTTTGCTGCTTTTTGTTATTTTCTTGTGGTGCCAACACCCAAGCAGGAAAGAAAACACCATTCAAATTTTGTACAGAACTCGGGGCTCGAACGGCCCAGAGTCCATAGTGACAGATGTCTTTAGCAATGAAATCTTTTAGGTAACAGATAAGATTCATAAAGAGTCTAAAACGAACATTAAGTTCCCAAATAGGCTGAGCCCCTCACTGCTTCTCCTAAGTCTCCTAATTGAAAACTACTTGTTTGAGGAAACAAGTTACTTTTAAGGAAAATCTATTTAAAATACTAAAAAAAATACATTCGATCCAGACATTTATTTATTGTTTCAGAGTGTTTCCCTCTTTTAACTCATGAAGCCTTTGTTAATTAGCTGATGAGTTGAATGAGTTGAATGTTAAAATCTTGCTGATAAATAGTGAATTGCCCTTGACATTGCAATTATGTACAACACTAAGGTTAATCCAGGAACGTATCCAGGAAAGCAGTGCTATAATGTTTATTCAGTAACTGTTAGCACATGGTGCGTAAAGGGCCTCACCAGGCAGAGCCAGGGTGCTGTGCTGCCATTAACAGGGTGCTGGTTCCTGTGCTCCAGGCCACACATGTGGAGCAGTTAAAAGCTTGTTTGGTTTATTGTGTGTTGTTGCTGAGAGATTCACAGTTATCTAATCTACAGCAGCTTTGTTTATGTCACACACATCCCCTGTTCAGAAACTAGTGTGCTGTGGAAAAAAATTGCCCTAAAAAAATGTTGTTTTAAGAAGTATTTTGTCAAGATAAAACTTCACAGAGTCAATATATCACATTATTGTTATTACTGTTATGCATTCATTTTTACTCATTTTCATGAAAATTAGATTACACTATCCTTTCCTGAGATATCACAGGTACGGTGATATTTAAAAAAAAAAAAAAAAAAAAAAAAAAAACTTTTTTAAATAGCAGTGACAATCTTTGATTGGAAGAGGCTGGTTTGATGTTAAAATTTTGTATTGGCTTTTTAAAATAGTAAAAAAAAAAAATTGATATTTTTTATTTATTGTTAGAATTTATTGCAATTATTAGACTTCATTTTTTTAATCCTTTTCAGTTTAAAATAATTTGTTTTTGAAGACATTGTACAGTTTTACATAAAAGTTTTGATGTATTTTTTGGGGCACTTGGTTACCAAACTGATATTTTGTAATACATATCATGTATCATAAAAATGTCTTCCAGTATCATGATACTTTCTGTCATATCACCAATTCCTAATTTATTATCCCCTCATGGAATTTTTTCTTAGACTCAACATACATTTATACAGCAACATACATTATACTCACAACATATTATTTATACATATAACCATTTCTCTTAATGGTGCTCCGTTACGGTGAGTGACCAATGAGAAGCTCTGATTTATGGTGTTGTGCCATTTGGTCATTTCTTTGCCTCTTTGCACAGGAGGAGAGCGATGAGAAGAGAATCCCTGATGATGAAGAAGGTGATGAGATGCTGTACGATGAGGACTTTGATGCCGAAGACGAAGCGGAAGAGGAAGACGAGGGTCTGGTAGAGGATGAAGAAGAGGAGGAGGAGGAGGAAGAGGAGGAGGAGGAAGTGAAGGAGAGCGCTAAGATGAAGGTCCTGCGCATAGTTGCAGGAGTGGCAGCTAAAGTAAAAGATATCATTGGTAATCTCATCACTACAGCAGGGAAGGTGGTGGTGACTATACTGCTGGGCCTGACAGGTGAGAAATGCAAGTTAGTAAAAACTTTAAATAATTCTATTGTTTAAAAATAAATAATTATTACACAGTGACAGATGTATTTAGCAGTTAAATAATCTTTTAGGTAGCAGATCTTTTAGGTAACAGATGACAAAGAATCTAATGACATCTAATGTTTTTATTATCTGTTTACATTGCAGACATAATTAAAAATCTTTTACAGAAGTTGAATATCCAGTGGCAAAAGTTCAACTAGAATCTCAGATGGTGTCAGTGAGAGATAGCAACACTCCAATATCAAAAGACTGGGATCCATTTGATTTAATTAGTTATGAGAATATAGTATAATTTTGCAACTTATATTTCTTCAACAAAATTACAAGTCAGATAAGTAAGGAAATTTAAAAATAATTAACAATGGGCTGGTGTGATGTGGCCTGATGTGAAGCAGAGTTACTATTACCATGCTGAAGTGCTAGATTATTTTCCTATAACAGCACATCCCAAAGTGTTTTATTCCTTTTATACCATTTTTAATTCATTTATTAATGAATGCCACATCATACATTTTAACCTTTTATAGTTTTAAAATTGAATGTTATGGAACATCTGCAAAACAAGTTAGCTCCTGTTATGACTTGCGTTAAAACAGCAATAAACAGTCATTCGCTCATGTAGCGGAAAACTTTTACTGCTGTTCCAAATTGCTGAAACTGGAGACTCCTTCCATAAATGTTAAATAAACACATCCTTACAAAAATCTTCACTGTATCAAGGATTCTACATTTTACTTTGTTAAATAATAAATAACAACACATTTTGAATCCCTTTAATATAAGCCTTGCAGCTGGCACTATTGTCAGAGCTGCTGTTATAGAAACTTAATCAATCAGATTTGAGAATACAACAATACTGTGGTATAAAAACAGTTATTAGTTGAGTATATGGACAGAGTTTTGGACCATGTGGTGCTGTACATCTGGATAAATGTCCATTGTAAAGGCAGATGTAGTGCAGTGACAGCTGGTAAAGATTTGTCAACATGTCCTTTAGTCTAATCTTAGTGTATTCATTTTGATTTGTGTGTTTAATGTGTGTTTTTAGTTCTGGGCACCATTTGACTCAACACTCTTTTTGCATCCACACTCACAGGCATGATGCTGCCTTCTCTGACCTCAGCTGTTTACTTCTTCATCTTCCTCGCGCTGTGCACATGGTGGTCCTTCTGCCAGACCTTCGACACACTGCTCTTCAGTTGCCTGTGTGTGCTGATGGCCATCTTCTGTGCCGGCCACCTCATCGTTCTCTACCTCTACCAGTTCCAGTTCCTCCAGGACAGCATCCCACCCCATGACAGCTACATCAGGTTGAGTTTAACTGCTTTGGAGATCTTGTGGTAAAATAGGCTTTCCCAGGCTACCATGAAATGATACCATGGCTATGAGGTCTTGTAAAAACTGATAAATTAATAAATGAAATAATGAACTAATAATGCAACATACATATGAATACAACTGAAAGGTATTAGACACCTTCTTATAATCTGCATTTTAACCTAATAGTTATTGTTATGTTTCATAACCAGTCTGCAGGTCTAGTGCATTCAAGTTTAGTACTATTATGCATTCAGAGGGCTCTGCTTAGGATTCATAAAGATTATTATGAATGCTTACTAATCTAGCAGTGTCTGTGCTATGAGGTCTGGTATCTTTTTTAAAACAATATTGGCTTACTAAATAATGCATGTCTAAGTGTGCCTGTGCCCTGCAGCACGCTGCTGTGTCTCTGCTGTGGCTGTTTGGAAACTAATAAACAGGTGTTGCTTGTTGTCAGCGTGTTTAAGACATTGGTCTGAACCTGATCAACATCTGCTCACATCTGCTATTACAACTGGGTGCTAAAGAGTGGGCTTTATTATGAACAATGCAACTGAGTTTATCACTAACACTAGGTGTTATTTTAGCTCATTTTGTTCTTAGTATGCTTACAGTATATACAGTACAGATGCATGTACTATATATGATTAGCTACCTCAGTTTTCTTCAGACCTTTAGATAGCCCCTGTAGTATCTGTCTATCTCTAAGTGATGGACAGACACTTCAGGGGCTATATATATAGAGGCAATTTCATTTCATTCAATTTGCATTTCTGGGCAAACTATGATTCTTTACTGCCAGACACAACTGCATTATAACCGTTATCATATTATCCATGGGGTGTTTCCATGTAAGTGGTATGTTCTAAAATGCCCCTTTATTTCCCATAATATATAATATATATCCCATAAAATCTCATAATGCTCTGATTGAGGTAAGAATGGAATCCAGGTCTCTATACACACCCAGCACTTTACCAGTAGCTTTCTATTTTTGTCATAGATTCCATGGTCACAAATCGATTTCAGAAGCTTTTATTCATTCTCCTTGAAACAGTAAGGCCATTACTTCTAAGTATAGTTTCAGCGCCTTGGACGATGCTCACTTTCCTCTATTCATTTGGGCCTAGTCTCAGACCCTATAAAGGCACTCTCAGTTCTATGGACCAACACTCTGCATTGTTTGTCTGCAGTGGATTTTATGACCATGAGGAATGTGTATAGTCCACAATAAAGTTAAAATTGACCTACCCTGTCAATTTGAAGAAATTTCCATAAACACTGTTTAATGTGTCTAGTATTACTTTACCATACACTGGTGTTTTTAGATTAAACTAGATGTTGTTTTGGCTCCTTTTTGAGCATACTGACTTATTGTAACTGCAGTAACACAGTAAATGTGTCCCATGCATGGCCTAATTATGGCTGATGACAGAGTCCTGGCCTTGGTTTGCCCAACTGTTGAAAGAGGGTGTTGACAGACTCTGCTTCCCGCATCCCGTTGCCCTCACAATAGAGTCATGTGACTTAGCCATTCCCAGGTGCAGGAAGAGGCCATGCAGGAAGTGATATCATCACCCAAAAGGCATCGTCTGTGACATGCATGTCTCCTCCCTCTGAGCCTAACTGAAGTATTGCAAAGAAAAACGGAGAGATTTCAGTGTGTTTTTTTTTTTATTATGGACAAATTATATTTTAAGTGTAGCAGGATATGGATTAATGTGGACTCATTATGGGCCATAGCCCATACTGTAAGTTGTTACTAAAGAAACGATTATGCATTAAAATGCGTAAAATTAATGAAGATAAACGCATTAGAATGAGTTCATTAATAATAAACCTACAGCTGGAACTACTCTCAGTGCCATGCTGTTATACGAAATGAATCAACTATTTCTGACCAATCCTCTGGTATACCAGTAAATTAGTACTGGTACCACTAAATAAAAAAGTACCAATGTGGTATAAATATCAATACCGCAGTGATTTTTTCCCCTCAAATTTGCATCACGTGGAAGTCAATAGAGGTAAAAAATAATTCATACCAGACATGAAGCTATTTATAGTTCATACAAAGACAGTGAAGGAAGCTTTAAAGAGTTTTGAAGTTGTGGAAAGATATATATATATATGTAGATATATATATATAAGATCTGTTTAATTACTTTTCTTCTTTCTTATTCTCTTCACAGATTGTTTGGGATCTCTCCTATAATCAAGACAAACTGCTCCTCTACATGGAAGTTAATTGTCTATCCTGATCTCTATTGGCATCATTTTGTCAATCCCATCATGCTCCTGCTGCTATACTACACACTGGCCACACTGATTCGCCTTTGGCTGCAAGATCCGATGATCATGGTTAAGACTCTTTATTTTTTGCTGGCCTATACTTTGATTCCTAACTCTACTACACTGAAACATTGAGCTACCCGTAATCTCATCTCTAGTATGTACATTTTCTAAATTAGAATTTAGTAGGATATGGGTGAAATTGACTCATTATGGGCTATAGCACTTTGAAGAACTCTTTGCACCCTGAAGTTTTATTTTCCAATAACAGCAAGTGTTATATTTCTTTCTTGAAGTTAATAAGACAAAAAAATTTGTCGTTACTGAGAAACCAGAAAGCTCTTCATCCTGAAGATGTCCCCATGTCAGAAAACAGCTTTACCTCTGACTGTTTACAAAGTGCTGACACTGGAGACTCCTTCCAAAAATGCTAAATAAACATCTCTTCACTGAAAACCATATCGATTATTAAACTTTTTTAAAAATCTGTTATAGAAGTCCTAGGCTTGCAGGGTGGAGAGATCTCCTTGTTCTAGGTTTGGTATCCCTAAAATAATACGATTAATATTATTAGAGTTCATAAATCATTTTTCCTACTATTGAAAGGTCTATAACTAAAAAAGTAGATGTCATGTGTATTATTTTTTACATGCAGCATATGAGGCACAAGGTCATGGTTTTCATTCATGTTGATGACTGTGAGTAAGAAATAGCAGTCTTTAGGACACTCCATAAAATCTGAACAACCAACGCGTTTTCAGCTAGCTATATAAGTTAATGACACTAGCGCTCCCCTGGCCAATCAATACACTCAAACGTAATGATGTAATTAATAAGACCACAGGCTTTTTTTTTTTTTTTTTTTTTTTTTACGACTGCATACACTGAGACATGTAAAATTCCTGAGCACTGTATCCCCAGCACGCCTTCTCAGTAGCCAAGAACAGATTAATACTCCATCCTGTCCCTCATACGGCTGCAGGATTCCAGAGCACACAGTTTTATAGAGTGGTCAATAGCATGTGTCCTTTAAAAACCTGCCTGTCTGAGAACGTATTGATCTGCGGGCTGAGTGTTTCCCTGTTTGCAGTTTAGAAAGCAAGGCTTGATCATCTCTGATTACAGTGTAAATCTGTGGGTGACACATAAGGAAGACATTCCAGAAACAGTCAATATTAATCAAATTAATGTCAGTATTACTATTGAATGTGTCTTTAGGTCAGCCTGCAAGATCATGTATGTGTGTATTGTCTTTTTTTGAGATGATAGATGATATTTGTTTAACGTGGTGTAAAATATCAGAGATCAGAGGTCAGAGGTAAAATGTGCATTAGATTAAATTACTAATTAACTTTTTTATTATTATTTATTGCCTTGTCTTATAGGAGAATGAGGAAGAGGAGGTGAATGAAGAAAACACGCCCCCCACAGCAGAAAAAAAGAGGCAACTATGGTGGACTACACGGCAGAAGACTGAAGAGAAAGATGTACGTAATGCACACTTATTACGTATGGGTTGATATTATATGCATTCCATTAGGTCTCAACACAAAGAGGAGAAAAAAAGGACAAAAAGAAACAAAACCTATTGTCCAAAGTGAAAGTTTTTAATACGTCTTTTGAGGATGTACAAAAGACAACTATTGTGGTTGTATACTAGATGTCAAACTATATATGGGCCAAAAAAGCATCTTTTTGGGATCAGATCCAGGCAGACCAAGACCATAACAATGTCAGGCCACACAAGCCAAATAAAGAACATTCATGGAGGTCTGTAGTCAGTCTGTCCTCACTGATCAGGGTTGGAATGGTGAAATATCCATCTGTGATAATTATCCAACCCAGTATCAGTGTATTATGGTATATCTTTACAAATTTCTAAAGAGGATGACATGAAATAATAAATAACACTACAACAGCAGTGCGTGCATTAAATGAATTAGAATCAGGAGTATTCAACACAAATTTGTTAGGACCAGTTTCAGAAAATTCTTGCTTACAATGGTCCGGATAAGCAACTAACAGGACTGAATTTTGATAACAGTTAACTTTTAAGTGGTCACATTTTGTTTCCTACTGATACTTCGCTGTACGTTTGTCTTTAAACATTCTATTTTTATTGTTGAGTTTTCTTTCTTCTTTTTTTTAACAAGGCATGTCATCACTTCACTAATCAGACTGGAAAGGGTAAATGATATGAAAAATTGCGAAAATTCCTCCCTTTTCTGACCTAATATCTTTAGCCCTGCAGCTAGTTTTTGGTCCAATGAGCTGTCTCAAGCTAAATAATTTACATAAATGCATGCAATTGGAAAAGGATCTGATCTGTCTCTTTTCACACACTAAATGGCTCTTTTTTTGAGTTTGGTCTGTTAAAATTCTTTGCAGGGTCTGCATCCAGACCGCCAGTTGATGACCCCTGTGCTAGACTAATCTTGTAGCATAATTCAAGGGATGTTTTTTGGTATAGGAAGTCATCATACTTTCCGGTATAGCATATTTTATCATCCTGGTATACCATCATACCTCTATCTATAGTCTTTTTCCAATTTCATTGGCTACATTTTGACTATTATTTGATCATGGCTCAAGCTGAAAGACAAAACTAAAACACCAATGGCTCGTAAATCAATAAAAAAAAGTGTGAATAGACAGTTCAGATTAAGGCATAAAGAGGACCTCAAAAGCTCCAGGTCAGAAACAGGAGTCTTTGGGCTTTGTCCAGCTGAAGACGGCCATGTAGCACAGTTGCAGCTCTCCTCGGAAACACTAAAAGCTTTTGCCCAGAACGAGTGTGTGAGTGATTGCCTATAATCTCTCAGTAGTGCTGCTCCTCATTGTTCCAGCTTAGCGGTGATGTTAGAGAACAATAATGCCATCGACCTTCTGCTGGTCAATATCTTCACCTCACTCTTTTCTTTTGCTTCTCTCTCTCTCTCTCTCTCTCTCTCTCTCTAGCTTCTGTCCACTCAGGACGCTTACAGCACTACTGAGGTTAGAGAACATTTGTGGTTTTCCAGAGTGTTATGTAAATCCCTGTTCACATCAGTAAATTTAAGACCTGGTGTATGTACTATGATTGATCTGGTCCTTGTACTTGTCCAAATACTGCATTTGCTTTGTTTTGGCATGATATGTTTTGGAGTTTTGTTGAGGCATGACGTTATGGCCTTGTTGGATAATTTACCTTTATCTAAGAGGCATGTATAATAAGGCAAACCTTTTTTTTAGCATGGTTGAGATATCCTTAATGAGTTTATTTCCTATGTATTTCCTCTGTAAAAGTATTTTTCAGATAAAAATTGCACTTGGATATGTACAAATGTGAAGTATTGATTTAGCTGCTGTTTTTGCTTGCTCTTTTGTACCAATAACTTCAGTTTAGTTTCCATGCCAAATGTTACATGTCTCATGTTATCCCAGCTTTATTTAGTGTGAATATGCACTGTGCATGTTGTAGTACGTCCTGAGTATGCAGATATATTTGGTTCTTTTAATGTTGTAATGTTCGCACTCACAAGCTCACATTGCTATAAACATGTGATAAGCGAGCAATCTCTACTTCTCCTTTTGGTATAAGTCCAATTGCTGATTAATTCTAAAGTAGACAGACTATATCTGCATGGAACCAAACAGACAATAAAACTATAATGTGCTTGTAATTGGCTTCTTTCATATATATATTTTATTATTATTTTTTTAAACATGTTAGTGAGCCAGCACTGACTCAGATTTTGCATCCTTTAAAAGGTCATATGTCTGTTTCTGGAAGAGTTATTGTAAATTTACTTTTAATGATCTTGATATATGGCCAAAAGTATGTGGACACCTAACCATCACATCAATATATAGGTTATTATAACAGAAAAGGGGAGACTAGAACTGGAAATGAATTTCAAACAAGCACATATGGGCGTGACTGGTCAGGTGTCCACATCCTTTTAGCCATATAGTGTATTTTGGAAGACCTTAGAATCCTGTATTAATACCATGATATCCATACGTAGTGATATCATGCTTTACTAAAATGACAAGCGCCACAAAGATGCATCCCAAGAAAGCAAGAAAAAAAACCCCGAAAATTTCTAAACAAAATAGGATACTAGGAATATGTCTAATAAGCCTTGCAAGTTTGGCAGTGCAAAACCTCAGAAAATCTAAGTGATGTAACTTGCATCTTTGTTAAGGATTTGCATCTGCATCTTAAAATTTGAGCATCTCATTGGCTAAAAAAAAAATATCCTAAAAGCTGTTTCCTTCGTTTAGGGGTACCACTGAATGTTTAAGGGATAAAGAATAAAATATTATTTCTATCAAATTTACCTCATAGGCGGTATTGATGAACTCCAATGGGACATCTTTTGGTTATGTCCCCACCCTAAATGCAGAGAATGGACCAGTCAGCTTGGACCTCTTCTCCATCCCTAAGTATAAAGTGGACCAATCCAATAATATTGAGGGTAAGATGAAATTTCACAATTGTAATAACGAAACATGATTTTACGTAGTTCAGATTGAGATAATGCATAATGATTACTGTATTAAATAATATTAAAATTGACTGATATATAAGTATCCTATTTTGTCAAGTTATACATTTAATATCACTGTTCTCTGACATGAACTATCTTTATTGATGCAGTGATTATATATAATGCTGCTCTGTACAGATCAAAAGGACGGAGATGTGTATGAGGTGGTGGAGATGCCGCCGGAGGAGGAAGAGGAGTTAAAGGAGAGCGAAGAGAAGGAGGAGACCGCAGCTCCCTCTGGTCTTGTCAAAGTCTTCCGTTTCATTATGAAGCAGAGTTACGTCTGCGCTCTCATCTCCATGATGGTGAGCCGGTCAAGGTTTAACCGATCAAGCCTTGCAGTTTTTATCCTTAATGTAACATGACACAGTCAGCCACAGGGTCTTTATGTAGAAACATTCTAAGGAATTAAGGAATTAAACATGATCGGCATGCCGTTATAGGGAAATAGTCAAAGACGTAGTGGTGTGATGACCTTGTTACCAGCACAAAGTTGATTGTATAACAATTACACCGTGTGTTTTATTCCTCTTATACAACAGTCAATGATAAAATTTTTATTTAATAAAGAATGACATCTGTTTATAGCTCTGTTTCATGTTGTTGAATGTCTACAATACAAGTTAGTTTCTGTTATCAATTCATAATGTCTCACTTTTTTTCCTTATTTTGAAGTTACTAAGTCAAAAAAAAAAAGGTTTGTCATGCTACCAAGAAGCCAGACAGTGCAAAGTCCTCTGTCCTGAAGATTTTCCTGTGTTGGAAAGCTTATTGTTACAAAGCACTGACACTAGAGACTCCTTCAATAACTGTTAAATAAATGTCTTCTTAAGAAAAGCTTAAACATATAAACGATTGTATGTTTTTCTTTGTTAAACAATGATTCTTTAATCTGTTCAATAGATTTTGTGGATTTTCCTCAGTACATATATAAATTAGTGGGTACTATGGAAGTAATAATTTTGCAAAACGATCACATTAATATAGACCTGTGACCAATCCCGTCACCTAGCATTCGCTTTTCTTTTCTCACTGTTTATTCTGTCACTCTCTCTCTCTCTCAGGCCTGGAGCATTACATATGTGAGCTGGCTGACATTTGTCCTCCTCATGTGGTCTTGCACTCTGTGGATGGTGAGAGACAGGAGAAAGTATGCCATGCTAACTTCACCCTTTATGGTGGCGTATGGGAACCTGCTAATTGTGCTGCAGTACATCTGGAGCTTTGAGTCTCTGAATTCTGTCCCCGGCCTCTTCCTCAAGTCCACCGAGCCCTTCACTGACCTCTGCTCCAAGGTAACGAGAGAAATGCACAATCCATGCTAATTAGAGTGACTGAGGGGTGGACAAATCAGTGGAACGAGCAGATTTTGTGTCTGGGCCATTCATTTTTTATTCGTAGTTGCCGGCAGACAAGTAGGATCAACACGAAGTAAAAGAGAAAATAAACTCTACTGCTTATTCATTTTTGCAGAATGTTTAATTTGGTATGTTCATGTGCTTCACAGTGGTTCAGTGCAATTTAGTACTATAATTAAAAACCAGCAACTTGCTGTCTTTTTGTCAGGGTCGCAAACAGAATGTGCTACATTAGGAACTTTGTTAGAAGAGGGTAATGAACATACACTTTCTTGTTTCCCTTAGTCTGGATCGATGCACTTACTGTAACTAGCTAACTAGCTGGCGATATATTACATTACATTACATTAGCTACTGCTATTTACCTTCATCGATTTCCCAGCAACCAAATCATGAGACTGGGCAACACATTGGAACTTTCTCTTGCCCAGTAGGCTAGCTAATGAACATAACATTTGTCCACTTGAGGACTGCCAGTTTTTTAGCCATGTTCCAGCCACAAGTGTAATGTTACCATTGCTTTATCCTAGATTTTTATGCCCTATCATTTTTATCATTTTTGGGGAAGCTCTTGGCAGTTTTTCAAATGTTGACCAATATGTATTTACCCCTAGTGTATGAGCTTGGTGGCTTTCCCTCCACTTTCATTGCTCTGTAGATTTATGATGGAAGTGAACTGGAAAATTATTTCTATCCATATTAAAAACATTCTGATGTTATTACTGATGTGTCCCATTACACACTTTGGGATAAATTTTACTTTTGACTTTGACAAATGTCTCCAACTGTATATATGTATGTGTATGCTTAGTAAATTTCTCTGTTGGTTTGTCATAAGGTGCTGTATTTGCTGAGTTTCTGGCTACTTCTGCGTCAGACACTGACTGAACGGCAGGACAAGCTAAAAGAGGAAGCTACACTTTCTGAAGTTTTAGTCGACTCAGAGAAAAAGGGTGAGCATAACACCCCAGCTGGCCAAAGCCTGAATTATATTCTTTAAAAAAAACAGATGTATGGTGATGATCTATGTAGTATAATGAGTAGTGTTCGATTGGACTATTAAAAATATTCCATCTCTGTGGATCGACTGATAGAAGAAGAAGCCTTTATTCATCACTTGTACATTACCGTAAGTTCCTTTCTTTGCATATCCCAGCTTATTAGGAAGCTGGGGTCTGGGCACAGGGTCAGCCATGATACAGCACCCCTGGAGGAGATAAGGTTAAGGGCCTGGTTCAGTGACGGCAGCTTGGCAGTGCTGGGGCTTGAACCCCCAGATTTCTGATCAGTAACCCAGAGCCATTAACCATTCATTGACCAGTGCAGACCACATAGGAGTGCATAGGAGCTCTGCATTATAACCTCAGCGTATGCTGAATTATCACTTAAAAATACTCCATAAGATTGTAGCATTTCTCTATTGCACACCTGAAAAAGTACCAAAAAGATCCTCTAAATGTCCTGGGTGTATTTCCTCCTCAGATCAAGGATAAAGCATTTACTGAAGCGTTTACGGAATGACTAATATATACTTTTCTAAAGGACTGTATTATGGTAATATATAATGCTATCTAAAGCATGAAAGTGAGTCCTGAGTCCTGATGAGGGAGGAGAAATGTTTTGTGTTGTAGAGGTAGAGAAGTCGGAGGAAGAGGAAGGTGGTGAGAATGACCTGATGCAGATGGTGGGAAATCTGGTGATGGGCATGCTAGTGAAGTACTGGATCTACATCTGTGGTGGCATGTTCTTCTTTGTGAGCTTTGAAGGACGCATCGTCATGTACAAGATCATCTACATGATGCTGTTCCTCTTCTGCGTGGCCCTCTATCAGGTATCAAGCTTTAAATACTCAGAGAGAATGCTCAAAGTGAATACTCAAAGTAGATCTTTGTTATTATGTCAGATTATTGTGTGATTCACTGCTCTGTGATGAATCAGTAGGTGAGTACAGGAATATTCCTGGAGCTGTTTGCGCTCATACACTCTCAGAAACTCTTTAGTCTTGTGTCCCTTTAATAAGAAACTTTGACATTTCCATAATATGAAAGATACATATTAAAGTTACAAAAGATGGACCCTTTCAGGGTGCCACCCGAGCAACACCGAAAGATAGTTTAGTACTATTTTTTGAGAGTGTAGAATAAAACACTGGCAAAATTTTAGCACGTTGAACCTCAAAGCATGATGAGATGTAATGGTGGCTGCTTTGTTTGCGCAGGTGCACTATGAGTGGTGGAGAAAGATTCTGAAATATTTCTGGATGTCAGTGGTGGTGTATACCATGCTGGTACTCACCCTCATCTACACGTGCCAATTTGACAACTCCATCAACGTCTGGTCCAATGTGACAGGCATGAGTGAGAAAAAGTGAGTACAGCACCTCTAGGGTTAATAGTACAGTAGCACCTCTAGGGTTAATATTACTGTAGCACCTCTAGGGTTAATAGAACAGTAGCACCTCTGGGGTTAATATTATTGTAGCACCTCTAGGGTTAATATTACTGTGGCACCTCTAGGATTATTACAGTAGCACCTTCAAAGTTAATATTACTGTAGCACTTCTAGGTTTAATATTATCGTAGCACCTCTAGGGTTATTACAGCAGCACCTTCAAAGTTAATATTACTGTAGCACCTCTAGGTTTAATATTAAAGTAGCACTTCTAGGCTTATTACTGTAGCACCTCTAGGCTTATTACAGTAGCACCTTCAGAGTTAAAATTTCTGTAGCACCTCTAGGGTTAATATTACTGTAGCATGTTTAGGGTTAATATCACAGTAGCACCTTCAAAGTTAATATTACAATAACACCTCTAGGGTTAATATTACTGTAACACCTCTAGGGCTAATATTACTGTAGGACCTCTAGGATTAATATTAAAGTAGCACCTCTAGGGTTAATATTACTGTAGCACCTCTAGTGTTAATATTACAATAACACCTCTAGGGTTAATATTACTGTAACACCTCTAGGGCTAATATTACTGTAGCACCTCTAGGATTAATATTAAAGTAGCACCCCTAGGGTTAATATTACTGTAGCACCTCTAGGGTTAATATTACAATAGCATCTCTAGGGTTAATATTACAATAACACCTCTAGGGTTAATATTACTGTAACACCTCTAGGGCTAATATTACTGTAGCACCTCTAGGGTTAATATTACTGTAGCACCTCTAGGGTTAATATTACAATAGCACCTCCGGGGTTAGTATTAGAGGGTCTCATCGAGGAAGTGTTCCTAAGAAAGGCTCCAGATTCATCATGGCCTTGATTAGGATGAAGTGGTTATTGAATGAATGAATGAATGATTGAATGAATGAATGAATGAATGAATGAATGGACTGTACCAATAGAAAGCGTGGGAACATGAAATATAACAGAACATACTGCATATGTTATATTAATGTAACAATGCACCAAAATATAGTACAAAACTATTTTGTCACTCTGTCAGTCTTTCACTGACTCCCTCATTCTTCCTCTCTGTTTCTTTAATTCTTCTCTTTCTAAGATTCGTAACTGAATTACATACTGGTGTGGATATCACAGGTCACTTTATTTCCAGAGCTATGGGTGTTAATTTAAACCACTTCAAGGTCTAGGGTATGCACCATGGATGTATAGCCAGGATAATTCCCAAATGACTTTTATGAATGATCTATTTAGTGTAAAAATTAAACATTGATGCATTTGCTTGGTTAAAAGGAAGTGTTTTCACAACAGTTTTTGGCACCAGATCTTCAGTCTGTTTGTTTTAGTATGTTTAGAATGTCTGAAGCTTCATCCTGTACATTATTACAACAGATAAACTCATGAATATTTAACGTTGCATTTGCAATCCTTTAATTTGGAAAGTCTAAAATAAAAGCATAAGACATGTTGCCTGCATCCATACTTTCAGTAAAGGTATTAAACATAACACATATCTTATTTGATTGATTTGATAGTGTATGACATGATGTAATAGTGTTTTTTAAAATCTTAATAATCTTAATATTGTTTTATCTCACTGGTTGCTGTCTCTCTCTCTCTCTCTGTCTCTGTCTGTCTCTCTCTCTGGCTCATACAGACTGCAGGATCTGGGTCTGGAGAGGTTTTCTGTAGGTATCCTGTTCACACGCATCTTCATCCCTACTTCCTTCCTACTAGTCTGCATCCTTCACCTGCACTACTTCCATGAGCGCTTTCTTGAGCTCACTGACCTCAAGGCTGTGGCTGCCAAACAGGACAATGCCATCTACAGGTGAAGAGCTGACACATATTATTATTATTATTATTATTATTATTATTATTATCTGAACCAGTGTCTGCAGTTATTTAAAAAGCATATTTTTTCTTTTTAGCCCCCCAACAAAAACATCACTTGTTCCTCTTGAATTCTCATCATCATGATTTTTATTCTTGTTCACTTTCATTCTCTTTTAGGATCATGTCTTTATTGTGTTATTTACCCAGGAAGCACTTCATAATCAAGCAGTGAGCTTTACACGTGTACTTCCTGTCCCTGTTTTAACCATTTGTCTGCTCTCGTCTCTCTTTTGCCATCCGTAATGGCACTGGCCGCACAGCCATGCCAAAGTCAGTGCCCGTATCTGTCTGATTATGGATAGGTGGGTGACTGCTCGTGCTCCATAGCACCCATGGACCCTCCACTCTGAATGTTCAAATCTCCTTCCCTCTCTCTTTCCCTCACCTCTTTCTCTCCTATGTTCACTCCTCAATTAGTGAAACTATTCCAAAAGAGAATAAGAACTCAAATGATTTGAATGATGGCATATGATAGACTGGTAGTAATGAATGTGTTGTATGACCTAGTAAAGTTTTGGAACTTAGTAATATATAATTAATTTGTGAATGATGTATCCTTAGCACACTACTTTTACCACTGGTGACCCTAAAGACATGTTTGGACCCTAAAGTAACATCTCTTTCTATAACCATCTCCCCTCCATCCACTGACTGCATTCAAAGTCCTCCAAAAATACTCTCCTCAGCATGTCAGTAATGTGCACGCCCCTTTCTCGAAGCACCTCCCATTTTCACAGTCTCCTCACCCCTTTTCCTTCCCAAATGTTACTGTTTGGTGACATTTCCTTGTTCTAAAGCACTCTAATATTACTACAGTTTGATATTTGAAACTTAGGCTTTCAGTCGTTTGATTTTGTGTTTCAATTTTATAAACGATTGCTTTTTTAACAGCATCAAGCAAAAAATTCCATCTCCTCAGAGCAAGTAAGTGAGCTCGTGGCAGGATAGAAAAAAAGCTTACCACTGCCCTGCAGCCATATCATGCAAGTTTTCAACCCCCTTGTCCCTCCATCACCTGAGACGAAGACATCTTTTATGATAACGCTGCCCATTTTTTGCTACTCAAGCTTTTCATTAATGTCATGAATCCTACCCTTAATTCTGACTGATAATAGAACATGAAATATATTTTACTTTCTATTAACTATTGTTTCTATTGACTGACTATTGCCCTTAACCAATGAAATGAACGTTTTGTTTGTCCTGAAATGCTTTCACATACATAACCACATCCCTGCTGCTCGATGAAGACTCTGGGCTCACAGCATCCATGATCTGAACCCTGCCTGTACAATACAACCCCAGTCTAGCTCTTTGCTGTTTATAAAGGCGCTAACCCATATGATCATCTGCTTGCTGGAAAGGATAGAATGTTATTAGATACTAATCTCATAAGCATTGTAGCTTAAAAAATATCAGTCTTTTAGTAAATTCAAAATGTTTGTGAACATCATAGGTTAGTGCTCTTATAAACAGGCAAGTGCGCTGTCAGTCCCTGTTTCTCTAATGAATACTCTTGGTGAACAGACTCGCCCATCCAGATGGCAGCTTGGCAGATCTCACAATGATAAGCTCCTCTCCTGAACCCTTGGTGGACAAGGAGAAGGAGATGTTGGTGGTGGAGAGCATAGCAGAGGAGAAAAAAAAGGAGGAGGGCTCCATCCATGATGAGAGTCAACATTGCAGTGCGGCTACAGATCCAGAAATCCCATCAGAAGAGAGCTCTGGTACAATGCTATTCTTATTATTATCCATGCATTTTATTCTTTAGTTTATAACATGGATCATAACCGAGAATGAACAAGAGTAGTGTGTACAATGCTGATCAGGAAGGAGGTTAATATAATACTTGCTATTCAGACGGTTGCGCGAGATTTGTGTGAGCAGAGTGCATGAGATTTGTGTGGGTGGGGTGTGTGAGATGTGTGGGTGGGGTACGTGAGATTTGTGTGGGCAGGGTATGTGAGATTTGTGTGGACGGGGTCTGTGAGATTTGTGTGGGTGGGGTGTATGGGATTTGTGTTGGTGGGGTGTATGAGATTTGTGTGGATGGGGTGTATAAGATCTGTGTGAGCAGGGTATGTGAGATTTGTGTGTGTGGGGTGTATGAGATTTGTGTGGGCGGGGTCTGTGAGATTTGTGTGGGTGGGGTGTATGAGGTTTGTGAGGATGGGGTGTGTAAGATCTGTATGAGGAGGGTGTGTGAGATTTGTGTAGGTGGGGTTGTGTGATTGTATGGGTGGAGTCTATGAGATTTGTGTGGGTGGGGTGTATGAGATTTGTGTGGGCAGGGTATGTGAGATTTGTGTGGGCGGGGTGTATGAGAGTTGTGTGGATGGGGTGTATGAGATTTGTGTAGGTGGGGTGTATGAGATTTGTGTGGGCAGGGTATGTGAGA
>CM040474.1:13933755-14031468 GCA_022758105.1 Pangasianodon gigas
TGGGGTTGTGTGAGATTTGTATGGGCAGGGTCTGTGAGATTTGTGTGGGCAGGGTACCTTAAAACAGAGGCAGTTACCCCAGTTACACGTGATTCTTACCTTGGAATTAAGCCCATTTTTTTTGACTCGAGCCAGGAGCAGTATTAAGACAAGGGCCATAACAGTTTGTTGTAACCACAATATGTCATTCTGAAATTAAAGTTTTGAGCTGTAAATACAGTCAAGAAAACTATGGAATGGCAGTTGTGGCTAATATTAAATCCATAAATATGCTATTATTCAGTAACTAATAGTATAGTCCCTATAAAGTGCTTGCGTTTAAAAGTGGTGGTCTAGATACTACTGAAAAACCCAGTGACACTTCTACTCCAGAAAAATCAGGCAACCTCTGAGGCATGAACTACACGCAGGCAATTCGCATAATTTGAATGAGCCACCCAGAAAATCTATTTAAGCGTGTGTATAACCAGGCTCTGAATACGAGGAACTTTCTTCACATAAATATTGACATATGTTTTTGACTTCGCCAGCTATGTACATACTAGGTATCACTGTGCATATTGCAAAGAGCCCCAGTTCAGATTGCAGCTAGTCATCATTTTGCATTAATCCTAAATTCACTCTGTTTGTAGATCTGAAAAATAAGTGGCACCTGGTGGTGGACCGTCTAACTGTGCTGTTCTTGAAGTTTCTGGAGTACTTCCATAAACTGCAGCTCTTCATCTGGTGGCTGCTGGAGATACATGTCATCAAAATAGTCTCTTCCTACATCATCCTGGTGTCTGTTACTGAGGTAACAGCAATCTATTTTATGACGTCTAATTCAAATAAGCCATTCATGTTCTCTGTATTTAATGCCTTTAAAGTCTTTCTACCCTTTGTGCACTTTTGGTCTAAATTGAGCAACTTTGAAATGAGATAGAGGTGTTGCATACTTGAATACCCTGCACATCTCTAATAGAGTAAGACCATTTTAACATGAAGGGTCAGTCTGATTAATGTGAACTGATGCTTGCAGGTGTCTCTGCTAAACTACGTGTTCCTGGCATCATGGGCCTTCGCTCTGCCCTACGGTCAGTTCCGGCATATGGCCTCCAGCATCTGCACTGTATGGACTTGTGTTATCATCATCTGCAAAATGTTGTACCAGCTGGAGACGATTACCCCAGAAACATACTCAAGTAATTGCACAATGGTATGTGATTGTTTTTAGCCGGTTATATAAAGCTATTCAATCATATAGTTCATTTTCATGTCTAATAACTCTTTGTCAGTGATTTCCATATTCAGTATCTGGTGGATGTATCTTCATATTTCCCGTTAGCCTATGAATTACACAGAGGAGCAGAGGAACTACATGAAGGAGTCTTTGCTGTACAGGAATCCAGTAGACCCTGCAAACTGGGTTGGACTGGTGAAGTTCCCCTCTCTTTTGCCAAATCTAAGGGTGAGCAGACAAATTATGTAACTGTCATCATATACATAGACTTAATGGGGAACAAAAATGGCGGAACAAGGCAGACTAGTGCTGACTATAAATGTAACAATAACAACATCTTTATGTGGAACACTTTAGGTCAGACTATATAGTAGACATCCATACACATCTCTTTGTCAGTTGGTGCTCACTGGATATTGTGAAGCTTGATTCATTCAGTTAAAGGAGTGTTTAGAGGAAAGAGCATATTTACACAAATTTTTCACTTTCTTCAAGTTCAGTCAAACCACCAAGCCGTGTTTGGTGTCACTGGTGTATTTGGTAATTTTGTAATTTTGTAATTTCACTGCTCAAGCAGTGAAGCTAACTTGAGCTAAAAATCTAGCATTATGGAAACTGAAATCATTTTGCTATATTACAGAAGGTCAGAAATCATACGTAGTAGATGTACCTGATAACAATTTCAGCATTGAGATTCAACTCAGCATGGTATAAGGAAATTCTTTTTAACCTACTTGGTTGATGAACAAAATGCTAGCCTTAAGCTGGGTTACAGTCAATTATTTGTGTGTGACACACATAGTGAGGGAGTAGTTTTCTATACACAGTGTTTTCTGTGAGTGTATGCACTCGGTAAAAAAATGCTCCTCCTGTGAGAGATCAGCATACTGTATCATCCTGACTGATGTTTAGTGTTGTCGTATGCTCTACAGAGGCTGCATGTTAACTGTGTAACATTGCTGATGATGCTGTCTTTCCTCTAGAATAACTTACTGATGTTGGCCCTCTTGGCATTCGAGGTAACAATCTACAGGCATCAGGAGTATTTCCGGCTGCGCAACAAGCTCTCTCCTCCTCCTTTTCGAACTATTTTCCATGAAATTACTCGTCAACACCTTGATAACGGCATCATCAGCTGTGCCAAATACTTCATCAACTACTCCTTCTACAAGTTTGGGGTAGAGGTATGTCACCAACAATGTTTCAGCAACCGTATTCATATTTTGGGAAGAATGAGTACAATTTGGAAGCAAACACTCTGGTGTTATGGTTGAGAATTCAACAGTGCTGTGGTATGAATTATTATAACAGTTCAGTTCCTTCAGGTGCAGAAATGATGTCATATCTTTGAGCCCTAAATTCACAACTGTATATCATGTTTTGTGCTATCCTGCAATCTGTGTGCCTAATTTCTTGTCTCAGGTATGTTTCCTTTTGGCGGTGAACGTGATTGGCCAGCGCATGGACTTCTACTCTATGCTGCATGCCTTTGCTCTGGCAGCCGTGATGTACCGGCGTAGGAGAAAGGCCATTGCTGAAATCTGGCCTAAATATTGCTGCTTCCTGGCCTGCATGATCACCTTTCAGTATTTTGTCTGTATAGGCATCCCACCAGCAGCATGTAAAGGTGAGCATGAGTGTGTCCATGCAATCAATCTGTGTTTGGATGTTTGTAGAAAGCTACCTCAGATGGAGTGACTTGACATGGTAGTGAGTTTACATGTAACAAGGCTGTAACATGTATAGAAACTAGAAGGAACCAAAAGGCAGCTGTGACCATGCTTGTGACCATATTCCATTTATTTTTGGCTGTGTTAGCATTTTTTTGTAATCAGTTTATTTCCCATTAACCAGAACCTTCAGTAGAGTTTTATAGCTCAGCGAAGTTCATTCGGTTGACACACCTCCACTGCTCTCCACTCCTCTCGCCCTTTGGATCTGCCTGATTCATCCTGATGCTCTAATTCTGCTTGAAGCTTCTACACTTGTGATTCACTGTCTGCTGCTGTCGATGGTGCAACATGAATATCCTAAAGATCTGCACTTCCCAAAAAAAAAAGGACTTTATTCAATGGATAATTGAATCCTGTATACTGCAGACCTGAGAACTGCTACTGTAATCATAAAGACTATCTTGTGCTCATCCCAGGACTCTCTCTCTCTCTCTCTCTCTCTCTCTCTCTCCCTCTCTCTCTATATATATATATATTCATACTGAACATCCTTTTAATACACTTAGTACTGTTTGCCTTTACTCTTCTACACCTGTATATGGGATTATAACTAATGGTTTATAATCCCACTATTGGGTGTAATCCAGCAGAGGACTGGTTCCCTTTTGAGTCTGGTTCTCCTCCAAGTTTCTTCCTCATGTCATCTCAGGGAGTTTTTTTCTTGCCACAGTAACCTTTGGCTTCCTCATTAGGAATCTAAATATATAGTACATAAAGATTTCTGTAAAGCTGCTTTAGGACAATATGTGTTATTAAAAGCTCTATACAAATAGAATTGAATTGAATTGAATGGAACTGAATTGACACGTTTTTTTTGGCAGACTACCCTTGGAGATTCCCCAACTCTTCAACAGATTCCAACGTCATTAAGTGGCTCTACCTTCCTGATTTCCGCACAAGTCCAAACCCCAAGTTTCTCATCTGTGAGTTATGATTATATACTCTTACTGTATATTTAAATGTTTGGCAAATTTCAAAACTACTATAGTAACTAAGTGTGTTGATTAACAGTAAACTGAAAGGATGAAATCTTTCATAGAAGTGCAATTTTACCTTATTATTTCTCTTCCTTTCTCTCTCTTTCTTTCATTCTCTCTTATAGATGACTTTATGCTGCTGCTGAGTGCGTCACTACAGCGGCAGGTGTTTGATGAGGAGAATAAAGCAGCAGTCCGTCTGATGGCTGGAGAAAACGTAGAGATCTGCCGAGATCTGGATGCTGCCTCGTTTAGCGTACACAACCCCGTCCCAGACTTTATACACTGCAGGTGCTAACACACACACACACACACACACACACACACACACACACATAGTGCATTTCCTTTGATTTAGCAATATTAAGCTACATACATTTATGGCAGTAAATGAGAGAGGTCTCGTGGAGCAAACTATCACCAGAGCTCTTGCGCTTGTTCAATTCTATTTTATTTGTATAGCGCTTTAGGCTTTAAAAATGTTGAAGCAGTTATTTTGGAACCTACACCTACAAGCTGGGCATATTTTTAAGTTTATGCAAAGTGCAAATAAACAGAATGTGTTGTGAATGCTTTGCTGTGCCCTGGCTTGACTGTCAGCTGCAAATCGTCTGTGCATCAACATGCACAGAACCTCCCCATCCATCCTTCCTGTCCTCTCATTCCCAATTTCTTCTTCCACAGATCAGATTACCGATAGAGCGTGTTGTCCATAGCTCACCATCACTTTCACTTATATGCAATTTTTTTTTGCCTAACTCAATAAGCAGCTTTTATGTACAAAGTGAGTTGTTTTCTCAACAAGGTGATCAGTGAGGAAGTGAGAGAGAGATAGGAATCTGTCCATTCTGGCCCATCAGCAACACTTGTATGTATCTTTTCATCAATGCCCTTAAAACAGGCTGAGTAGTGGGGCTTACATCTAGCTATCAGTGTTTCCACACACAGCTCTGAGTGGCTGTGAGAGGTAATGTATGGAGTGATGTAGTGCACACCCAGGTGGGTAAGAGGGCTAGAGTGCACTCAGATGATAAAGATCCATACATGCCAGCTTTTACAGCCCATATGGTGAGCACTCACTTCCTTTATACAGTTGTGGTCATAAGTTTAAATATGCCTTGCAGGATCTGCAAAATGTTAATAATTTTAAAAAAATAAGAGGGATCATAAAGATTGCATTTTGTTTTTTATTTAGTACTGCCCTGAATAAGCTATTTCACATAGCAGATGTTTACATATAGTTCACAAGACACAATAATAACTGAATTTACACAAAAGAACCAGTTCAAAAGTTTACATACGCTTGATTCTTAATACTGTGTGCAGTTTTCTGGATGATCAACGACTGTTTTTATGTTTTGTGATAGCAGTTCATGAGTCCTGTGTTTGTCCTGAGCATTTAAACTTCCCACTGTTCTTTAAAAAAATCCCCCAGGTCCTGCATATTATTTGCTTTTCCTGCATATTTGACACCTTTCCAACAGTGGCTATATGATGTTGAGACCCATCTTTTCATGGGACTCTATTACAAAAGAAAGGTGCAAACATTAACATTAAGAGCCAGGGGGCTGTAAACTTTTGAGCAGGATGATTGGTGTAAATTGTTATTATTTTGTTTAAAGAGCTTAGCACTTAGTACTGCCCTTCAGAAACTACATAATATATTTACATGTTTCCCAGAAGACAAAATAATAATGTTTTGGAGCAGACAGGGTTAAGGGCCTTGCTCAAAGGCCCAACACTGGCAGTTTGGCAGTCCTGGGGCTTGAACCCCCAACCTTCTGGTCAGTAACCCAGAGCCTTAACTGTAGAGCCACTACTGTCCGTATATATGTACTCGGAAACTTCAACTCCCCTAACAATAATGCACTTGTCGACAAGTAGTCTTATAGTGAGAAACAGAACTTTTACTAAATAATGTTCAGGCATCAGTGTCAGAAAAAGGTATCAAAATATCATCTAAATTAATAAAACGGACACACAAAACTGCAATCTTGGCATCTTATATTATTTTCATCCAATGTGAAATTAGATATTCAATTAGTTTAACATATCCCACCTCTCAGAAGGACATTGTAAATATGCATAATTGAAAACAACATGTCTACAGGCATTGTGTATAACAATGCATAAACAATGACATTGGTACAGTTCAGGATTTGCTGCTGGTTGTTCTGAAGAGGTACTTGGTGTGTTATAGGTCGTATTTGGACATGCTGAAGGTGATCATATTCAGCTACCTGTTCTGGTTTGTCTTGACCATCATCTTCATCACGGGTACAACACGCATCAGTATTTTCTGCATGGGCTACCTGGTGGCGTGTTTCTACTTCCTGCTGTTCGGCGGAGAGCTACTACTCAAACCCATCAAAAAGATCTTGCACTACTGGGACTTCCTGATAGCCTACAATGTCTTCGTCATCACCATGAAAAACGTCTTCTCTGTGAGACACATCAGTTTTTTTTCTCTTTTTTTTTAAACAATCATCTAAATTCATTTTCTTGTTTTACCTGTTTAGAAAAAAAACATAGTTTCCAATTTATTAGGTACACTAAGGTACACTTATTAGGTACCTTCCATCACTAGTTTGTCATTTACCATACAGGACAGTAGGTATACAATTACTGAATGCAGCCCTTCTGACATACTGTGTGAAATTATACCTATTTGGTCGTTCCTGATTCTGAAAAGATCATCTGTCATCTGTGCAAACTAATTAATCATCCTAGTAAAAACCGTTCTACTGTCAACCAAAGTTCCTTGACTGATGCGTGTAGTGCAGCAGGTGGTGAGATTCGGAAATAGTATTTTCGGAGAAGTATTTTTCTTTTTCTGATTGAATAAATCTTTTTCTATGAATATAAAACTAATAGCCCAGACCCCAAATCTGCTCAATCCAGGCACCCAGGCTAGTGATTTGTCCATCACTGAGTATAAGTACAAGACAGGTGTGCCTAATAAACTGGCATCTCTGTGTATTTATGTTATGCGAATTTAATGACAATTTCTTTGGTACAATGCACGTATACACAAGTGTTTATTTGGTATTAAAATTTTGAACACGTGTGTGAATTTCTCTGTGGTTCTCATGGTTGCTTTGCCCAGATTCTTGCCTGTGGCTACATCAACAAGCTGAAGGTGAACTGCTGCTGGCTGATCCAGCTGCTGAGTCTGGCCTGCACCATCAAAGAGTATGAGCCAGGTATGGATCTCATTACTTTTCCCAATGAACCCAACCATCAATATTTCCTTATTGAAATCTGGATTTGGTATAAATTCACTCAGCAATTGCACTTCAAGGGTAAAATCAGTAAATGCTGTTGTACCACATGCATGCAGCATGACATTATTTAATTGACCAGAAAACAATAGCTGATTGTTTTTCACAAATTCCTTTGCAGTGTCTTTAGTGTTGTTTTTTAGTCTCTGATACACAAGGTTATTTGCAGGGTGGACCTTAGAATATAAATGATCAAAAGTTTGTAATCTGCTTCTTTTGGTGTGAAATGTTACATGTATGTGTCTAGGTGTGTCTTCAGTCTCTAGTGGTGACTGTGACTTGCCTAAGGATGAGGCAGGAATCATCTGGGACAGCATCTGTTTCAGCTTTCTGTTGCTACAGAGACGTGTCTTCATGAGCTACTACTTCCTTCACGTTGTGGCCGATATACGTGCTGGACAGATTCTGGCTTCTAGGTACACTGTGTTTAAGAACATTAACCTTATCTTCACTCTTCACGCAACAATCACTGTCCGCTCTCACATCAGTGCTGAAATAATCGCTGATTAATTCAGTGATTTTTTTTTTCGTTCTGTTGGCTAAATTTCCCATTTTTTAATTAGTATTCAAACATTACAACTGTCCAATGTCACCTCCACAGTGTGCATCATGGATAATTTAACAGCTGTTTAAACCATTTGTAATCGGAAGCTTGACATGTAACCAACAACCTGGTAGAAGCATAAATTCACTGTCTAAGGAAAGCTAGCAATTAAAACAGTTATTTCTCTTACCTAAGGAAATCAAATGTGTCGGATAAAGTATACTAAAATTTTCCTTACAGGGAAACTTTACTAGTATTCTTCAGTTATCTGCTACACAGTGTTCTTGCCAGGTTGTGAATGAGTCTGCTCGGTTAAATTTATGAACATGAAAGACAACACTAAGAACCACCCAAAAACTTCCAGGAATTCACAGTTCCTGAAAACGAATAGCTGTTTGTTGATCCAAGTCTGGTTCAAGAACTTTTTGTTAAATCCCAAAATGATAGTTGCACATTAACTGGTCATTAGTCATACGCTCTAGATTTTCTTTTTCCCAAAAACTTTTCTCCCTTAAGCATCAGAAACACAACTATGTTTTATGTTAATCCATTTTGGGTCATTAGTCATATGCTCCAAATTTTCTTTTTCCCCAAAACCTTTCTCATTTAAGCATCAGAAACACAACTATTTTTTATGTTAATCCATTTTTCTCTGTGTGTGTCTCTCAGAGGAGCAGAGCTGTTCCAAGCCTCCATAGTAAAGGCAGTGAGAGCTCGACTGGAGGAGGAGAATAAATCCATGGAGCAGCTCAAGAGACAGTGAGAATCAGCACCTATACACACGATACATGGATTTGAAGTATACATGGATCTGCAAGAATGATTTTGACCATTTGGAATCATGTATTTTTTGTGTTGAACAAGTTTAACTGGCGTTATAGCCAATTTCCTCTTTCTGTTACAAAATAAGACATCAAATATTCCCTTGGCTGGATCATTAAAAACAGTTAAAATCTAAATTTTATTGCAGGATTTCAGGTTTCAATTCCTGCTTTTGCCATTTGACATTTATGGTCATACATTATCAAGAAAGTAGGGAAGGAGGACGACAAAAAAGCCTATCAGAAATATTTATAAAGCATCACCAATGGTCGAACCGTAGCTCGAAAAGTGTTTGGAATTCCAAGAATAATATTTAAAATTTCATCCGTGTTATCCCAAATGTAGTTCCAGTTAGGTCTTTATGAAAAGAAAGCCCAAATCATATCTGATGAATGTGACTGCCTTAACCCAGGATGGATCGCATTAAGACCCGGCAGCAGAAGTTTAAAAAGGGGAAAGAGAACATGCTGAGCCTGACCCAGGAGTCTACAGACAGCCAGACCCTAATTCCACCTGATGCTGGTGAAGAGGATGATGATGATGATGATGATGGTACGACAAGCACATCTGAAGTAAAGGAGAATATGTTTAAACTGGTGTAAGCCAGCAGCTAAAGTGGATAATATACAGTAGGCCAAGAGTGAAATGTCATTTTTGATAAATCCTGCGTACTGTAACACTACTTCATTATTTGTCATTAGATTTTGCACCATAGACACAAGAAAATACACTTACTTGTATGTGTGATACATTTTGATACATTTTTTTTAATTCAGTTATATTAATGATCTTGCCACCATTTTATTGTAGGAGCAGAGAAAGAGAAAGCCAAGGCCAAAAAAAAGCAGTGGTGGAGGCCTTGGGTTGACCATGCTTCCAGTAGGTTTACTATCATAATTTCCTCTGCTCTGAGTGTTCCTTGTGTCCTTGACCAGAATTCAGAAGATTCCCATACTGCACCAGGGCTCAGTGAGACCGACCAATCAGCAAACTCGAATCACCCAGGCCTTATGCTTCTCCTGAGTCTATTTAAGGCTTATAAGAAAATACAGACAGCTCCAGAATTACTGGCACCTTTCAAGACAACGTGCAAAATGAATACATTAAACATATGTGTTGCTATATAGTTCACACATAAAAGTTTTCTTCAGTAGTGCATTTTTTTGTTGCCCCTGGAACACTGGGAAACACTAGAAAAAAAAAGACAGACACACACTGTCAGCATGGTGTGTGAATTCTGGCTCTGACAATTCCACAACCTCAGCTATATCCCTCGAGTTTATAATTGGTCTCAACTAGAGATGTGCGTGGGACTGTTTTTTTAATCCCGCTCACACAGTTATTATTTTTGTTTGTACCCGACCAATATTTTGTAATGAATTTATTTGATTTTTTTTCCCAAAATATAAACAAACTAGCAGCCAAATTTAAACTACTGCGACCCTGACCAGGCAGTTACTAAGGAGGAGTGAATGAAGGCTGTAAATGCACTGTGCATGAACATGTTTGTCCTGCAAGCCTCATATCTTGCTCGTGCTTGCATGAGAATAAAAACTACCAGCCCGTGCGACCCTTTTGTTGCATCCTGCGGGATACCAGTATCGATGCACAACTCTAGTCTCAGCAAGATGCCCTTTGAAGCTTTCTGGCAAGCTTTCTTCGATTTAAGCCACAGGTTTTCACATGGGTTCAGATTCAAAAACTAAGATGGCTGTTACAAAAAATCAATCTACAGCATGGCCATCTATCCTCAGAGGAAGCAGACCATCAATCCTCAGAGCCAGCAGACCACCAGCCTAAAAACAGTCCCACCTCCATATTTTACAGTGGATGCTCTTCCACATGCAGTCCACATTTTTGTTAAAAATGTCGATGGACTACATAGACAACACTTCTGATAAAGCCTCAGCATTTTGTGTGCTACTTTCAGGAAGGGCTTTGTTGTGCTGCCAGTCCATAATAGTTTGTTATGGATGGGCGTCAAGTAGTTGATTTTGAAACTTGAAACTTCACGAATGACCTAAACTCTGCAATTCTGAAAATATGATCTTTAGGGTCTTCTTTGCCTCCCTCACAAGCCTTTTCACTGTGCAGTAGGGCAATATATTTTATTATATTTTTAAATTATTTAATTATGATTGTGCGTTTTAAGTTTTAATGTATTTTAATCAATTACAACCTCAACAACTATCTGTCTCACTTGTGCAACCTCATATTCATACTCCAAGAAAACATGAGCTTGTGAGTTACTGAACACAGAGCAACTTTGTTTTAAAAAAATTTTCTTTAACTATTTTAGTTTAACTATTCTTTAGTGGTAGCTATAATTTTGCCAGAAAAATAATAATTTATTATTTTTTATTTAATAAGCTCATATCTAAAGAAGAATCAGTAATTTCCCATAATTGTTTAAGGGGAAAATTAGAATTTTTGTAATATTTATTATATATTGTTGATTCTCTTGAAAGGTGCCAATAATTCTGGATTTGACAGTGTATTTATATTGTAACATAAAAATAATATATAAAATACATTGCCTTGCATAAGTATTCATAGTATCCATCTTTGTATAACTTTTCTACATTTTGTAGTGTTACAACCTGGAACTGAAATGGACTCAGTTAGGATCATATATCATGAATCTACAAAAAAAATACCCTATAAAATTTAAGTAGGGGAATCAATATACTTTTCAAAATGATTTACCAATAAAAAAGTAAAAGTTGTGATTGCATAAGTATTCATCCGTGTTGCTGTCAAACCTCTAGATTAGTTCTGCTGCACCTGACTGCCATCTGAAGTTACATAATTAGTAGAATGGTCCACGTTTGTGCAAATAAACTGCCACATGATCTCAATACAACTTACAAGAGCTTGAGAAATTTAGCCAAGTAGAATAGACAAAAATATCAGGATCCCGATGTGCAAAGCTGATAGAAACATATCTCAGAAGATTTGCAGCTGTATTACTTCATTCTTTAATTTTCCTTCCGCTTTTCCTGGTGGGGGTTACAGTGGCAGCAAGTCAGCCCAGACTTCTCGATCCCTGTCCACAAATTCCAGCTCCTCTTGAGGGGGATCTTCAGTCATTCCCAGGACACCTGTAAGATAGTGGGTCTTGGGTCTGTCCTGGAGTCTCTGTCCAGTGGGATGTGCCCGATACAGCTCTAGCGTGAGGGGGCTAGGTGCATCCTTCTAAGGTGCCTGAACCACCTCAACTGGCTCCACCATCCCAGTTTGTCATCCCAGCCCAAAGGCACTACCCCAGATCTTCATGACAAATTGAAGAGGCCTGTTAACCACACAACCCCAGCCTTGTCCAATGCCTTTAACATCTCTGGCCGTATCTCATCTCACAGTTTCCCAGAGCATCATTGGGGCCACCTAAAAGTCCATGGTTTCCATGGTCTTTACAATCTCCTCCCATGCCTGAGCTTTCGGTTTTGCAGCTAACTGCTTTTGTAGCAGACCTTCTGGCTCTTCTATTCCTCTAAATTGAATCAGGAGAGCCCTCCGTTAGCATTACTTGGAAGGCCTCCTTCTTCAAATCGATGGCTTCCCTCAAAACTGGTGTATATCAGCATATCCTAGGGTTACTGCCTAACATCCTGACAGGCACCAGCAGCCTTCTGGCAACAGCTTCTTGCTGCTTCAATGATTGAAGACTTGAACATGGTCCATTCATTGTCTCCAACCTCACTTGGTATATGGTAGAAGTCCTTTCAGAAGTGGGAGTTAAATTCTTCTCTCACCAAAGCTTCTGCCTGACACTCCAGAAGGCTCTTCTGGGTTTACCAAGTAAATCTGGCTGGTGCCCCATGTGACAAATCCAACTCACTCCAAGTAGTGATCATTTGACAGCTCTGCTCATGTCTTTACACAAGTGTCCAGTCTCAAGTCCGACGATACAATTACAAAATCGATCATTGACCTTTGGCCCGAAGTTCTCTGGTACCAAGTGAACCTATGTGCAACCTTGTGTTTGAACATAGTGTTTGTTATTGACAATCCGTGGCTTACATAGAAGTCTAATAACAATTCACTATTCTGGTTTAATGCTAGTTCAATGTTGAATCAGGGGGTAGAGAATACTTATGCAACAACCAACCAAACAACAATTTCTGCTTTTTTGTTTAATTACACTTTGTGTGACAATAAAATATTTTGTATATTTAAATGTTAGATATATTGTGTGAATCATGGTAAAAATCCCAATTAAGTTAATATCAATTCCAGGTTCCAACACTACAAAAATGTGGGATAGTTCAAGTGGGGTGAATATTTATGCAAGACACTGTAAATATGTATTCATATTACATTCTACAGACAGAGAGCATTTAGAATTTATGAAAATCACTGAAGTTACTAAAAGATTCATGTATACCTTTGGAAAAATCAGAGCCTTAAATAGATATGTACTGTATTGCATCTGAGGACAGGAAAAATGCTAATACCTGGGTGGTACTGGGTCCTTGGCTTGGAGTGACATCAATGGATTAAAACAATTGGCCTGGTCCCTAGAGCCCACAGTTAAGAATCTTTGCCGTGGTTTCAATTTATCTCGCCCTCATTAAAAGAAACAGAGAGTCCATTTTTCCAGTCTGGATTCCTTTAAGACACAAAGAACTATGGCTGGGAACTCTCTCTTTCACAGAGACACTGATCAGTGCTGACAGGTTACAATTAAAAACGTTTTCCTTTGGTCTTGGTATTATTCTGCTTTTTTTAATGTGGCTAGCAGTGAATGAAAACTAACCTGTTACCTTTATGAAATATATGTTAAATTAATTCACCTGATAATTTACAACATACTCCTACATCAGGCTGAGCAGTTCATCTCTGTGCTGTGCTGTTCTAGTTAGCTTTTGTTGTTTCTATCCTTCATCCACAGAAGTCGATTTCATTTCTACATGCTTGTGTTTTTGTTCACGCTCCTATTTCAACACTCCCACCCTAACCCTGTCCATTGTGGCTGTTCTGTTCAAGGACACAAGGCAATTTCCCTACTCCAGTTTCTGTACTACAGTGCAAACAGGACAGGACACAGGGGATAAAATGTTCCTGGTCTGTTCTGTTCGAACCATTAACCATCCCTGCTTCATTTTTGATGCTGTAGTTCTTGGTTAGTTAGTGGGAGCTGTTTTAATCATATCTAGTGCATAACAAATTTAATCTTCTTTACTATTTTAGGCTCTGTCTATGTCTTAAAGTCATTTAAACCTGTGCTTTGTTTCACTTGCTTTACCACTTTTAATGTCTGTTGTGCAGATTTGTTGTGTAGTGTCTATAGTGTTGCTAACATCACCAAGATCATAAGATTTTATTGAACAATGTGGTGTATCTGATTCACTTTGCAATCCATCCCTGGCTGTAAATCCACTATTTCTGACTGTTATGATCAGATCGTGTGTAGGCTGGTTCCTCAGTCAGGGATTCATGCAATACAATCATTTTTAACTCCAAGGATTATTAAATGAATTTCCTTACAATAAAATCTTAAAACCTATACACGCTTGTTGCTGTCCGGAATTGCCTGCGTGGCCTGTGCTGTAGAGCGAATGACTATTCCCACGCTTTCTTTCTTTTAGTGGTGAGGAGCGGAGATTATTACCTGTTTGAGACTGACAGCGAAGAGGAAGAGGAAGAAGAAGAGAAAAAAGATGATGAACCTCCCAAGAAATCAGCATTCCAGGTGAGAAGATTTGAGCTTTTCAGTATAGGAATGATGCTCTTTAATGCCAGCACTACATCTGCTAGGGTTAAAGCTATATAGTTTTACACAATGTAAAATGTTTTCATATACAGAACAAAGTGTTAAAAATGACCCAATGTAGAACCACTGTCTTGTCTATATTGTGCAACCTCGAGGTGAGGATTCATAATATGGTTAAGTAAGGAATAAACGAGAAGGTGTGCTGTTATAGGAAAATAATCACAGACAGGCTGGTGTGATGCATGGTGACACAAAGCAAAGTTACTGTTATTACCCCAAAGTTGATTCTTTTCCAATAACATCATGTCCCGAAGTGTTTTAGCCCTCTTATACCGCAGCAATTTGCAAAAAACACATCATAGTTTTAATCCATTTACAGTTATAGTTAATGTAGTGGAACATCTGCGAAACAGATGTTCCTCTTATCTAATAACTTACATTATTAGCAGCGCCAGTTTCTTTTTTTAAAGACAACAATAAATGAAGATTGTCATGTTACTGAGAAACTGCAAAGTACAAAAAAAGTCCTGAAGACTTTTCTTGTGTTGGCAAAGTTACAGCTTTGCCTCTGATTATTACAAAGCACTGATCCTGGAGACTCCTTCCAAAAACATCTCCTAAAAGAAAACTTCACCATATCAACAATTACACAAGTTTGTAAATTGTGTTTGCATGGAACATCTGCCAACTCCCTGTGTATGTTGTTTCTATAGAAATGATGACATATTAGAATAAGCACTATAGTATAAACCTTGCACAACTGTCTGAGTTGACAGAAGAGTAATCAGCACCTTGCGACTATAAATAAAAATTGAGAGTTGTACAGTGCTGTAAATTTGATAGTGAGCCACCTGAGTATTGTTTAGTCAAACCTTGTTTTTTTAGGACTTTTCACTCCTTCTACTTCACTGATTTAATGGTTGCATTCAAACCTGCATACTCCTGTACTAAACAGTACACAAATTCATAGTAGAATTGTGACCTGTAATACGGTACTGTACAGTTTGCGTTGTAGTCCTCAACTCATTTCCACATGTTCCCTCTGACACTGGCTGCCTCTATTTTTCTCCCTCAGCGAGCGATTGGAAAGTTTGCCTCAGCTGTCCTGGCTTTGCCCAGGTCTATACTAAAACTGCCCAAAACTATCCTTCAGTATCTTATCAGGGCAGCCAAGGTATCACCTAAAGGTTATGCTGTGTTTGTCTGGTTTCTTGTGCTTGTTTATGGTTTATGTGTATCTGTTGACAGTGCCTAGCCTTTCCACTCCATGCTGTTGAATTTATGTCTATAAGGACCTAAAATGTCTAAATGACTTTCTCAGATGATGCAACATGGAATGAAAAAGCGTTGGTAAAATCTGAAGTGCGATTTGTTTATTTAATTAATTGCCATCGTCATGGCTGGTTATGGCATGCGTTTTCCATGACATCATCATTATCGGTGGTTTGTATACTGTATGTATTCAGGTTAGGTGTGCTTATTTATTTATTTATTTTTTGTAAGTACATGTCTTGTACATATTTGTGTTCAGTCTATATGGTTTTCCCCACTGTATACTAGTCATCATTACAGACCAAACAAATTGTAATTCAGATTGCGAACGTTATTTCTGTGCCAGTGGGGCAAAAAAGACTGCAATCATACCATTCTTTATCTTGGTTTGTTTCTAGCCTGAATTCAAACAACCACATTTAAAGAGCTGGAAATATATTACTCAGAAGATATCATGTCACAGGCAAATTTATACATTCTGTCACCAAGTTGAAGATGGTTATTTAACTTCAGGCTGGAGTTTTGTGACTCTGTGAAACTCACTGAAGCTTGTTTATGTAATTATCTAAAGCACAGATTCTCAATCCTGGTCCTGGAGTCCCCCCCTGTCCTGCACATTTTAGTGTTTTTCCTTCTCCCAACACATCTCATTCAACTAATCAGCTAATTAACAGCCCTTCCTGAGTTGAAGAGGGTGTGATAGAGCAGGGAAAACATTAACATATGCAGGGCAGGAGGTACTCCAGGACCGGTGTCGGAACCCTGTGGTCTAAAGCCAATGCAATGATTTGATGGTGGCTTGTGTTGCTCCACAGTTTGTGTACCATGCATGGGTCACAGACTCCAAAACAGCTCTTAAGGAGCGGGGTAAGGAGCGACGGCATTTCTGGAAAAGATACGGAAGAGGGCGTAAACACAGGAAAGACAAGGAGGAAGGTGAATTATGCAACTCCTAAGCAGGAGTTACAATTTTACACACATTACGTAACACAGTTAACATAAATTGTTATATCGGCTTAATTTTATACGCATTCAGTAAAGCATAAAAAGTGTGTGTGTGTGTGTGTGTGTGTGAGCAGGTCAAGTCGCTATTGAGATGGGAGATGATGAGCAGCAGAGCTCAGAGGAGGAGAAGAAGGAAGGACCAGGTATCTATTAAATCCCTGTTTAAATGCTCTTTACCTTTAACCCAGTCCTAATTTATGCATATACAAGACACATCGTTTTAAGGGATTATTACTTCCTTCATTTTGTTTAATCAGACAGAAATATAATTTAGATTGACCTCAGTCAGTTTATTCTGTTTTAGTTAGGCTGCAAATAAACTTAACTAATGTCATCTGGATATATATTAAAGCCACTAAGCACTCAGAGAGAAAAAAAATTGTGTAAGGAATAAAACAAGAGGGCGGTGTGCTGTTATAGAAAAATAATCAATGACGGGGTGTTGTGATGCAGCGTTGCACGAAGCACAGCTACTGTTACCACCCCAAAGTTGATTATTTTCCTAAAACAGCATGTCCCAAACTGTTTTATTCCTCTTTCACAACAGTAATTTGCCAATGATTACAATTTTTACTTATTAAATAACAACACATCATAATTTGGACCTGTTTATAGTTATGTTTAATGTTGTTGTCCATGAAACAAAGTAGTTCCTGTTATTATTTACTTCATAGCAGCTATAAGCGGTCATTCCCTCACCATCCTCTCTTCTTCTCTCTCTTGAATTTAATAAGCCAAAAAATAACACAGCTTGTCATGCCTTCCTCCTGAGGACTTTCCCATGTTGGAAAAGAACAGTTTTACAACTGACTGTTATAAAGCGCTGACACAGAGACGTCTGTACAGAAAACCTCTCCATATCAACTATTATACACATTTTTAAAATCTGTTTATGTGGCGCATCCACCATAAATATCCTTGTGTATGGTGTTACTATAGAAACGTGTATGTATTAGAACGAGTGTATTAATATAAACCTGCGATTTGCCTTGAAGCCAGAATTACTGTCAGCTGCTGTTATAGAAAATCAATCAACAACTTATGACCAATCAGATTTGAGAACAGCGCTGTGGTATAATGGAAGTTAAAATGTGCCTTGTATGCGGTGGGCAGGATGTACATTTATTAAGATTGTCTTTCTGCCCAACATTTGAGCTTCTTTTCGTTGCCTTCTTTATCAAACTATCTCTGAATATAATCTTAACTCAGTGCATTATACTGAGTCACCTTTACCTACCTTAACATTTTTTATATGGCAGATCGCGTCAAGTCTAGTCAAGTCAAGTGAGTTTTTATTGTCATTCCTCTATATAGCTTGTATGCATTGGGACGAAATGTTGTTTCTTCAGGACCATGGTGCACAGAACAGTACGCAAGACTACGTAAAGTGCAAATACACAACAGTGTCAGATGAGTGCAAGACAATATATACACAGAACAGGACAATAAATACACAGAACATGGGCTATAAACTGTAAACTATTGTGTGATGTAGCAGCACAAGTGTAGCAGCAATACTGGCAGCAAAAACGAGTTCCATAATATAAAGTGTCTGATGCAGCTTTGTAAAGTGCGATTTGCAGTGGTATTGAGTCATACTGGGTTAGGTGTTTGACTAGCCCAGGTGAGCACTGGGAGGCAGCAGGGTGTTGAGTAATCTGACTGCCTCAGGGAAGAAACTGTTGTATGTCATTGTAGATTTCTAAATATCCAAATATCCAAATATCTCCACAACTATTAAGGTACAATGATGCCCCTCTTTTTTCACAGACAACATTATTAAAAGAGTTTTCAACATCATCAAGTTTACCTGGGTGCTGTTCCTGACCACTCTGGAGAGCCTGACTGTGTGGATCAACAGCATCTGTAAAGAATACATCGACATCTCCACCGTGCTGCGCATCGAACGCTGCATGCTTACCAGAGAGGTCAAAAAGGTACGGCATACCCACACACACACGCACACACACACACACACACACACACACATATAATAAGAATTCTTAAAATTTTCTTTACTTTTTTTCTGTACAGATTTGAACATACACTAGACATTGTAATTAAAAATAAATTGATTTATCCTATAATTTCAAACCTAATTCTATAAATATTTCCACAGAAATTTAATTTTTGAATTAAAATAAGTTTGGATTACTTGATTGATGTGTTGAACTGTACATTGATCCCAGTGGTCTAAGAGTCTTTTTTTTTTTTTACACATAGGAAATTCTAAGCAGAAACTCACCTTTGCTCTGATCCCACAGGGCAACGTGCCATCACGTGAGAGTATCCATGTGTACTACCAGAAGCAGATGCGTCTGAATGTGTCGCGCGAGTCCGGATTGGATCGGATCAGTGAAGAGGACTCGAACTCAGGCTCTCAGAAACCCCGACGCAGACGCAGAGGATATACATTAGAGAGCCAGGACTCTGTGGCATCCCGAGACAGCATCTCCAGGTATATGTGTATTTGTGTCACCATTTGTGTGCATTAGTACTATAAAATATCATATTACTGTTATGTTATGGAAGTGATACAGTCCTTGATGCAAAATTCAGTCCTTGGAAAATCTTAACACTGCACATATTCACACTTTTAAAAGCAGAAGAGCTTGATGTAGTGTGAAAGGGCTCTTATTTCAGTGTTATACAGACAGGATCATGGGCATTTCATTCATCACTGCATTCCATCAGGCTTTCTTACATTGTTCATTACATCATCAAATTAATATTCACAAAATGTATACCTTTCTCACCCCTTGACCCGACATAATGTTGTGTTTAAGAGACATCCTCTCCATTTCCACTCTTAAAATTCTGTATCTTCAGAAGAGAAATATGGTGCATATTTTGTTATAAGTAAGTTTCACAGAGAGAAAAGGACCGAAATGTATGGCTTATAGGCATGATACAGAATTGTGTTGTCTCGAATATCGCGATGCAAAATACTGGTGAGACGAGTTATGCTTTTCTGAGATGCATCGCAATATTTCCATTTAATATTCATTATGACCTCTACCTCTTATTAAGCTGCAGCACCAGAGGTAGTAGCATACAGAGTACAATGTTTGCAAGTGAGAACGTAACTGTCTCGAAGCATGCTTATTTAGTAGTCCAAAAAGTTAATCAGAAGGAAGCATTATGGCACATTTCATTCAGTCTGCGTGGACTTTGAAAAATAATACCGAAACGGTCTGTAGAACACTGTTGTTCAACATTTTCACATTATCCAGAATTCACAGCAGATCCATAGCATAGCCATCCGAAGGTCGTTCCCGTAAAACGCCATATATACATGTCTGGCATGACCAAAGTCTGAATGTGGGTTAAAATCAACTCCTGTGTGCTGCATTTTATGTAAGTCACACTCATATCTAAAACAATTCAAAAGCACACTGTGTGTTGTGCTGGGAGTGGATTAACCAGAAATTTATTTCAGAGGGATGAGGAAATATACAAAATAAAATCACGATTGTTTTGTTACTGGTAATGGGATAATGAAGGAAGTTCAGTGAAAAGTAACACACTAAATGTCTTGTTGGTATAATTTAAACTTCTTTGGTTTCTTTATTCTGTTCTCAACTTCCTCAGCCTACAGGCTAAAGCTATGTCTATTAAAGGATGCTCAGGTACTTGGGAGCCTTGTGTATTTCATACTGTTTCTAGTTTTAATATGGTACACATAAGGGGTTTCTTTTACCTAGCATATCACTAAAGCTCAGTGATAAGGTTATAAAGCTTGTAAGTTGAATTATGTGAGTTAAGACAATGAAAATAGTGAAAATTCTGCAGTGCAGTATTCTACATGACTGGAATTGAGAAACAGTGAGGTATAACTTTGGTGTATTTTTATAGCGACCTAGTGAACATATATCATCATATTATTCCATTCATCAGTTTGCTTCTTCTTCTACATCTCCATCCATCTCCATCCAGTGCATATACAGAGGCCACCATGCTCTTTTCCCGCCAGTCCACGCTGGACGACCTGGACGACGTACCTCAACATGTGCCCAAAACCAGCGAACGCGCTCGGCCCAAGCTGCGCAAAATGTACAGCATGGACATGTCCAACTCCTCTGCAGACAGTGGCAGCAGCAACATCTCCAGGTCTTTAATGCTATTACACATCCTCACTCATCTCCACTCCTTATGCCCATTCTTAGGTTTCTGTTTGACTGTATATGTTTCTTAGTGAGAAAGTTTGGCCTATCTTTAAAGTCAATGTAATACATAATATTAAGGCGGTGATTAACTTTCGCCTGTTTGAGTTCATATGGGATGTTGAGCATGTGAAAAATGAAATTAAAATGAAAAATGAAATTCAATCACTTTGCCAGGGACATGGCAAATTGGCAAACTAATACATAAAGTAATCATAAAATGACAAGTATTATTTTAGTGCACTTTTCTAGCCGCTTTGTTTCATAGTGTACTGTGTTTCAGTTCATTGCTGGTGAGAGCATATTTATGGTTGATACCAAATTGATTTTCATGATAATTGTAGATAAACTAAGCTGTGAATTATAGGTAAAATAATCCCTGTAATAATAATAATAATAATAATAATAATAGTTAATTAAATGAATGCGCTGCAGATTGCTGCATTACATTGTCTTGTATGACATGGCAATATATTAATTAATGACAGGAGATATATAAATTTAATCACAAGAGAATTTGAAAGTAAAACCACTCCTCATGGCTTTTAGTACTTGATCATCTCTGGAACAAATCAAGCCTCATGACACACAGGGAATGTAACCTCAGAGCATTTCTTCCTGTACATCAGCATTGTGTTGTCAGCATAACATTCCTGTTCAAACACTGGGCTCTCATACTGTTCCTGCAGTCTGAACACTTGGTAATACTTCCAGATGAGCAGTAAAAGAACAGCAAACAATGCATTTTAGAATACAGTTAGGCACCAATGGGCCAATGTGACAGGAAATGAGCGCTCACGTCCCTACTATTTACCTTACTATTAAAACACCCATGTGAAACCCAGCACAGCCAAATGAAAATGATACAGTGCTATTGAACTATTTGTGAAAACAGCCTTAGTTTACTAGTGGTTTCCTTGTCTTTGTGTGCTTTCTGTGTTTTCAACAGCGAGGCCACTCAGTGCGTCACTTTATTCTCACGGCAAGGTACCAACGAAACCATCGATGAGGTGGAGGACGAGCAAGATCAACTGCATCACCATGACGAAAGACCTGAACATGTTGAGGAAGCAGAGACAGGCCCCTGGAGCTCCATTGAGCCTGAATCCGAGCAGGAACATGGAGAAGAACTGGAGCTTGAGGAAGAAAAACCTGAAGAAACAGAATGGGCTCCTGAAGATCATGAGGAAGAGGAGCAGGACAGGCTGGAGCATGATGGTGAAGCTCAAAGCCCTGGGAGGGAGGATGGTGAATCCTCAGGACCAGAGCTCATGCCAGCAGAGAGGACATGCGGCCAGCTTTTCACCCCAGACACGGACGTCCCAAACACGTCAGATGCAGATGTCCCACCCAGCTATAGCAAAGCAGTGAGCTTCGATCGTCTCTCGGTTGACTCACAGGAGAGTGATGAAGAAAAGCAGCTCATGCTGATGACCTCAGACAGCAGATCAGACATACTATCGGACGATGCACTGCTGCCCTCGCAAACCACCGAGCTCACGGCTAGCGAGCTGCTGCTCAACAAGTAAGACTTACATAGCATCACATTTATGTCTAGTAAGCAACAAGCATCCTTACTTATCCAGGGAGCTTTATTAGTTCTACTGAATGGTGTGAAGGTCCATTTACCATTTACACTCATAACATCATAAAACTCATTCATGAGATCAATTAGACCAGGGGTTCTCAAACATTTCTAAGCCAGGGACCCTTTCATTGTGACAGTAACTATTGTTTGTGCTAACCATTTTTTATTATTTAAAACCAAACCTTGAAGGTTAAACCCTTGTAAAACCAGGGTTAATAAAACCTCCAGTAGTCAAAAACCCAGTAATTGGATGTATAGAGGTAATACCAAATGCATAATTAGATATACACAATTTCCTAGTTCCTAGTTCTAGTCTACTTGCCTCTTAGCAAGAAGCCCATTCACAACCAAATCTTATTTCCCTCGATTTTCCCAGAATGTTTTATGATGAGGAGCTGGATGCCTCGGAGCGCTTCTACAAGTCCCAGCCGCTGGGCCTGCAGCTATGCTACGCCCTCTACAACCTGTTAGTGGCTCACTCTGAGATGGTTTGCTATCTGGTTATCATCCTCAACCACATGATTTCGGCCTCCATGGCCACACTGGTGCTGCCCATCCTCATCTTCCTGTGGGCCATGCTGTCTGTTCCGAGGCCCAGCAAACGCTTCTGGATGACTGCCATCATTTACACAGAGGCAAATTCCTCTTTAAGTTCAAGTTCCATCAGTTTAATATGCACATAGAAGTACATTACTTGTGGAAATTCATTGCAAGTGTAACACTGATATTGGTGCTCTAAATAACCTTTTAGGGTCTTGCTAATTTTAACTGCTGTCACTGGGTAAATGTCGCTTAAACTTGTTCCTTTAGGTTACCATCGTCATCAAATACTTCTTCCAGTTCAGCTTTTTCCCCTTCAACCAGAACCTGGAGGTGGACAGAAAGAAGCCCTATCACCCGCCTAACATCATTGGAGTGGAAAAAAAAGATGGTTATGTGCATTATGACCTCGTTCAGCTGCTTGCCCTCTTCTTCCATCGCTCAATCCTCAAGGTGCGTATCTGAATTCATTTTCATACCCTTTCATTTTAGTCTTTAGATTCTACCCACTGTAGGTCCATTTGCATTTGTCTCTGTGCAGCTCTTTTGAAACGTGCAATTATCCATCCTTAACTCCAGTGATATCGTTTTTAAACACTACTTCTTCAGTGCCATGGTCTGTGGGACGAGGACGACCCCAAAGAGACAAAAAAAGACGCCTCTCTTCATCGTGACGAGTCCGAGGATGAAGACAAAATGGCAGTGGTGATACCAGCAGAGACAAAAAAGAAGAGCTCACCCCCTCGCTCTAAGAAATTCAACTTGGGAAGTTCGATGGACTTTGGATCCACACAGCATGTGCACATGCGCCAACCAGAACAGTGCACGTACCAGCGGCGCAAGAGCTCCAGCGGCGGCTCATACATCTCACGCCACTCATCCCAACGCTCCAAGAGAGGTGAGAGGTCTGATTTCAGGGCTTACACCGTTATACGTCATTTTAGCACTAAATTTTTATTAAATCTTTAATAAAATCTTTGCATATAGAAAACGTCATTTTTTCCTTTGCCAGTCCACTGTAACTACACTTTACCTTGAGATATAATCATTAAAATACTCGAATTATTTTTGAATTCATGTGTGAAAGCATTTAACATCTCATGCTTGAAACATTCTTTTCCACAAGTCACCCATTATAGGTTATGAAAAATTGAAATTTTAGTTTTACAACATTCACTCAACCTTGTAACCTTCACTCCTATGAAATATTTGGAATATTCCACAAGTCAGATGTTCAACAGGAAGTTATTTTATTCATTTGAATTTCGTGGAGATCATGGAAAGAAGAAAATTAAGTTCTCGTATTCAGTGAAATTGTGATATTGATTGAAAAGGTCACTTTGGAAGTATAACCATGTTACCCAAATTATAGACTGAAAGATTAATTTAATTATTAATGAATTTAACATTTGTATAAAAAATAATAAACAATAAATATTGTTATTTTCTAATATTTAAATAATAAAATATTATTAATGTCTTTATTAGTTATTAATTCTTTGCTAAATTATTTTATTAATTATTAATTCTTTGCTAAAAAAACACCTCAACCCTCTTACCTTCAACCCTGTTACTCATTTAACAAGGTAATGCAGCCATTTTCTGTAAAGAAGTCTTGAAATAAATGAGATATTATTGCCTGAGATGAGTTAATACTTTTAGTGCTTTTACTACTTTTACTATTATAGTGCATGTTTTCCTAGAAATTTTGAAATATATTTTGAAATTTTGAAAATATAGTAAAAAAAAAAAAAGGATTTCATTTTTAAGAGTTGTTAG
Source organism: Pangasianodon gigas (assembly GCA_022758105.1). NCBI lineage: Eukaryota > Metazoa > Chordata > Actinopteri > Siluriformes > Pangasiidae > Pangasianodon > Pangasianodon gigas. Next base: position 13,958,392 of record CM040474.1, read on the forward strand.
AGATAAATGATACCTTAATCACTGAAAGAAAAACAAACAGATTCTTAAAAATACTGTTATGAATTGTTCAGTACATTTAAAAAATGTTTTTTTCATGCACTTTTAGCATTATGTAAAATTTTACATAAACCTTCACTGTACAATGTAATATTGTCTTGTAATTTCAAATGCGATATTTACATTTGCGAACATATTTGAAGGCAAATGGAAATAATTTATAATAACGTGCCGTCTCTGCATAATTGAATATATTGTGCTTCCCCCAGGCAGCACGAGCACAAGGAACAGCAGCCGCAGAGGAAGCAGCGAGGTCGGAGTAGAACCCAAGAGCCGCAAGGAGCTCATCATGGAGAAAGTCAGAGAGCAGCTCATTAAAGCCAAGGTCTTTCTCCTCAGAAAGTAAGTGTGTGTGTCTGAAAACGAAACAGTTCTTTTTGCGGTTTAGCATTTTGTCATTGTATCTTACAGTATACACTCCTGGGCGAAAAAAATGGGCCAAGCTCAAAATGGCAAAATATTAAGCTTTTATTAATGGTGTTAAGAACAAATCACTGGTCAGGAAATTAGCAAGAATTAAACAAATAGGTAAAGGAAGTTAGTATGGGAGCTTTTCCTTTTGATTTCTTTAAATGATTAAGGCTTGTGGCCCTTGATGGGCTGCATCAGGTGCGGCAGAAAACCAAGTAATGACTAATCTTTTAAGAAAAAAACAAAAAAAAACCAAACAAAAAAAAAACATCCCAGAAGATATTTTTGGAAAATTTTGTACACCCAGACATGTGTTAGTGTGAATTTTACATCAAACATGTGAATCATTATCATGATTTGACTTTAGCGTACAAGAAGACTATATAAGTGAATTTCCCTGTTTCTAGCTTTTCCCCAAACAAACAGTTCACACAAAAGTAAACCAGCAAATGGAGACACAGGAGCTCTCAGGAGTGCATTTGTTTCATTCTTGCTAATTTTCTGACCAATGATTTGTTGTTAAGACCATTAAAAGCTTAATATTTGCAATTTTGGGCTTGGCCCTCTTTTTTGGCCTGGAGTATACACATTTTACAAATCTGATGACCTTTTATGTTTTTTCCCCTTTAATTATTACCTTCCATGGTTATGTTTTAGTGTCTGTACTAATAAGCGGCATTTCTATCCATTTTGTGTTTTTGTCAGAGGAAGAGAGTTCTACCTCCCTATCCGTCAGTTCTTCTATAACCTCATCCATCCTGAATACAGCGCAGTGACCGACGTCTACGTCCTCATGTTCCTGGCAGACACTGTTGACTTCATCATCATCGTCTTCGGCTTCTGGGCTTTTGGGGTACTTCTGATTTTCCACAGTCTCTTTCAAAAGACTTATCTTTTTTTAACAGTATTGGGAATGACTCATTTATCTCTGTACATTTGTAATATTTGTATTGATTGTTTCTTTCTATTCATTTTTAACATCTTAGTATTTATTTATTGCACTTCCTTTTGTGCAAACTTTTTAAAACTGTCCTTAATATTGGTCGGGGGGGATGAGAAACCCTTCAAATTCAAGTATTTGTAATTTTCTGTTATGTACTGTTCTGAAAACTGCAGATTTGTAAACTCAATTGTTTAAAATCTGGCAGTAGTAAGTTTGGTAAAATACATTTACGTGTATGTAAAGTAGAAATGTCAAAGGGTGATATTGGAAGAAACACAAAATTTTGGTTAAAACTAGATTTTTTTTGGCTGTTTCAGTCACAAAATTCAGTCACAGTGACATGCAAAGGGTTTTCTCAGACCGCCACACACGTACAAACCATTTGTTGGTCTGGCTGAATAAGATCACCTGCCAAATGACAATAAATATTATAAAAAATTTACGTCCAAAAATATCGGCAGCATTATAGGTGTGGTACATAACTTCACTAATACTGATGCTTGAGACCATACACACAAAAGATTAGCTTCTTAATTCTTATTTCTGTCAATTTCCTGGTCTGTTCTATGTGTCTGTCATTCTAGTAATCTCTTCTATCTGACTCTCATGCGATTTTCAGAAACACCAGGGAGGAGCAGACATCACATCCTCGTTGTCCGAAGATCAGGTCCCAGGTCCGTTCCTGGTGATGGTGTTGATCCAGTTCGGGACCATGGTTGTAGACCGAGCTTTGTACCTGCGTAAAACCGTCATGGGCAAAGTGATTTTCCAGGTCATCCTGGTGTTTGGTATCCACTTCTGGATGTTTTTCATCCTGCCAGGAATAACAGAAAGGTAGTGGACGTCTAGATACTCTATTTGCAGCTCATGAACACACAAATTGCATTTTTACATTGTAACTTCTGTGCAGCTTCTACAGAGCTAGTTAATAGAGTACTTTGCTTATGCGCTCTCTTCCAGGCGTTTCAGCCAGAACACAGTGGCCCAGCTGTGGTACTTTGTGAAGTGTATTTACTTCGGTCTGTCAGCCTATCAGATCCGCTGTGGTTACCCCACCCGAGTGCTGGGCAACTTTCTGACCAAGAGCTACAACTATGTCAACCTCTTTCTCTTTCAAGGGTGAGAGCAGATTAATGAGAAATACACTGATTGATCTGATCGATTGAGGATGTGCTTGTGGGTGTAGGATCAGCAAAGGAAGACGCTTTATATGAGCACTTATATGTAACCTGACTTCATTTTTCTCCAGTGTAGTAAAGCATAGTACGGAGATTGAAAAGTAATTTAATGCCACAAGGAAATGGTGTGGTGAATCAGTTCCATCTACGCTTGTAAAATGAAGCTCCAAACATTCTCAGCCATTTGCAGAAGTACATTGCATAGGGCCGAGATTAGGTTTATAGCTACTGGAAGCATTTAGAGGAAACCACTGCTTGACAAATAAGGAATTGAACGGAGCTGAATAATCATGCACAGCCAGTATCGCAGTTTCATTCCAGCAGGAAATGCACTAATTTATTCCTAATTTCTTTAGTTCTTACCTATCGGTACACATTCTTCCCTGTCTGGCATTCTGTAGACATTTTTTAAACTGTACTTTGTACTATAAAAATGTAAATGCATATGCAGTACATTTGCTAACACAATCTTGTTTCATACCTGGAAAAATGAAGTGGCTTGAAATAATATAAAATAACAGTGAGGTATGTATAATTTTAGGGAAAGAACAAGACAGTTACATTCTGCATCTAACATTTAAGAGCACACGTATGTGAATATGTCGGAGTCAGCGAGATGGTAAAGTGATATATGGATGGAATGAAGTCACAGTTGTGTGTTAGAGAAAACAAGCGTGTTCCAATTGTGCCAGCTTTCCTCTTATATTATAATGCACAGTACTTTCTCTTTAATTTACCTGTAATGTCAAGTAAATGTAAATATATTATGTCATGGGATTGCTTCTACTCTCTAAAGAGTGAAATTTGCTGCAAAAATCTGTTTCGCCCGCCGTTGCGTTAACCCTGGAATTACTGACTGTGTTGTGAAGGTTTCGTTTGATCCCGTTTCTGACTGAGCTGCGTGCCGTGATGGACTGGGTATGGACCGACACGACGCTCAGCTTGTCCAGCTGGATTTGTGTGGAGGACATCTACGCACACATCTTTGTGCTCAAGTGTTGGAGGGAGTCCGAAAAGGTAAGAAAACATGGTATAAGAAACAGGGGTGATGCAATACTGCAATACACTACAATATATTCAATATATTGAAGTGCATCCCATCCATTTATATGTTATCTATACACTACGTTCAACTCTGAATTGGCCCTATGTGTGAAATGAGTGTGTGAATGTGTGTGTATGGTGCCCTGTGATGCACTGGCATGCCATTCAGGGTGTATTTCCATGTCACACCCAGTGTTCCTATGATAGGATCCAGATCCATGGATTAGATGAATGTATATACAATTGAGTGTGTGTGTGTGTTCCAGCGTTACCCTCAGCCTCGGGGTCAGAAGAAGAAGAAGGTGGTGAAGTATGGGATGGGTGGCATGATTGTTATGCTGCTCATCTGCATCGTCTGGTTCCCTCTGCTCTTCATGTCTCTGGTCAAATCAGTAGCAGGCGTCGTCAATGCACCTCTGGACGTCTCTGTTAGTCTCACACTCGGAGGCTTCCAGGTATGTATACACCAGGAGGGTGCACATTAATAATCTGTATAATTATTAAAAACTTTACTGTCTTCTCCTTGTCATTATATTGCATGATACAAGCAGAAAATGTGTTGATGTTTTCGAATTTTGTTCTTCACCCCACTGTTTTCCCCTCTATGCATTTATTTAGCCAATCTTCACAATGAGTGCTCAACAGAAGAACCTGATAAACATCACTTCAAAAGAGTTTGAGGATTTCAATAAAGCCTATAGTCACGATTCTGTAAGTACCTGGAGTAGTGTCCGTCTGCCTGATACAACATCTGACCATGATCATTTGAAGTCAAGATCATGCTTTATCTGAGGCAGATAATCTCACTGGTGTATTTAGATCAACTTTGTTTCTATTCATTTATTGAAGTTTATGATCAAAGTTTTGATGGATCTAAGGATGGGTAGCAGATTGAAGGAAGGTGGTGGTTTTTTTCCCGTGTAGATGGCATTGCAGTTTCTCGAGGCGTATGTGTATCAGGATGTCACCATTGCCCACCTAGAGGGGAGCTCCAACTCGCTGTGGACCATCAGCCCACCCAGCCGGGAAAACCTGATCAAAATATTGGGGCAGGATAGTGAATTCCATTTAACCATCGCCTGGTCTGTACAGAGGTATAGCTCACAATCTTTAATGTTTAATCTTTTATATAGTAGAAAAATGATCTGGCATCTAAACCACTATTACAAATTTTGAAATCTGTCTCTAGAGGACAGTAGTAAACACTAGGTAAATATTAGGATAGCTCATGTTAGTTTTGTAAAGCTAAGAATGTAAGTTTAGGCCAAGGTTGAGCAAGGGTTAATGATGACATTTTGCATTGTTTCTTGGTTTTCTGGCCAGCTTATCTTGCTTTAGACTTCCAAACAGGTAGTAAAGGTTGTTTGAATATGAACATTTTTTAATATTACATGACTATAGAATAATAACTGATAATCACTAATGAAACCTAAACTATAAATAAAAATTTGTTTTTGTATTTAAAATAACAGATGAAATATAATCACGTTAAAATAAGAAGAACTGTTATGTCAGTCATAACAGTCAACTGGTAACATTTTTCCCTTCATCTTCATGGACCAAATTTACAAAGACAAGTAAGGGAAAATACAAAGAAATTATAAAGGTGCATTAGGGAAGAGTACACTTGTGCTGAGGTCATGACTTAAACCAATATTTTTTTATCATGTTCTAAATACCTTCCAGGTTATTTGTACAAGTATGAAACACAAATAAATTGACTATTGTAAAAATGTTTTATATGTAATGTACACTGCTTGATATACACTCATTCGTGTGCAAGGGGGCGGAGTTAACTTTAAAGCTTTGTGGTTGCAGAAACCTATATTCCTAACAATTTTGGTAACATTCAGCCTTTTGAACAACAGTGACATTATTATATAAAATGTTTTATCACCAAAACAGTAAAACGGCTTTTTTAGTGTCTGTCTTGTGTCTAATGATAACTGTGCAATAAGGTCACAGAAATCTAATTTACGTTTATCAGGTATATGCAAAATATTAAATAATCACTTATTAATAATAAATCACTTCTCTATAAAAAAAAAAGCTGCTGTCTGTTAGAAACCCAGTTAAAAGGAATATTAAGCAAAAGCTTTAAATATTCATTGACTAAAGCCATTCAGTTTTATCTAACTAAAATTTGTGTTTCTGTAATTATATCCAGATTAAAAATAATAATAAAATGCCAAATTCCAAATTAGCTGATAAATGTTACACCGCTGATCAGTAATCTCGGGTAAAAAGGGTCTTTTTTTATATGAAAGCTCTCTTTAGGTATATTTATATTTGTCTATTTTATGCAGGAACCTCACTTTAGGAGCGAAAGCAGAGACAGCAGCAGGCAAACACATCATCACCCTGGAGGAAAACACCAAAGCGAACCTTGTGGAACTGTTAAATAACAAAACATCGTCTGTGTGAGTGCACACTTTTAGTGACTCTGTATTTTGATTGTTAGCAGCTTTTTAGCAGTTCGTTGATGACAGGCTTCAGCATTTTGAAAGATTTGGGGAAAATTGTTTAATTCATCTATAAATGTACAATTGCAGGCTGATCGAAAACATTTTTCCGAGATATCTGCGGGCACCAAGTGACTCCAATGCTAAACCCATCGATCAGCTGAGTGCAGGTAAGGCAGTCAGGGCCCTGAGATCGTTGTGTAATCAGTCAAAAGCCCTTATTGAACAATGTATTTTGTTGAAGCAAGTAAAATTATAAATAGGATACATACATATATATATATACAGTACTGTGCAAAAGTCTTAGACACCCTTTTTTTTAGTACAAACTTTGTTATAGATTTTTATTTTATGACTTCTACATTATCGAGTCAGTACAAAAAGATTTTAGATTTCCAAACATCAGTTTTCCAGCACAAAATGAAATGTTACAGAAAAATGTTTGTAAGTCAGTAAAGAAAGCAGCAGATTACATAAGAGACACTTTTAAGACAAAAAAAACATAATGAAGGCTGCTGGGTTTTGCTGCAAAAATAAGAAGCGAGTGTGACAGTCAAAGTCTCCAGAAGAACTGTGGCTGCTTCTGCAAGATGCTCAGTAAAACTTACAGCTCATTTCCTTATAAAACTGCAATAATTGTACCTGAGACTACTATTTTTTTTTTAAGCAAAGGGTCATCACACCAAATATTGACTTTGTTTCTTTTATTACTGTTTACCGCTCTTTATAGTATTTTTTTTAATGTAGAAACATTTAATTTCATTATTTTTGAAGGTGCCTTTGCTCTACAGCATTTCTTTACATGTGCCTACGACTATACACACACACACACACATTATATATTATTATATATTAAAATACACTTCAACTCTTAAATACAGAAATAGGTAAAAATTGAAGTGATTATTTGGTACCTGTTGGGTATTGAAATAAATTACCCCCTCATCTCTCTCTCTCTCTCTCTCTCTCTCTCTCTCTCTCTCTCTCTCTCTCTCTCTCTCTGTTCCAGAGTTTGAAAACATCACCCTGACTCTAGGCCGAGGGAACAGCCCTGCAGGAAAGGTTCAGGAGTGGTGGATTGTGAACCAGACCAAGTCAGGCAAAATCAAGCGAATAACAATAGACCGTGAAAAGGCTGGACTGGATCTCTATATCTTCAGTGATCAGGTCAGCCCTCCTAGTCTGGGCTTTCTGGCTGGATATGGGTAAGTGGACATGAACCTTCACCTGTTATTCTTTTCATCTCTACACAACTACAGCGTGTCCCAGAAGTCTCCATACATAGGGGAAAATGAATGCTTTTTATCAAAATGTAACTTTATTTGCAGAACATCCTCTACATGATTGCCATTTCTTTGTAAACACACAGAGTCATCTCTCCCACTCATGATGAACTCGTGTTAACACATCTGGTGTTGTGCATGTAATTGCAAGTCCATCACACCATTGCGACAGCTTCCCGATCCAGCCATGAGGATGATTTCAATATGTTCTTGTTTTGTCAAAGGCATTCTTAAAGGCTATCTGAAATATATATATATATATATATATATATATATATATATAAATCTATGTATGAAAAATTTTGCTAAAAAGTGTTAATTTCACCTATGTATGGAGACAACCTCTACAATCATTTTTCTACAATCATCACTATATCCACCACATTGGATGGAAATATATCAAAATATAAAGCAACAAGTCCTAGAGAACTTGAAGATGTATCATACATAGCAACCAGAAAAAGAGAAGATGGATAATGGTGTTTTCAAACTTTTTTTGTCTGAAAAATTGCCGGAATACCTTTTGTGCTGAGATATGCACATTGTAACCAGTAACGCTCTTACTAACTATTAGCCGAGTGTTGCCTTCGCCTTAGATTTGGAAGCAGAAAATCCACTGAACAGGAGCTGCTAGTGTGACTAAACTGTAGGTAAAGCGGGACAACACATCACGCACGTGTGAATATTCCAAAAAACCCACGTTGTTATGTTTAGTTATATTGCAACATTGGAATATTAGCAATGAAATATTTTCAGTTCAGCATCTGTCAAATCTCCTCATATTCATTCACTAACACAATGAAATTTACTTTGTCTTCCATGTTTGTTTGCCTCACTTGCCCCGTACTTTGTGACCTGATGGTCAGGAGGTGAAAAAAGTGCCTCACATCACTTGGCACTTCTCTGAAAACTGGATCTGGCCTCATTCCACCCACCTTGTGGCCACTTCGCATAGGATTAAATGTACAACACAACAGTGTTGAGAAAAAAACACAACAGTGTAATGTTACAAATAAAGATGTAGCTACATAAATATATAAATAATATATATAATATAAATAAATACATAAATAAAGATGCAAATATTAATAAATATATTGGCAAGACACATTGACAAGTTGACTTATTGGCATATAGCTACATGGCATTTGTTCCCAAATTAATGAGAATATAATGTTAAAGAGAGACGTACATTACTATACATGCAAGATCCAAGTCTTTCCATGAGCAAAAGCTGTCATGGTAGGAATAAAACATAATGGAGCATGCTGATATAGGAAATTAAACAATGACAGGGTTGTGTGATTTGGGCCCAAAGTGAAGCAAAGTTACTCCCAACCCAAAGTTTATTATATTCCTATGATAGTACATTGATTTATATATTCATTGTGTTTTATTCCACTTATACCATAACAATTTGCCAATGCTGTCATTTTTTTTAAATTAAAGAACATGATGTACATTTTATCCATTTGTTTTTACATGTAATGTTGTGGAACGTACACAAAACAAGTTATAGCAGTGATAAACAGTCGTACACTCACCATCCCTCCGTCTTAAAGATTTTCATGTGTCAGAAAACTTACAGCTGTTTCTCTGACTGTTACAAAGTGCTGGCACTGGAGACTCCTTCCAAAATGCTAAATAAATGTCTCCTTACTGAAAACGTTATACATCGACGATTGTATGGGTTTTTTTAATTCATGGAGCATCCGCCATACAAGTCCCTGTGTTGATTGTTACTATATAAATGTTAAATGATACAGTATTAGGACGAGTGCATTAATATATAAACCTTGCAGCTGGAACTAGTGTCAGAGCTGCTGTTATAAAAAGGTAATCAACACCTTCTGACCAATCAGAATCGAGAATTCAATCGCGGTGTGGTATAATATGTTATAATTCATGGAAATAGATTTGGCAAAAAAGTAGGGACCCTGAAGATATTAAATGAAAAATGAAATATAGCACAAATACTGTATGTATGATATGTGTGTGTGTGTGTGTGTGTGTGTGTGTGTGGTTTCGAAGGCAAGATTAGATTTAACCTGCTGCACTTCTCTCCTCTCAGCATCATGGGTCTGTACATGTCTGTGGTGCTGGTGATCGGCAAGTTTGTGCGCGAGTTCTTCAGCGGAATCTCACATACCATCATGTTCGAGGAGCTGCCTAATGTGGACCGCATCCTTAAACTCTGCACCGACATCTTCCTCGTCCGAGAAACCGGAGAGCTGGACCTGGAGGAAGACCTCTACTCCAAGCTCATTTTCCTCTACCGCTCTCCAGAGACCATGATCAAATGGACCAGGGAGAAGAACAAGTGAGGAGGAAAAGTGTAATGTCACGGACAAGGACACTCAGTGCATGAGGAGTTCCTAATCGACATGGAGAAGCACAAGGCTGGGGTTTTAACAGCTGGATGAGACGCCAGCTGAAATTGGCAACTAGCTGCATTTTGCAGTTCTTCGTCTCTCACATATACTGTACTTTATCAGGCGTAGTGTGGGAGAGATCACTGATCTGTAGCTAATTGTACATTATTAAGGGCTTTAATAGACATGATTACTTCCCATCATGCGTCACTGCAAAAGCAATCCTTCACAGCTGGGAGTGCATGAGCCCAGAGGGCCGTCCATCATGTTGATTGACAGGCTGGTCAACAAATCCCTGTGTGATTAAGATCAGAGTCTGAGGACTTGAGTTGATTTCCAACAGACCTTATTACCAAGTGCTTTATTTTCTGAGCAGCGAGAGGCAACGACTTCTGGTTTTGCAGAAGGCTGGAGCGACACACAGCAGCAATCACCCGACAATCTACACTTGCCTTATTTAGTTTGTACAAATAATTGCGTTTCCATTCATTCAATGTCTTTTCTCAGGAACACACACCGGTCATTTCTTCATGAGATGTCCTCTTTTCCATTGCGTATTAGAGCATCGGACTGGGCAAGTACTTTATCTCACGTGCAAACCCACAAAATTGAGCACGGTCCGTATGCACAAGCGTAAGATGGCAAAGAAAGAAGGAGGCAGTAAAAATGATTATGTGATGCTAATTAATGATTGTATGTGGTTGGTCGATGGCTATGGAGCATGAACTTTTTTATGATGTGCAAGTATTGGGAGATATCATATATGTCAGAAAGGTATAGGCCTATATGTGAAGATAATGACTCATTGCTTGTATGGAAGGGGTAAAGCAATATGAAAATTGATGCATTTATTTAAAAAAAAAGGGAGGGGGGTATACTGGGCTGATTTGTACATACAGTATATCAGTGGGAGTGTGTATTTATGCACAGGAAAGGGCTGTCTTTGCTTTTTTTCAAGAGGCAGCACTATGCAGTTTACAATTTTCGAGTTTTCTTCTAAGTTCGACCTCCACGTCCCAGTGTTCCTGCCACACACACACGGAGACACTAGAAGAATACTGGGAGAAGAGCATTAACGAAACCTACACATCCTCCTCACATTTCTGAACTATGCATTATTTAAAGCCATTGTAGCATGAGAGAATAATTACTATTTAAACATGAGGTGTTTTCATTACATCACATGTACATATGCTTTTACAGGGACAAAGAAATGTGAAGCTTTATGAGGTTTGCTCTGTAGCAGAATGTCAGGATGGAATAGAAGAGCTTAAGAAAAGCAATGACCTTCAAATAAAGCACATATCAGAAGGCCACATTTATTCTCCCTTTTACATTTTATTTGCACTCTGAAAGTACAAAATGATTTCTTTTGTTCTATTATTAACAGAAACTTGGAGCGTTTTGTCAAAAACTGAAGTAAATCTGTTTAACCTGATTGTTGCAGAGGAGGCAGAAGTATTGAGTTGTTACACTGTATTTGTAGTACTGATGCCATGTTGTACATCTTAAACACTCCTCTGCAACGCTGCCGCCCACTAATGCACTCATAAAGACCCAGTGGGGGGAAAAAAAACAGCAACAACAACTGCACTTGCATACAGTAATGATGGACTAAAGAGGGAAAAGGGCGGGAGTTCAACTCCTCACTCTACGGCCTCATCAAATATAAATAAGAACAAAAAATTTTAGGGCTCTTAGTGCACAGGATGTATACCGGAATACGTATAGGTGTTGAAATGGAAAACATTTCATGGATTTGTGTTATCAGCCTACTCCTGGTATGAAACTGAAGTACCGCTTTCTTCTCATCTTAATTTTCAAGCCACACAAGAGAAAGACCAGGTACTGTGCACCAACAAAGGTGTTTATTGCTGTGCATACACTAATCATCATCATCAGCATCATCAGAGGAATGTATTAGACACAGAGGAACCCCCCTTCACATCAGGATTGTTTCATATGATTCTACAGCCTCATGTTTTTGGTGATCTGAAAGGATAATAACTATTGGATATGAATTGTAGGAATTTCAAAGCACAGCTTTACTCCTAAAAGTCAAGCCAGGTTTCAGTGTTAAACAGCTGAACAGCGTTAAACATCACATCACGACTGTCATTGGTCTTGCTCTAAACAGAAAACACTGTGTCAGGATTTTAAAACGCAAAAATGACATCCTGATAGTTATTTCTAAAACTGTGCATTTTATCTAAGACCTCCTTTTGCCTAATGAATGCAGCTATACAGACATGAGAACTGATCCTAACTTTAGTTAGGAGTTAGGAGTTCTTCGCACTCTGACAGTGTAGGAAATCGTAACGTCATTGACAGACGAGTCAGCTCTTTGACTCTTTTAGGTGAACCGTGAGAGCCAACTTGCATATATATCATATCAATTTATCAGAATAATCTTCTTAATGCAGCACAGACAGGTACAACAGGTACAAAAAACATGAATGCACAAACACTTACTGTAGTCGTTAATGCATATTTGTAGTGCCTTGCTGATTAGATTAGATAGATATTGCAAAATGCATTGCTGACTAATGTTATTTTGTTAATTAGATGGTAGAGTAAGATTTCATAGAACAATTCTGGCAATAGTTAAGCAAAGAGGAACAATCACTGCTTAGAATATTGCAAACTTTGTATAGATAAAGTTTCGAAAAAAAAAAAAAAAAAAAGACTTTGGGAGTCGACTCATATTGGTGAGCCGAACCAAATAATCAGAGTCACTGAAAAGACCTGTCATTAATAGGAAATCAAGCTTAAATTTACATGTTCATTTTAAATAAAATTGGAAAGAAATGTTTAAAGTATTTGTCATTAATAATGGTAGCTCACTGGAAAGCTTGCTTAATTAAATATTACGCATTTCTAGCATTTGTGCGCAGTCATATTTTTTCTGATAGCTATACATTAAAGGGATAGTTGAGACTCGAGACTAACAAGACAAAAAGACATCAGTTAGCACTGGCCAAGTTCAAGAACACAATGAATAAGTTACTGTACACCACGTCATTTACATATGCCTGCATAAACCACGTCAACAATTTGATATTCACAATGATACAGGATACTGTACACATGACAATACATAGTAAGTAACATAGTAAATATAAGATGTACGTGATAAAAGAAATTTTGGTAAATAAACTAATAACATAAAAATAGCTTTTGTTATATTTTTATATTGATTGAAAGGAATACTCCAGTATTTTTTATTCTGATCTCTAGCTACTGTATATTTCCGCAGACCAAAATTTCTCTACTTTTCCCTGTCCTAGAAAACCTATTTACTGAAAACTCACTTATAACGGAATAAACATTTGCAACTATATAGCTGAAATTCAAAAACGACACCTGTTACACCTTAAAAATAAAGAATGTAGCATGAAACAGAAATGAAAGAAAGTCTTAGCAAAGCTGCTATGTCATTTTTAAAATTCATTTTCCAACATTTTAAAATATGGTAAAAAGTTACTGTTTACTTGTGCTTTCTCAGAGGTTTTGTGGTATCCGTAATGCTGTAACTGCAGCCTTTCTGTGCTTATAAGTCTAAGTTATTAGAGCATGAACACAAATTTTTATCTGTAAAAGTAGTCTTATCTCTGTGAGGAAATAAGAAAATAGAGCTTAATTGACAAACTTTAGACTGAAAAACTTGAGTGCTGTAGAAAAATAAGTATTTCACAATAACACGCTTACATTTTAAGTGAATTTCGAGTAAACGGGTTTTCTGTTTTGTTTTTTTTTCTTATTACAGGGAAATTTCTTGCTTGTGGTAATTATACATATGTTAGAGATTGAGAGATTGGGCTAACAATGCTGAAGTATTCCTTTCACATTACAGTGAGCTTCAAGAGTCTAGACACTCTGCACAGAAAACAAAGTCATTCATCAGGATTTGGAGGGAATGGGAAAGTCACAAAGTATATATACACCTATATGTTTTGTTACTCTCGTACACATTCTCTATAGAGAAATATATACTCTCTCTTCTCTTCTCCGTCACTCTCTTTCTCTCTACTGTGCACGTACTGTACGCACTTGGTGCATAAGTGCTGACGTTTCCCAGATTAACTTAACACAGTCCTCCTTCATACTCGTCCTCTTCCTCTGCAGCCGGCGCTCCTGGAGCGCCCTCTTGTGGAGCGCTGGGAGATTTCTTCTTCTTCCCCCCTCCTCCAGGTACTTTCAGAGAAATGGCCAGCTTTGCATACTGTCCATAGAGGCAGGACCAGAGCACTGTTGGTCATGTCTTGTGCATTACACATAATGTTTTTAAAGACTAAGTAAGCAGTAGAACACTTGGGGGTGTGTGATATAGAAACAATAACGTATTATAATGATTACATTAATATAAACCTGTGACCTGTTGCCTTGCAGCCAGTACTACTCTCAGAGAAAATGAATACCAATATACAATGCACAGTTCTGTTAAAGTCTTTTGTTTGTATATGAGATTACGGATGAATACACTCACGTCGTTGTCCATGTACTTGAGAAGAGGCGAGTTACACACACGAAACACCTCATCTTCATCTTGCTCGTCGTAACCCGCCAGTAACGTCTCCATTGCAGCACAGTCCTCGCTGCTGCTGAACCCAGGAAGACTAAGACAGGAAGCAGAGGTGCACAATTATAAGTATTCCCAAATACAGAACAGGAAGGAATATTCTTTGGAATAGAGGTACAGGTACAGGGAGAATGTGATCCCATGAATATGGACCAATCACATCTGTGAAAGTTAACACACAGCTTAATGATACACAGCTTCCTGACGCAACACTGACAGCAACGTTTCGTTATCTTCGAGAATAAGGACAACAGTGCCTTCTAGTGAGTGACACACAATGTTTACATTTTTAAGACTCTACAAATTTGAATTAAAGGTAATAACTATCACAGTTTTTAATAGCGATTTGCTAAATCGACCGTAGTGACTCTGTAGCTACGAAGTAGATCTAATATAACAGGGTTATGAAGCAGTTCATACCTGTAACTCTCTTTCACACACTTGTCCGCTGCTACAAAGTCGCCTCGATGGAGATGGACCAGCACTTGTGCTATGGTTTTCTACAGGCAGAACCACACGAAGCAGAGCAACAATTACAGGTAATAATAACACAAAGAAAATTATCTGTATACCTTGTACCTGCACTCATTGTCCATTTTATTAGATGCATCTACCATATCTACTGCATCTACTTGCATATATTATATATTTTTTATACCTATTAGAGTTGTTTTATTGCAACATAGTGTAATTACCATTCATATTGTTATCTACTCAATAGCTACTGCACATATTCACTGCCCATAACCTTGTTATTTGTTTACTGTATATATATTACATATTCAACCAGCACTTTGTTAATTTCCACAATGCTACTATTTGCACTTCTGGTAGACACTGAACTGCATTTCATTGCTGAGTATCTGTACTGTGCAATAGCAATTAAGTTCTATCTATCTATCTATCTATCTATCTATCTATCTATCTATCTAGATCACTTTGTATGTGACTGTAGATCATCTGTTGATGTTTATTATCAAATGGTAGTGTGTGTGGTGCTGACATGAGCTGGGGTTTAAACAATTCAAAGTCACTGCTGGATTGTCCAGCAATTACAAACAGCCATCCAACAGTGCTCCTGTGGTCAGAAAGTGACACTGATGAAGGGCCACCAATTTTGCAAGACAAACTCTAACTGTACAATTATATGCACCAACAAAGCAGGCATGTCTCATAACGTGATCAGTAAAATACAGTAAAATGTTTAAAAACGGCCCACACACTCACACGTCCATGTTAGTGTCAATACTGTCTAAAGGTGGTAAAAGGTGCTCTTTGATCTGAAGCATCTCATGGTCTATGCACTATTCCCTTCTCACACATAAAAGTGTACCTTAAAGCAAGTGGGGTAATTCTCAATCTCCTTGTACATGTTCTTCTCTTTCTGCAGAGAGACAGCTGCCTCATCCAGCCTGTGGAGCAGTGAGACAGGTATGACAGAAGACGAGATGTGCTGCATTATCTCTCAAAGTTAAGAGGCTAAAATTAGTCACAGACTCTGTGCCAGTCTTAATCGTTTACAGGAAAACGGCAAAGAGGACAGATGGAATGGAGCAGAGAACGGAAATGTGACTGTAGGTCAGACCGGGTCAGACTCACAGACGCCTGCACACACTGACCTGCGCAGTCGCACCAGAAGTCTGGACGCTTTTCCCAGCAGCTCTGCAGCCTGTCTGAGCCGGTCCTCATTCTACAAGTGGAGGACAAAAAGGACATTCATAAAGCTTGTGAAAGGACATTCATAAAGCTTGTGAAACGTTTGCGTTTTAAGGTTTGCCAAGTGATGCTAAATACCAATTATAATTAACAGTAGGAGCAAATATTATATATATATATATATATATATATATATATATATATATATATATATATATATATATATATATATATATAAAATTATCTTTATATAAAGACATAAATTTGGCAACACCCAGCATGAACTAAATATTTTTGCTATTATGAATAATACAAATGAGGGGGGACCCAAAAATTCCCTGAATTGTAAAAAAAAAAAAATAGTGTTATAAAACTTACAGCATTTCTCCTTTAATCCTTTTCAATATACTCTCCTTGTGATGCAATACACTTGTCCCAGTGTTTCTCCCATTCCTGGAAACATTTCCTGTAGTTATCTTTTGTCATCATTTATAGAGCCTCCTGCATTTTTTTTTTCTGGATTTCCTCCACGGTGGAGAATTTTTTCCCCTTGCCTAAGCACTTCAATATAAAATCGCTTAGGTGCGCCGAGTGGGGACGCCACACTCAAATTTACACTGAAGTGCTTAGGAGTCTACAGGGAAAGCATCAGGAAAAAACATCCGGAGAAGTGGTGCACCCAGCACTGGATCCTGCACCAGGACAATCCACCTGCACACACTGCGCTGTCAACCCAGGAGTTTTTAACCAGAAAAACTCACATCCACTGTATTCGCCAGATCTTGTTCTTTGTGACTTCTTTTTGTTTCCGAAATTAAAAATGAGACTGAAGGGGAAAAATTCCACCGTGCAAGAAATCCAGAATAAAAACACAGGAGGCTCTAGACATGATGACAAAAGATGACTACAGGATACGTAGGAACATTGAAACACTGGGACAAGTATATTGCATCACAAGAACAGTACTTTGAAGGGGACTACAGGAGAAATACTGTAAGTTTTATAACACTATATATATATATATATATATATATTTTTTTTTTTTTACAATTCCGGGAATTTTTGGGTCCCCCTCATATGATATCATATAGTGATATAGTGATATAGTGTAGAATTCTAACCACTGAACTGTCAAAATCTCTGACAACGAGATATGTAAGAAATCAAGTGTAATGTGGCACGCTATTACAGGAAAATAATCAACAATGGCATGGAGTCATGCAGCCTGATGTGAAGCAGAGTTACTGTTCTCACCCTGAAGTTGATTATTTTCCTATAACAGCACATCACATAAAACAACTGTTTCATTCCTCTTATACCACAGCAATTTGCCAATGATTACAATTTTTAATTTATTAAAGAACGACACATCACAATTTTTCCTGCTGTATTGTTACATTTAATGTTGTGGAATGTACGCAAAACAAGTTCGTTCCTGTTATCAATCACATTATGGCAGCTACAAACAGTCATTCCCTCGTCAGCTTCTCTTTTTCTCTACATTGAAGTGAATAAGACAAAAAAAATGCAGCTTTTCATGTTACTGAGAACCAGGAAAAGTGCAAACTGCTGGGTTCTGAAGACATTCCCATGGCACAAAACTTACTGACTGTTGCAAAGTGCTGACACTGGAGACTCCTTCCATAAATGTTTCATTACAGAAACTTCACCTTAGCAATAATTAGTCGTTTTTCTTTGTTCAATAGCACCACTTTCGTTATACATGTCTCTGTAAATGAGTTGTTACTACAGAAATCTATAGTCTAATGTATTAGAATGCATTAAAGTGCATTCATATAAACCTGTGATTTGAATTAACTTGACAGTATAACACTGTTTTATACGACAGTTTGTTCCAGTCCACCAATTTGATTGGTCGAGCTGCATTCCAAGGGTACTTATATTTAGTATAACCACACTGGGACGGTTCACTGTGTATATCAATCTGCTTTTCTGTGTTTCCCATGTAAAATTCCACTTCCTAGTTCGAAGCAGTTACTACAGTAGAGTTAGTGACATCATCAGCGGACATGGCAAATGATGCATTTTTCACGAATATAACTTTTGCCTTTAAATATGAAAGCTTGTCGGAAGAAGGGAAGCTAATTGCACCAGAAGCATCTTTAACGGGAATGTACAAATCAGTGTGAGCTAGCTAGTTCACGGGCTTGTAGCTTCTTTCGGATCTATTTTCACTAGCAGAGCAAAAATAAACAAAACATTTGGCCATATTGTGTCCGAAATGTCAGTTACTCTATATTAATTTCTTGCATATAGAATTGTTGTATAAAAGCAATATCGTGTTCGCAGTCGTGTGGTTATACTGAATACCTACACATCACTGCCGTCTTGATATTCACTATAACCGCACTCTTGCTCGTGCCATATTGCTTAGGTATAATGTGTCATCTTACCTCAAAAACAGATGCCGCTTTCTGATACAAGTCCACTGCTTTCTCCAGATCCACTGGTTCTATAAGTCTGTGAGAAAGCAACCTGGTAGTTAGGTACAGCCAAAACAGCTGGGAAATATACCATTAATTAATTATAATACAATTAAATAATAAGATTTGTTCATCACAAATTGTGCTTTTCTTAACTCAAGACATAATTTCCAGCCAACATATTGGAAGGCAATGGTGAATACATAATGGTGAAAATCTAATTTTTCACTTACCGTAACCATGTGACTATGTTTATTGCCTCGTTCCAGAGTCAAAATGGCACATGTATTCAGATATACAGTGTGTGTTTTTTTCATTTTTCTTATACAGACAGGACTATTTCATTAATTTCACAAGAAGGGGTGATGATTCAGATATGCGCTGCAGTATGCCTATTGCAACTGCTGGTCACAAGCTTCCAAAATTTGTTAGTTTGGTTATTCTCTTCACACCAAAATGTGACAAAAATCAAAATTTTGGTGTGTGTAAATTTCTATTTTTCATGCCACAGTGTAACCCAGTTTAATCATAAATCTCTTCTTCTGGATTTAGAGGCTAGGAAGTGATGATCGTCATGCTGTCACATACTTGCCGGCTCTGTCCAAAGCCATGCCTGCAGTTCCTGATGTTCCGTTCTCCACGTACATCACGCTGGCTTTCTCAATCAGTTCAACAGCCTCCGGGAGTCGCTTCATGTCCTGTAGAAACGACACATCTCCTCAGTTACACACACCTGTAACAGTGATTCAGTTCAAAATCTGGCTCAGTGATGTAATTAAATCCAAAAGCTGTTATGTTACAGTGGGTAGGCATGCCAGATTTATTAAACACCCTTACTTACATTAGTATTCACAGCTTTTTATCAGACCACATGTGATCCCAGACTAACAAATGAGAACTCACCTTCAGCATCATACCTGCTTGCTCAATTGCCCTGGAGTCAAAACAGAATTACAAAAATATACAATTTAACAGCATATAATAAATATTAATGACCACTTTAGTTCCAAATAAAGCATTTCTGAGCACTTACTTTGCAGCATGGAACAATCTGTTTATTAAAGTTAAGTAAAGAACATGGGTTGATGAAATTAGAACAGTTCACATTTTGTTTTGAAATAAGCTATTTATTTATCATGCTACTCGCCAGGCTGCTGTTTTGCTGGAGAGAACTGAAAGTGCCCGTACCGACGTGCTGACGTGGGTGAAGCAGCATAAAAGTGACGTGTTAAAATTCTCCATTTTAAGCATTTATTTCTAGAAAGTAGCAAAATTACCTGCCAATAGAATAAGAAAATGTAAAGAAAATGAAAATGTCTCAAAATAGCTTTAATAATCTTAGATTTGACTTATTGTAATCTTATAATAGGAAATACTAGATAAATTTGACTATATTCAAGATATTTTCACTTGGTAATATGTCAGTTTTGAATTATTTTATTTGCAATATATCAGAACAAACAGCTTAGCTGTGGTTCCTCATATAAACCAATAAAATGTTTAACAACATTAACATTAATTAAACTAATTAAATACCCGACTTCACCCAAGCTGGTCCCTTGCCAATTCCCACCCACCAGCCAGCTCTCCCCTGTCATACGGCAGCTACCAGCCAGGGAGGGTGAAGGCTAACAGGTGCTTCCTCCAAGCCACATCTTTTCATACTGCTGCATCATTGTGCTATCTGCCCTCTTCCACATACATAAGCTCACTCGCTTAGTGTCACTGTGATTGACAGGGGAGAGAGTATACGACCCCTTCCGCCCAGAGAGGACGGCCAGTTTTGCTCCCTTGGCTCCCGGCCATGGATGGCTGTAGCATTGTCGAGATTCAAACAATAGGGCAATGCTTTCCCAACAAAAATGTATTTTTATGAGACAAGGAATGCTCATGTTATAATCATAAATATAGCTCCCTTATTGTCTGGCTGGAGAATAAAGAGGAGCAGAATATACATTACTTACAGACAATAATGGTTATTATTTATGTTACAAAAGCTACTTCTCTTTAAGTTACAAAGACAAATGCGTCTTGTCATGTTACCAAGCATACCCAGAAGCCCTCTGTCCTAAAGACTTTCCCTATGTACTTAAAGGAAAACTTAGAAGTTTCTGCTTTACCTCTGACTTTAACAAAGTGCTGACACTGGAGACTCCTTGCAAAAATGCAAAATAAACATCTCCTCACAGAAGAATGATCAGCAATTACACATACTGTACACTATATGGCAAAAAATGTGTGGACACCTGACCATCACACCGATATGTGCTTTTTGAACATTCCATTCCATGTGTAGTCCCCCCTTTTGCTGTTATAATAACCTCCACTTTTCAGGAAAGTCTTTCCACTAGATTTTAGGATTTGCCCATTCAGCCACAAGAGCTTTAGTGAGGTCAGGCACTGATGTTGTGTGAGGAGGTCTGGGGTGCAGTCAGCGTTCCAGTTCATCCCAAACGTGTTCAGTGGGGTTGAGGTCAGGGCTCTGTGCAGGACACTCGAGTTCTTTCACATCAACCTTGGCATACCATGTCTTCATGGAGCTCGCATTGTGCACAGGGACACTGTCATGCTGGAACATGTTTGGGCCTCTTAGTTCCAGTGAAGGGAAATCTTAATTCTAGAGAATGCAAAGACATCCTACAGTATACAATTGTGTGCCTTCAACTTTGAGGCAACAGTTTGGGGAAGAACCATAGACGAGTGTGATGTTCAGGTGTCCACAAACATTTGGCCATGTAATGTAACCTGTTTATGAGGACCATCTGCCATACAAGTCCTTGTGTACGTTGTTACTATAGAAATGATAAATATTATCAGAACGAGTGCATTCATATAAACCTTGCAGCTGGCACTATTTTCAGAGCTGCTTTTAAAGAAAATTTATCAACACACATTCTGACCAATCAGAATTGAGAATTAAACAGCACTGTGGTATCTAATATTACACTACAGTTAGGCAGTGTGGTCACAGCCATGGAAAAAGGATACGCTTTGTTCTCTGTGTGGTACTCTGCCTCCTTCAGGTACGCATCCTTTGCTTGCTCGAACTGCTTAGCATTTTTGAAAGCCACAGCTGTGAGAAAGGAACGGCAACTTCATTTAGTCCAGTGATCCAAAACTAATAATCTAAACAAATAATTAAGGACATCGAGAACTACACAATTTAGAATTGTTCCTGCTCCCACACACGTGACTCAGCTTTCAGAGGCTTGACAATGATGTCGAATCGGAGGACACTGTGTGCACTTCCTGGTTGCTTTATTAGTACTACAGTGCTTTCTACTGTGCACCTTGCTGGACACAAATCTTTTTTTCATGCACAGTTTGACGTGTTTAAACCCCCAGAAATGCCTGATACACTCGAGATACCAACGAGAATGAACCACCACCCAAATAATATCTGATATCCTATGGTGGACCCTTTCCATTGGTGGATGAGGTAGAAGGAGGCTGACCTTGTGCTTAGAGACAGATGGACTACAGCAACCACTGAGCGTAGACACAAGGTCAGAGGCGTAGCTACAGGGCAGGCAAGTCAGGCCCCCGCATTCTGAGAGGGCCCCCGAGGGCTGATCCTTTAAATAATCAGAAATTTTCATCTTATAATGCAAAGCAACATCTCAGCAATCCCATTTATGGGGCGCTATCTCTTTTGAAGACTCGTTTATGCTCCTGCGCCACCCCTTCACACTCGAGTCGTGCAAGCTTTAAATCCTGAAAATGAAAAGGACATAGCCTACCTATCTGGCAGCCAGAAGCGCAAGACAAAACAAGAAGAGCAGGAAAAGAGGAAACTGGACAGCAGTATAAGTGATGGAGATAATGATGAATGAATTAAGGATAATTAAAGACAAACAAACCCACGTCTTTTTGTCCAATTTCAGCTTTATTTCACCTTATTATTTGCAAGATGAATTATTGGTAATAGTTAGCTAGGGTTAGCATGTTTTTGCGTAGTGTTAGCAGTTCTTAATGTGGGCTGAAATGTAATAGATGGTATCGGGAATGATGCACACAACACCGGCGGGTACCGACTGCCAAGTATCGGTATTGTGTCTCTCGCTCCTGCGAATCAATACTTTATGTTAATTAATACGTTAGTTAATATTAGTTAACATTAACTAACAATGAAAATACTTCTCACTGACGTTTGACTTCCTGTTTGTAAAACACAGCATGAAGCTGTAAAAAATAAACACATTATGTTTTGTTAGATGTGTTTTGACTACTTTTAAATGTACATTGTATAATTATATCTCTTGGTAACATGAAGACATAATAACAACAAAAAAGTGTCAGAAGGGCCCCATGTGTTTATTTTGACCAGGGCTCCTATATAATCTAGGTTCGCCTCTGCACATGGTGCTTGGACATTTAGTGTGTATGTCATCAGCTGTTATTATTTTGCTCACCAGCTTTGGCCATCTCAGACGCAGCTCCATCATAGTCCGGCTTCCACTTGGTCATGCTGGTCTTTAAGCTTCAGAAAAACACTGGAGATGTTAGACATGCCTTTGTCTGAATGACCTACACACATCATCTACTCCACAGCATCACTGTGACCACAAGAGCAACATCACTACAGCTGTCACCAGGGCAACCGCGAGCACTACACTGCGCATGCGCTACACCGATTATAACCTATACTAATGTTAGACAATGAGATTACAGTTACTGCACACACATGAATGACGTAAGATGCACCTGGATTCAGCAAGCTCGGTTAGTACACTGCTAACTGCTAACTGCTTATGACATTCAGGCTTGGTATAGAGCTATGAAATGATATAATTGTTCTTTTGTCACCATTTCTCCGCTTTGGCGATGTGTTCGTGTGCCTCGGTTATCTTCTGCGCTGCCATTTTGTGAAGAGGAAGCAGTGAAGGATGAAGAGCAGCGCAGGGAAGCAGGGCTCTGCTCACACAGCTCTGAGGGGATGAGCGCGCTCTCCTCACCACCCCAACCGCACTGGCTAACTACGGCAGCCCGAGAGGCCAAACTGCTGCAGTTTATTTACACATTTGCTTTGATATTATTAGTAGCACTTTAACCTAGATATAAAATATTTCATTAATATTTTTAATTAGGTTTGCATTGCCCCTAAGTGTTTGTAATGCTTGCAGACTCCACCATCTACTAATAAATATAAACAAACAAACAAACAAATAAATATCCTAAAGATAAGATATCACTTATACAATGTTTACATCTCTGTAGTTTGGGGTTTTATATTATATGTGGTCTCTAAAGTTTACACATTGCAAGATTCAAATAAATAAATAAATAAATAAATAAATGCTGCATGTCCTAAAGAAGTAATTCATATGTATCAGTATCATTTCTATAATATTTATATCTCTGTAGGTTTTATATTATATGTGGTCTCTAAAGTTTACACATTGCAAGATTCAAATAAACAAACAAACAAACAAACAAACAAATAAATAAATAAATGCTGCATGTCCTAAAGAAAGTAATTCATATGTATCAGTATCATTTCTATAATATTTATCTCTCTGTAGGTTGGAGTTTTATATTATATGTGTCTCTAAAGTTTACACATTACAAGATTCACATTAATAGATAGATAGATAGATAGATAGATAGATAGATAGATAGATAGATAGATAGATAAATGCTGCATGTCCTATAGAAAGTAATTCATATGTACCAGTATCATTTCTGTAATGTTTACATCTCTGTAGGTTGGGGTTTTATATTATATGTGTCTCTAAAGTTTACACATCGCAAGATTCACATTAATAGATAGATAGATAGATAGGTAAATGCTGCATGTCCTATAGAAAGTAATTCATATGTACCAGTATCATTTCTATAATGTTTACATCTATGTAGGTTGGGGTTTTATATTATATGTGTCTCTAAAGTTTACACATTGCAAGATTCATATAAAGAAAGAAAGACAGAAAGAAAGAAGTGCTGCATGTCCTAAAGAAAGTAATTCATATATACCAATATCATTTCTCTAATGTTTAAATCTCTGTAGACCCATAAAGGTGTTAACAGAAGGGAAGCTGCATTTTTTTCTTGCATCATATATTATTGCTATCATTACTAATATTTTAATCTAACTATGGATATTTCAGTAATATATGTTTTTTAATATTAGGTTGGGGTTTTATTATTATTGTTATTATATGTGTTTTTAAAGCTTACACATTGCACATCTATAGATAGATAGATAGATAGATAGATAGATAGATAGATGCTGTATGCCTTGAAGAAAGGTATTTATATTTGCAAATATCATTTATATAATGTTTAAATCTCTGTAGTCCCATAAATGTGTTAACAGTACAAATTGGTATTATTTTTCTTTTATATAATAAGGGAGAAATAAAGTTCTAAAGTTAAAAAATGTTATTTATGCATTTAATTCTCTCTTGTAAAAAAATCATAAATGATAGTTCTGAATATTAATTACTTTCTTTATATAATAAGGGAGAAATAACGGGTTTTTTTAAGCCATTGGGAAATTTAGAATTCAGAAAAAACGGGATAATACACGTGCAAAAGACTCTTTTTGGTGAGTGTGTTTTGAAAATCATTTCTGTCTTGGACCCAATAAACAGATGATTATTTGACAAAAAATAAAAAATAAAAATAAAAATAAAATAAAAATTAAAAAAAAGCCTTGGTAATTATTTCCCACCCATATTTTGAATGATCCTGCTTCCTGAGTTTGGATTGGCTGATAGCCCTAATCTCGTGCAGCTCACTGACCCAATCAGTGGTGAGTTTACTAGTATTTATCCAATCCTGTTACATTAGGTGGGAATAGTCGCAATACGGGTTGGACAAACATGTAACGGGACGCGAAACGGGACGGAACCGGAAGTCGCGATGACGTAACGGCAGTTCTCCTCTACCTAACACCAGACAACCGCGAAGAGGAAAAAACTTTGTTTAACTCGACGGAAGGGCCGCTAAAAAGTTGATTAAAGTGCTGCCACATGATGGCGGTCCAGTCCTAAACCGAGCCCGGGTCACAGATGTGGAGTTAGGGATGAACTCGAGGTGTGAAATCCAGCGGAGGCCCGGCGGCGGCGGCAGCGGCTTCAGCAGCAGCAGCGGCGGCTTCAGCGGCAGCCCCGTCACCGGCTCCCCCGCTCTGGGAGCGCAGTCGCGCCGCAGGAAGATGGCTCCCAGACCGGCGGATTATAAACTCCAGATCATCATCATCGGCTCCCGCGGTGTGGGAAAGACCAGCCTGATGGAGAGGTTCACTGATGACACCTTCTGTGAGGCTTGTAAATCTACCGTGGGTAAGAAACTAACAGCTCCTCCTGGATGTGATCTCAGAGCTGTTTTTATTCCTCAGAGTTAGCCAGAGTGCTGCTGGCTCATAGCTGAACACTGTGTTTACTGGCTGTGTTCACATGTTAAACCCTTTTACACAAGGTTTACTTCAGCCAGCAAGCTTCATCTACACTCCTCATCTCACTTAAAAAAAAACATCTTTTATTCTACCAGCAGCCTTTAGAAGTAATCTGAGAAGTCAACAGCACAGGTTAGGTCATCAGGTCACTGGGGTTTCTCCCCACACACACACACACACACACACACACACACACACACACACACATGATCTGAGCCATGGAGTTGTGCAAACCTGAAATTAACTACCATCCAGACTGTTCATGAGTCTGCAAGCTAGGGCTGGGCGATATGACCACATCACATCAGTATCGCGATATATTCATATCACGATATGTCACAAGATCAATATCAATATCACCGTCACATGACCCAGCCCTAGCTGGTAGTTATTACAGCAATCTTCTCAAGTGTAACTTTATCTGAGTAAAATAAAACATAACTGTAACAAAGAGCTGATTAGTCATTAAACATGTGTTTAGACTGTTTTTAAGGTTCATTTTCACAAATTTTCATTAACGTTGTCTGCTTTGGTGTTATATAAGAATATGTATATACAAGATTAATAATCTCTGAATGTACAGTTTTAATAGTAGTAAATAATAATAATAATGTGTTGTTTGTGATTTGATAGTAAAACTGTGTTGATGAAAATCACTTCCACAAGATGTGATGTTTTAGCTCGATGATGATGATTATTATTATTAGTAGTAGTAGTAGTAGTGGTAGTAATATTAGTATTATTGATTATTATATGATTATTATATATTATTGATTGATTATTAAGATCAAAACGTTGAATATATATATATATAGTGAAGGTCAAATTTTAGTAAATATACATATACATGCATACATATATATAAAATTTCCAGATATGTCCAGATAAGCAACTAACCTGACGGAATGGTCGCCATAGTTGCCATTTAATGCTTGAATATTAATGATTAGTTTATAAATAAGACAATCTGACGTGGTTATGTTTAGTTTCGAAGTGATGCTTCACGTTACCGCTTTAAACCAGTGCCATAGAACCTAAACAGAGACGTGTTTTTAATTTGACGCAGTGAAAATACTTTTCATACATACAGTCGTCTTTTAAGATTGTTTTTCAGCGTCGCCTTTTGTAAAGCGAGCCAGTTCACTAATCAGACCAGTGAGGGTAAATAACATGAGAAACGTATTAAAAAAAAAAAAATCTTCGGTCTAGTCCTGTAGCTAGTCTGTGATGTGATGAGGTCTGGGCTCCTTCAGCTAATGATTGGATAAAATGCACCAGAGGATCCGCTATAGGAGCAGAGCATGTTTGTGTCCAGAAAACTGGAGTCGAGGAACTACAGCTAGTTTTTAACCCCATGTCTTTATCAGCTCTGCTACAGTGTTTGTTTGAAGTGCTCTATTCGATCTATTGAAATAATTTACTGGGTCCTCATCTGGTCCATGGGCCACCAGTTGACGACTCCTGGTACATGTATTAACGCACATTTAATAGAACAGTCTACAATCATAATCATAAAAGTCTGAGAATTACTATAAATCATGAAAAATTATATTTGGAATGGACAAACGCAAACTCAGTATTTTATACACTAAGCATGAGCTTTGTGTTTATTGCGTCAGTCACGGGATCAGCATAATAACACATTGCTGATGCTTTATTTGTCTGTGATGACCCAGTCAGACATAAATGTTATTTAGGGATTTTCCCAAAGCTCATACACAAAATATATCAGTCTGAAACCCGACACTGAACCGTGTCCCTCACATGCTCAGGCCTTCAGATCAGATCAGCAGTCAGCGGAACCGAGTTCCCAAAATAGTCCGACTTTCACAGGCAGCTGTTACGGCACTCAGATTGGCCTCCATTTTCTGCACCGTCACCCTTGTAAAACACGGCGTGCAGGCTTCTATCTCACAAAACACACCAGCAGGAGTGCTTCAGCGTTAGCACACACACTGCTGATAATGAACTCTTCACCTCCACATTTTAATGGCTAATACACTGTTAACATTGACCTTTGTGGTCATTCTGATCAGATTTTGAATGTGTGGGAAAGAGTTAGTTAATCAAGCCCTTTATAAACCTTTCTAGGGATCCTGAAAGTTTTACATTTGAATTTAAAAACTCATGACAGTCTACTAATCTAATCCCATATTAAGCAGTGCTCCAAAACATCCCAAAGTTGATAATTTTCCTACAAAAGCACATCTTGAAGCATTATGGAATGTTTATTAATGTTACTATTCACGTTATAGCAGCTATAAACTGTCACTAACCCTCACCAGCTTCTTGCTATTTTTTTCTCTTCAATAAGAAAAAAATGAAGCTTGTTGCTGGGAAAATACAAAGTGCAAACTTCTAACGCTGACACTGGAGACTCCTTCCAAACATGCTAAATAAACATCTCCTCACAGAAAACATCACCATATCAACAATTATGCTGTTTTTTTTATTAGGTTTAGATTATGTGCAGCGTTTGTCATACAAGTCCTTGTGAATTAGCTGTTAGTATAGAAACAGAGCAAATTAATTTAATCCTGTGATTTGAATTACAGCCAGCGCGATTGTCAGAGCAGCTGTTATAGAAAATCAATCAACACTGTCTGACCAATCAGATTTGAGAATTCAGCAGTTTGTTTCACAGCGAATAACGTTCAAATCGGCTTTCTGCTTTCATGCCAGTGTCATACGTTCTGGCAATTTATTTGCCACATTTTTTAAATATTTATTTCTTTCTCTCTCTCTCTGTCTGTCTGTGTCCCATTTTCTTCTCGTCTGTCTGTCTGCTCATGAAGGTGTGGATTTTAAAATCAAAACGGTGGAGCTCAGAGGAAAGAAGATCAGGTTACAGATCTGGTAAGTGGACAGGATGCACTCCGTCTTTATCACTGACTCGCCCTGACTGTGTCACTTCCTGTGTCTCAGAGGCACAAGACGGACAGACGTGCGCCCCCAGCCGGGAAGTCTAACACACAATTTCCCCCCTCCTTCTCTCAGGGTCATGCTGACAGACTAATTCCAGCATCAGGATAATGCAGAAGTTGAGGCATTTTTATAGCCAGCTGAATGTTAGTAGTAGTGCATGTCTGAGTATCATAATTCTTCTGTTTCAAAATGTGTTAGTGTTACAAGAGTAACGGTGTTGCGGTTTGTTGGTATGATGATATACCATGATAGAAAATTTGAGATACTTGTATTTAACTTTTAACATTTAACTATGCTGCCTTTTTTTTTTTTAAAAAGCTATTTGTTGATCCTATTGGTGGTTTTCCTTTCATGTCAGTAATACAAGTGTAAAGATCATCTTTTTTTCCTTTTCTTTCATTCTTTCTTTCTTTCTTTTTTAAAAAAATAAACATATTACAGTATATACCAGGGGTGGATGAGGGAATACCCCAGTGTACTTGCCAAGTCCCATGTTTTGGTTAGCAGATTAAGTGCATTAATACATGCTTGCTTGCTGAAGATAAGTTTGCAGCCCACATGACTAATTAGCTTGAGTCTGATGACTCACATTAACCTGTTACGTTCACTGACGTCTCTTTGTATCTTCCTCTCCGCATTTCTCCTCTCTGAATGGCTTTATTTCCTCTCTTCTCTGTTGCTTTTAACCTCAGTCTGTCTCTGCTTCAGTTCCAGTTCTAACCCATTAGATTTTATCATTTCAAATACCAGCTCATTCTGCTTTCCTGTCTTTTTTTTAAGAGAACATTTTGAGTTGTTAAAGGAATCGGGAAGCTCTGAGATCTATGTTTTCAGTATGTTATATTGGGAGGGATTGATGGGGGTCCCTGGAGGACTAGTGGTTAGGGTTCGATTCCCAGCCAGGGAACCGACTCCAGTAACTGGGGCTGCGCTCAACAGCGCGCTCTCACTGCCGGTCCCAAGCCCATATAAAATTGGGGAGGGTTGCATTAGGAAGGGCATCTGGCGTAAAAACTGTGCCAAATCAAATACGCAGACCAGTGATCCGCTGTAGCGACCCCTAACAGGAGCAGCCGAAAGAGGAACAACATCATATTGGGAGGGATTGAGCTGTTGTAAAAATGACTAGGTATGAGCTTGATCATTGCACTGCCTTTATATTTGAGCTTCAGTGCAAATCTGCCTCGTTAAAGATTTTATACACCTAAGATTAAAAACTTCTGGTGTTTATGAAAACATCTTTTTTTTTCCCTAAAGCTCAAGCCTGTGTAGTCATGCCACATAAAAACAAACCTGACAGATGTCACTGTGGCTGAATTATGGAAAAACGCCCAAAAATTGTGATAAATTGTCAGCGATTTTCTGCCAGGAATATTCTCTGGCACTTCTACTTTAAGAAAGCATGAATATATTTTTACCGAAATCATGTGGAGATGTATTTATTTAGGCGCCTTCCTAACCTTAGCTTGTCTTTCGGGCCGGTAAAGATCACATTGGTTAAGGAGCCAGTTTAACAAACACTGTGGTATAGATGTCTAAAAATGTCTCACTAGCTAAGCGTGATTTCCTCACACAGCAAATTTCAGCCTTTACTCAAGTTGTTTCATTAGATATGTGCTCTAGTGGAGTGGATCTAAACCTGAACCATTCAGTTTGTAATCAAACACCAGCTGTCAAAATAGCTGAGTTCTCCTGCACCATCACATCATCATCATCATCATCATCAGAATCAAAACAGAGAAGAGCTCTTACACACACTGTACAAATGACAGCAGACAAAGATTTAAACTGTTTAAGTGACCGAATCAAAAGACAAGGGATTTAACCAACTGATGTATTCGGTTATTTAATTCCCCACCGGTGTTAGCGTGAACAGAGAATCGGTCGCGTGAAGAGACGATGATGAGGCTCGTGTTTAAAAGCCACGAGTGACTTTTACATCAGGTGATGAGACAGAGATGCTGCTGATGCTGATAATCAAAGTGAGAACTCATTTCTCATTGTAAACTTGTCATTCTTTCAAACTTGTAATGTTTTTAGTGTAAATGTCGAGGTAGGCGGGGTGTCATTCAGTGGAATCGAAATGAAACCTTTAAATGCGATTTTCTCCGTTTTCACTTTTTGGGGGTAACCAGAGTTTAAAATGCTAGAAGGAACGTCTAGCAGAAAGACTAGACATATAGAAGGAAAGACTAGACAATACAGACTAGACTAGATCGGTCCAAAAGTCTGAGAGCGCTAGTGAAAATGCTTCTATTTTGCGTTCTTTTCAAATTTAATACAATTTTCATTACAAAATATATTATTGAAAACAACTTGAGTGAAAAGTAGAATCTTTGAAATATTTACATGAATTTCAGAGCTTAGTATTCGTTATGTCCTCTTTTTTTTTTGCTTTAATGACAGAGTGTACTCGAGCTGGCATGGACTCCACAAGTTTGTATAAAACCTGATGATCCATTTTAGATCAAAATCCATCAGTGTGTCGTCTGAACACATGCTTCAACAGAAGAGATCAGGCATGAGGAAAAATCTGAGCATTTTTACCAAGCAGTTAACATGATCAATGTCACACATTTGCTTACATTTAAATACAGACCTGGAAATAGTGCAGAATCTTGAATATTAAATATTGAAGATATTGAACCTATGCTTTAAATATTTCAGAATTCTAAAACCTTTTGGTTATTTTCAGTTTTAAATGAGAAGAAAAAAAAATCCCAGATTTTCAGTGTGGTCTCAGACATTTAGACTCATCTGTATATATTAGAAAATGGCACGGTTTGACTACTCATTAGAAAGGACTGGACCAGTTACTGTAGCATGATGGGTAAGAAATGCCGCTAGTTGACGAAACGTTAAAAGGTTTACATGCATCTCACTACCCCTTACCTCATACTCCTTAATATGTCTCAGTCCATCCATCTATCCCTCCATCCCTCCAGCTGTTTATTCTAATCTCTGACCCTCACTCTTTACTAATCCCACTTCCCTCTCTATATGTCTTCTGTTTGTGTCACATATCTACTGACATCCAGCTACCCAGCATCCTCGGCTCCACCCCTGTTCACCTTAACATGCCATCACTGCCATGTGACGCCTCACCTATCCCTCTCAGTGACATCATATCCTGTTTATTGCGACCAGGCTAGGGTGGATAAGGTACAGTAAAAGCACAGGTTGTCATTTTTAAATCTAGTAAAAGAGCAACTGATTTCTAATGGACTTATTAATATTATTATAGCGTGATTTTTTTATTTTTTTTTTAATTTTTTTTACATTTTTCATCAGGTAAGTCTAATGCAAATGAATCCCTCAGATTTAATGCTTTAATTACATAAACATTGCATGCAGATAATCTCACTAACCGCTGATGAAATCTGCTTCCAATGCTAATGCACGTCCATGCATGCGACTAACACTCAGCATTGTGTAGTTTAGAAATCATTGTATTCTGGTGCTTCAGTTAGTGCGTTATCTCCGAGCGGTGTATTATGGAGCTGTTTCATATTGATGCAGTAAGGAAGTGATTATTATATTTTGAGATGCCGTAATGTAGTGGTGTCTTTTTTTTAGGGACACCGCTGGTCAGGAGAGATTCAACAGCATCACCTCAGCCTATTACCGAGGCGCTAAGGGCATCATAGTGGTATATGATATCACCAAACAGGAAACCTTTGAAGACCTGCCCAAATGGATGAAAATGATCGACAAGGTAGTGTAAGCATTGCTAACTATAACCACATGATGAGCTACAGAATCAGTCTAAATGCAGCTTGACGGTCGGCCATGTTCTTTACTGGTGCATTGGTTATACTTCTGACATTTTTAAAGGGAAATATTACACACAAATTGGTTACTTTAATACATAACATACAGTGTTTTTATTTTCTTATCTATTATTAATGGAAGATTTTACTCAGATGATACTCAACTATTTAAGAATACAATGTTAGCTGAAATCCTTGTATGAAATATACATTTATATCTGTTCACATAACATTAATCTTTTTTTGATTCACTGATGATGTGGGTTTCATTTAAATGGTACAAATTACACGTATAGAGATGGAGTGATATAAGCAACATTTTATACTACAACATTATTCAAAATGTATCATATCAGTATTTATCGTTTTATCATATATACGGTTTTTTTATAGAAATGCGATCTAAAAATGACTAGCGCATGACTCGTTTGATTTGAAGGAGGTTTTTATAAACTTGATTTGATCTTGGATCATTTTATTTGCATTAGTTTAGAAAGACGTGATATTCTTTAAAAAATGTGATTTGAGAATGTTGTTTTCATAAAAGGCTAAATATAAACAGTTCTTGTTAGTGGACCTTCGGATCCTAATGTAGGTTTTTATGTAATGCTTGTCATATAGTCAAGTTGTAGAATTATTGGCACCCTTGGTAAAGATGAGTAGGAAAAGGTTATGGAAAATGGCTTTGTGGTTAATTAACTTGATCTCACACTTAAAATATGAGAGAAGTCTTAAGCTTTAATTTTACGTAAATTTATTCTAATAAAAAATAAAATTTTAGATATATACACACAGAACAAGCAATCTGAGACCACTCACTCCTCAGTACAAAATCTCTCCACATCCTCTACAAGTCCTCTCTTCAGCTCACCTCACAGGGATTCAGTCAAGGGACTGAGATGATCCTGTCAAAAGCTTGATTCTGTGAGTGAATTTGGATGTATGTTTTGGATGATTGTCCTTCTGGAAGATCCAACCAGAGCATACTTGTTACTCATTGGCAGAGGCAGCCAGATTTTCATTTAAAATCTCCTGGTACTTCATGTAGTCCACTGTGTCATGTGTGCTAACAAGGTTCCCAGGATCTTTGGAGTTAAAACGGACCACAACATCACAGATCCTCCACCATATCCTTCAGCAGTGGGGATTAGTGCTTTTTTTTTTCTTCTGCATACTCATCCTTCTGTTTTCCAGTTTTTTTTTTCCCCCAGATAGCCTTTAAGAATGCCTTTGACAAAAGAAGAACATACTGAAACCATTATCATGGCTGGATCGGGAAGATTGCGTTGGGCATGCAATTACATGCAATAACACCAGATGTGTTAACACGAGTTCATCATGAGTGGGAGAGACGACTCCGTGTGTGCTTACAAAGAAATGGCAGTCATGTAGAGGACGTAGAGGCAGTTTTGTAAATAAAGTTACATTTTGCTAAAAAGTATTAATTAATTAGCACAAAGACATTGTTCATAACCTTTTATGCCCATCTTTCCTACGGGTGCCAATAATTCTGGAACGCTAGACGTTAAAGTTTTAGTGATATACAATGAAATGTACCGTTCGATTTGCGTGTTCTACAGTACGCATCAGAGGACGCTGAGCTCCTATTGGTCGGGAACAAGCTGGACTGTGAGGCCGACCGCGTCATTGGACGACAACAGGCCGAGAGGGTGAGTGTGTCTCACAAGCTCCGTGTAACGCAGTGCTGTTTTTAACACACCCTGGCTGAGGAGTGGAATTCATGACACCATTTTATGAGCCATTGGTGAGCCCTTGTAGACTTCAGGAGCAGAACTTAGCACGAAGGCACCGTGATTTGTGCAATCTTCTATCCAAACAGCGAAGAGAAATTGCACTTAAGCTGTGAATAATTGTAGACAGACGCACTGAGATATTTTCCGAATATATCATTTGATTTGGCTCGTCTGTGTGACAGCCAGTTTTAGAAAAGTGCTTTCCTTACTACACCCTCCTTTCAGTGTTATGATGTAGGAGGTGAGGGGAAGTCAGAAAGGGCATGGTTTTTTATAAAAAAAGAAAAAAAAACTGTAATGGATCCAAAGCTATCTTTATTTCTTCAGGGTGTATTTTATACTAAGTATGCTTTGCTCGTATTTTTTTTTTATTTTTTTTTATTTTTTTTTATTTATTTTTTTTTTATTAAACTTGAATTCAGGTTACTGGCATTAGCATGGAATTTGTATTTCCCTCTTGCTTCAAGTCAAGATCATTTATTAAAAAACTCTACAAAAAATGATTTGTAATCACGGGTGCAGACGTGGCAAAGTATTTCAGCGATCCACATCGAGTACTTGGGGAAAAAAAATACTGTAGCAGAACTGATCAACATAAGGGAAAAAACTAGCTGTGAATGATCTGTAGCAGATCATCTGTTGTGGTTTATCCAGTCGTATACTTTTATGTAAATGATTTAGCTGAAGGCAGCTCATCAGAGCAGACACCAGCTACAGGGCTAGAGACATTAGATCAGAAAGGGGAGAGTGTTCACAGATTTTCATCAGTTTTTTTTTTTTCTTTTTATTTACTCTCCCTGGTCTGATCTGGCTTTGGTGAACATGGCTTGTTGACAATGACAATGAAAACCGAATGTTTAAAGACATAGACAGAGAAGAACTGATTTATTCTCCCTGTTTCAAATCCAGAAAAGATATCTCATCTGTTTAGGGTCTGTAGCACTAGTCGAACTCTGAACCACTCTGAATCGTCTTAGCCATAAACTAATTAATGGTTAAGCATTAAATAGTAACTGTTGCCACTGCTCAGTGCTGTTAGTTGCTTGTTCGGACATTTTGTAAGCTGGAAATCTCTCTCTTCTCTCCCGATTGGCAGTTTGCCTCACGGATATCAGGGATGCGATTCTGCGAGGCCAGCGCCAAGGACAACTTCAATGTGGATGAGATCTTTCTCAAGCTAGTGGATGATATTTTGAGCAAGGTCAGTATTGTTCTATTTTAACTCTGTCTTTTAACACAAAGTTACTGATGTATACAGCCTAAGATGATTATGCACATCAGTCCGGTCAGTGTTGGGGTGTTATTTATTTATTTAACAAAGTGATTTTTTTTTTTAAATACAAATTCCTAATGCCATCAACTTTAGGTGAAAGTGGATATTTGCATAGTGCTAAGTGATCGCTCAGCTCGGGTTACTGTCTGTGTGGAGGTTTAGATGGGTTTTCTCCAGGTTCTCCAGTTTCCTCTTTAAAAAAAAAAATGCTGGCAAGTGGAATCGACTATGCTGGATTGCCCCTAGGTGTGGATGAGTGTGTGGATGAGTGTGTGAATGAGTGCCCTGCGATGATGTGGTGTCCCATCCGGTGTGAACTCACCTGCCTCGCACTCCTCGGATATGCTCCGCATCCACCGCAACCCTGACCAGGATAAAGAGCTAATTGATGATGAATGAATGAAAAATAATTAGTTGCTAACAATGCCATGGGACTTCCACTCATTTCATGGTCACTGCTTTGTAAATTAACTTATCAGTGAAATGTAATTATGTTTGTGCTGAACGTTTGATGTTTTGACAAGTGTGAAGTCTGTTACTCAATTTGAGTCCAGTCCAGAAAATCCGTTTCTGGTCCATTTGAAAACGGTCTCGTGTTTGCTTCAGTGGAACAAAATGCGACAGCACCATGTGTACAAGTGAGCTGTTCCTGGATTAGTCATCCAATAACATTACTGGCTAGACTCATTACTTCCTGTTTCAGATTCTACAATAGCAGAGAAAAACCTAGGTATTATGTATGACACAAAGATATAGCACAAGTAGCCATAAGAATAATGCTTCATTATTTTTACATACGAATTTTTACAAACAGACTTTGCCCTGTTGACCAAAAACACTAAAATAAAAAGGAAGTCGAAATGGGGGGGGGGAACTCATTTCTCTTGAATGAGACTGGTGAATTCAATAAAAATTTGTTTACATTTGAATAACTGTTTTTGATAGAGGGCATTTCAGTCCTACAGCAGATTATATAATATGTGCCGTCTATGTTCCTTGTTTCTGCAGATGCCTCTGGAAATGCCCAGTAGAGAACTCTCCAACAGCGTCCTTTCCCTTCAGCCCGAGCCTGAAGTGCCCCCAGAACTGCCGCCTCCTCGCATGCGCTGCTGCTGAGCCTCATCTCGGTCCTCCTGCTCCAGAAAAACCCCACCGTCTCCTATCAGCCCCTGCACTTCCAGCGACTGACCACCAGGGGGTGGAATGCCCCTGAGTGCACTGAGGCCTTCCTACCTGCAGGGAGCTGTGGACTCCAGGGCATGTGCAGTGGGAGGGCAGTTCCAGGAGCAAAAACATTCAGAATAATTCACCACATTTAGACTTTGTCTCTGTACAATACCGCTGTAAGATATCTAACTACATGAAATCCAGACTGACCAACCGACTTGTCCTGCTCTGACCGTCTAGTTGCATACACACTTACAAATAGAGCATCACACACACACACACACATATATATAATATCCCCAGTTCAGTATAAGGAGGGAAAAAAAAGATTTCTCAAGCTTCTTCACTCTTTTTAAGAACTCTTCATCTGTGTAGCATCTCAGTGATCAAGTGCACGCTCATGACCTCAAGAGTGTACGTCTTGTATTGATTTAAAGCTGGGCCAGTCACGAGCAAGTCAGATCAGACTTCCCGAATCAAACAGCTCCTCTTTTCTCCTGAGTGATTTACCATCCAGTAAAGAGTTTCGTTTAGGAGTAGCATGCACGATCCCT
This sequence comes from Pangasianodon gigas, assembly GCA_022758105.1. Classification (NCBI taxonomy): domain Eukaryota; kingdom Metazoa; phylum Chordata; class Actinopteri; order Siluriformes; family Pangasiidae; genus Pangasianodon; species Pangasianodon gigas. The sequence continues at coordinate 13,995,663 of CM040474.1, forward strand.
CGGCTACACTAGGGTTTTCTCCTTTTTCAGCTACAGCATTTACAATTACGTTTACATTTATGGCACTTGGCAGATGCCCTTGTCCAGAGCGACTTACAGCAGCAGTCAAACCAAATGCAAATAAATGTAATTCACTGGAGGAGAAAGGATAGGTGAACTTTAATTTGGGAATTCACAAGCCTCGGTCTTCAGTTGAAAGCAATTGAAGGCAGGATTGTGCGCTCTTCAGTGGAAAAAAATGGAGGAGCTGCTTATTATTAAGGAGCAGTAAAAAAAAAAAAAAAAAAAAAAAAAAAAAAAAAAAAAAAAAAAAAAAAAAAAAAAAAAAAAAAAAAAAAAAAAAAAAAAAAAAAAAAAAAAAAAAAAAAAAAAAAAAAAAAAAGCTCCTTTCTTACTGTTGCCTGGTGCACACCTATAAAACAATTCCCATCTCATCCACTGACATACACTAGCACTTTTTTGGTACAGTTCTGTTTTTTTTTTCACCCTCTTTCTGCCTGCTAGGATTTTCTAGCAAATATGGCAAATCTATAAATGTACCAGACACCAGAGCTTCCAATTCTGGTTGTTTTCTGATAGGAGATGGTGGTCAGACTTAGAGCCTCGGTCTATCAGTATTCCTGTTCGTCATGTTCTTGCACTACAATCCGCACTTGTAGCTGAGATTTTCCAGGGCAGGCTGCGTACAGAAAACTCTGAAGCACTAACGCATTATATAGTTCACTACCAGTGCCATTTCTGCGACTTTTGAATCAATAGACACTAAATTACAGAGGGTTTTATAGAGGGTGCTAAAAGAACTGGAACATTTATACCTAAAGGGCTACACGGAAAAAAAAACAAGCTGCGTAGATGACATTAAATAGCGACAACAAGAACACAGACCTTTGTTCCTGACTAAATGTCACGTAAATGGATATTAGGGGCTGTATTGTAAAAAGGACTGTTGAATGATGAAATTTAAATGCTGCACCTCGTTCTGGAGCATCTTATTTTGTTGTCACTGCAGATATTGCCATGGGAACACACACATTTACACAAATAGCTATTATACTCGCGTCACGCCATGAGTCGGTGGTGTCATGTCGGTCTGCCAAGATGCTGTGGATTATTTGAATTGATTGTCTTCATAACACGGCTCAACAGTTTTTGTGTTCTAGTCTTCTAGGCCTCCTGTAATCACTAATTAACAAAAGGCACAATAATTTATGATGTGGACAAAAATGGAGCTGTATTTTTTTTTTTTTTTTTTTTTTTGAGTGCTCCTGATTTGATCTGAGTGCTCATAATCATACACAGAGATTTCGAGGTGTTAATATGTATTCACATTCAGATTCGCATTAAACGAAATACCCCATAACTGCATAAAGAACTAATGTGGCAGCTTTGGTTCTTATTCTGAGAAACAGGTGTGTGTTTGTGTACTGAACGTCTAACCCTCGTGTAGCAGCGCAGGAGTTTTCACACAGCTCCAAGCTCATGTATTTCATTTTCATATTTAATATAATTTCTAACAACAGCTTTGTAAACTTTTATAAACCAATCTAAAACTTGCAGTATTTCTCATGGTTCCTGACATTTTTAGGGAATGTGTACTAACCTGAAGGTTGTTTGCTAATTTTTTTTTTTTTTTGGTGAACGTGCCAGCTTTGTTGATGAAGGGCCTTTATTTATCACTAAGTGCTTTTTACTTGACTTATTATGTGCATAATTGTTTTTACTTCTGTTTTCCTTTGTTTGTATTCTGGATTCTTGAAAGACGATGAGTCAGATTTACTAAGCTTTTGCTAGAATTGTTTTCTGTCTCTATTCTCAAGTTCTTTTGCCTGTTTTTTTTTTTTCCAAGAGAAATTGGAATTGTTGATTTTCTTTCTTTTCTTGGATGTTTGAAGCTCCATTTTTGAGCTTTTTAAGTCAAATTCTCTCCTTTTTTATACGTGTCAGTATTGCTGCAGAAATGCTAGTAATCATACTTGGTAAATCTGTCACATGGTTTTCTCTTGTGTTATTGAACATGAACATGAACATGTCATGGCCCATAAAAATATTTCATCCCACTGTGAGGATTTCTTTAGTGAAGTAGCAATAACTGCTGCCTTTACAAATGTCCATTTTGTATAGAGTAACCTTATGTTAATTTTCATCACCTATAGGACTATTTTAGAATTTATGATACAGAACTTATAAAAAAAAAATTCAATAAAAAGTGGAAAAAAGTGAAATGGACCTCACTTAGATGTTGAGGTGAGGAAGAGTACTTTGTAATCTGAGTTTAGGTATTTGAAACAGTTTGGCATGTTTAAACATTTTTGTGATATTTATAACTCGTGGTGTTCTTGAACTAATGAAGTGCAAATAAAAAAAATATATTTATTACCTCTATGAGCAAGGTTTTTTTTTTCTTTTTATTTTCTGTTTTAAGGCTGTTCAGGAATTCAATATCTCCTTCAAGCCATTAGATGGCGATGTCAGATTATGCTTGATTCAGTATTGTTTCCAACAGGTGCTACTTTTTTCACGTAACCTACATCACACAAGTGGCCAGTTGCAGCAAAAAGAATGAGAGTAAAGCATTTTCAATAGAAACTCAATAGAAGGCCTTTCATCATGTGAAAATCCTTGCATAGATTTAACACTAAAATGCTGACGCTCTACTTCTGCTTGGAGCTTTCTGAACTTGCGACTTACTTTCTGTTCATGTAGATCCCACATGGATACCCTCAAGATTTGCACTTTCCCTGTTCATGGCCAAGACTCACCCTCATGTCAGTAGATAATCACACGTGTAGTGTCGACTTGTACCTAAGAACTGCTGCTGTAATCATACAAATTGTCACAATATACTCGTACTGAACATTATTTCAACACGTGTAATACTGTTTGACTTTACAGTATACAGTTGTGAAAGAGTATTCGTGTATTATCACACTACTGGGTGTCACCCAGACCAGGATGGGTTTCCTTTTGAGCCTGGTTCCTCTTAAGGTTTCTTCCTCATGTCCTCTCAGGGAGTTTTTCCTTGCCGCTGTCACCTCTGGCTTGCTCATTAGGGATCTAAATTTACATCTGGATTTCTTTAAAGCTGCTTTGTGAGAATGTTTACTGTTAAACATGCTGTATGAATACAACTGAATTGAAATTAAATTTAAATACACAACAACTGGAGGTGACTGTATTGACGTATTGACAATTTAAATGTCAAAAATATTTTTTTAAATTTTGCGTGTTTACGTTCAGTATTGGATATGTTTAATATGTATGCTTATTTATGTATGATATTGGAAAGAACAAGGCTTTATCTTAGTTACACGTACACTCCTGGGCAAAAAAAAAGAAAAAAATGGGCCAAGCCCAAAATGACAAACATTAAGCTTTTAATGGTTTTAACAACAAATCGTTGGTCAGAAAATGAGCAAGAATTAACACACTCCTGAGAGCTCCTGTGTCTCCATTTGCTGGTTTACTTTTGCTGCAGTGAACTGTTTTATTTGGGGAAAAGCTACAAACAGGGAAATTCACTTCTATAGTCTTCTTGTACGCAAAGGTCAAATCATGATAATGATTAAAATGTTTGATGTAAAATTCAAACTAACACATGTCTGGGTGTACAAAATTTTCCAAAAATATCTTCTGGGATGTTTTTTTTTTCTTAAAAGATTAGTCATTATTTGGTTTTCTGCCACACCTGATGCAGCTCATCAAGGGCCACAAGCCTTTAACATTTAAAGAAATCTAAGGGAAAAGCTCCCATACTAACTTCCTTTATCTATCTGTTTCATTCTTGCTAATTTCCTGACCGTTGATTTGTTCTTAAGACAATTAAAAGCTTAATATTTTGCCATTTTGGGTTTGGCCCATATTTTTGCCCAGAAGTGTACATTACAGTGGAGTGAAATTCTTTCTTCGCATATCCCAGCTTGTTAGGAAGTTGGGGTCAGAGCACAGGGTCAGCCATGATATGGTGCAGATAGGGTTAAGGGCGTTGGTCAAGGGTTCAACAGTGGCAGCTTGGCAGTGTTGGGGCTTGAACCAACCTTCTGATCAGTAACACAGAGCCTTAACCACTGATCCACCACTGCCCAATTTGCTTTAGTACATTACTGGAACTGTTTTTTTTTTTTTTTTTTTACTTTAAAATCTTCACTAGAGCCACTTTTGAAAACCACTTCCCAGTTTTCGAGTCTGTATCTAAAGCTGGTGGAAGTGGTAAAGTGCTTCAGTCAGAATTTTACAGGACAGTGGATTTGCATTGAGAGATGCTGGATTTGCATGAGGACATGAGGACAACCCTGAGCAACACACCTGTTACCAAGGTAACAGGGGGCATGGCTAGACTCCACCTGCTCACTTTGTTTATTCCTATTGGCTTTACTGACTTCAGTTGTGGGGGTATGGAGGCTTAGTGTTCAGCACTGTTGCCTCGCACCACCGGGGGTTGGGGGTTTGAATCCTCCTGCCCTGTGTGTGCGGAGTTTGCATGTTCTCCCTGTGCTTTGGGGCTTTCCTCCAGGTGCTCTGGTTTCCTCCCCCAGTCCAAAGACATGCGTTGTAGGCTGACTGGCATTTCCAAATTGTCCATAGTGTGTGAGTGTGTGTGCGATTGTGGCCTGTGATGGACCTGCACCCCATCCCGGGTGTCCCCTGCCTTGTGCCCTGAGTCCCCTGGGATAGGCTCCAGGCTCCCCTGTGACCATGCATAGGATAAGCGGTACAGAGAATGGATGGATGGATGGATGGATGGATTGATGGATGGACTTCAGTTGTTATTAATTCACTGCAAAATGCTAGCAGACATTTCTGTCCTATTCTAATAGAGCTAAATACATGAGCTTCTGCTGCAATAAATAGTGCATCAGAGTAGGTAGTGTAATAGTTTGGGATCATTCTTGGTCTCAGAGAGAGGGAATTCATATCCGAGTAAGTGTGTGAGAGAGATAAAGTGATTTATAACCCCGTTACTATGCCGAAGCTAAGCGCGAGGGGAGTGTACAGTGGCGCATGCGCACTGCGCGGTTCACGGCACCGGGCGTCACACCGCAGCGGCTGCAGATTTTTTTTTTTTCCCCGTCAGATAGAAGACGATCAGCAGGAGAAACGGAGAGCGAGACGGCAGGAGGGCCCAGGAGATCGAAAGCAGAGGATGGGTTAAGTGGAAGCTGTCTGAAAAGGGAAGGACGGACACAGCCTATTGATCTCGCATTTCCGGGCTGCAGATGCAGTTGTGCCTCGCGCGCGTACCATTTGTTGCTGTTTGCTGAAAAGCAGGGATTAATGGGATTCTACTAAGAGATCTGTGTGCTTCTTTCTCTCTCTTCCCTCGACGATGGATGAGCGGAACTGAGTGAGAGTTGGGCATGAGTTAGAAGTGATGAGAGAGACGGGTGAAGAGTGCCGCGTTGCTGGTGCCGTGTGCGCGCTCGGTTCGGATCGCTCCGGGGTTGTTTTCCGCTCGCTGTTATGATGGAAAGCGCTGATGGCTCGAGCAGCGACACCAAACCGCAAAGCCAGCCGCTGGAGAAGAAGAGGTTAAACCGAGCACCGTCTCCGGCCAGACCTTTCCTGAAGGATGGCCACTCCAGAGCTCTTAAATCCACCGCGCTTACACCAAAATCTCCTAAACTCAACAAGCAGCAGCAGCCCGCGGCGTCCTTCACTCCACACAGCCGCGCTGTGAGACGCGCCGCGACCGGAGCGAAGGACAAACCGGCGCCGGTGAAAAGCGCCGCCAAATCCTCAGCGACTAAAAAGGCCTCAAAGGTCACGCAGGCGAAACCGGTCGGGAAAGCGGCGGACACCGTTAGTCGCCTTGCAAAAAGCGGAAAGGGGAAGCTGATACCTCTGTCGCGCGCTCCTCTGGCCCACGGTTCCGACTCGCCGGTGCGCGTTCCCACGGGGCGCCTTGCTCAGACAGACAGCAGCTCGGATCTGTCCGACTGTCCCTCCGAGCCGCTGTCCGACGAGCAGCGCCTCGCTCAGGCCGCCAGCAGCGATGCCGAGTCAGGAGCCGGATCCGGATCCAGTGAGCGCGGACACGCGGCTGCAGATGAAGCCGCGGACCCCGGGGCTGTGGGGGCCTCCGGCGCTGTGGGGGCCTCCGGTGGAGCGCGACTGCACGGCCAGAGAGCGGACATCACCGCGGCTCAGGCACAAGATTCACCTGCGCGAGAGAAACCCAAACCGGAAAAACACACCGAGAGCGCGCAGCTCAAACCAGAGGCCGGCAAAGAGCTGGCAGAGGAGGATTTATTACGGGAAATTGAAGAGCTTCGCTCAGAAAACGACTACCTCAAGGTAATCAGAGTCTCCAGAAACATCGACCGCCTTCTGTCTGTTTAAGGGATTTCTTTTACAGTGTTTTATCAGACCTCTCAGTGTATTATATCCAGTCCCTCTTTTAGACTATGGTTCAATCCCAAATCACACCATAGCTTGCAAACCATGATTTCATACCCGAAGGTGCATTTATACTGTAGAGGTCAAATCTAGAACTCTTGGGAGTCCTTCGGTTGTCCCTCTAAGGCACAGGTTCCCAATCCTGGTCCTATGAAGCATCCATCACATGGGCTTTACTCCATCAGGTCAAGCTTGACTAGAAAGGTCCTTTAGGGTTCTTATTAAAATCTGAACTTTGTGCCAATGTCTTGTGACCTTTGTGACAAATCTGAATGTTGTAGGGTTCTACATTGAACCTTTACGTGTACCAAGTGTTCCCTGGTCCTGCACATTTGAGGGTTTTTCCTGCTCTAAAACACACTTAATTAGTGATTATTTGAATAAGATGAGTTGAAATGTGCAGGACATGGCATACTCCAGGACCAGGGAACACCTAGCCTAATGGTTCAGTGTAGAACCCCACAACATTCAGATGTGTCAGAAGGTCAGAAGACATCTGCAGAACGTTCAGATTTTAATAAGAACCCTAAAGGACCTTTCTAGTCATATCTCAGTTTGACCTGATGGAGTAAAGCCCATGTGATGGATGTCTCCGAGGACTCGTTTCAACACTTGACACCTGAGAAAGCATCACTTGTTCTTCTAATCTCACTCAGACACCTTCTCCATATGTCTTAAATCTTCTTAACGGCTTCTTCAACACTTTTTGTCAGCTGACTATATATTTTTTTCTAGTTGTGTACAACTGGAGTCTATTACTACATGAATGAACTACAGAACTGGGATTTCCAAAACCACAAATTTTATATATTATCTTGTTACACTTGGGGTGTAACCATATATTTCCACAAACCATGTTCAGATCTCATAATAATAATAATAATATGAAATGATACAGTCATCGTCAGTTCAGAATGTAAGAGTGTGTCCTCCGCAGTGAGAGTTCTCCCTTGTGCTTATGCTAATGTCTGATCAGTTGTGGATATGTAACCCGCCCAGCTGAGATAAGCAACAACTGAATTTAATTCCTCAGATTGTATCACGGTATCACAGACAGTATTTCCATAATGTTATTACTGCTCCCGGTCGGCCTGCGAGAGCAGTGTGATAATCGGCTATAGCACCGTAACGCTTGTTTCCTCTCAGGAGCCAGTCAGTTGGGTTTTTGTGGCTATCTTGCCAGATGTGCCAGATGTGTCTCCCACTCTAAAGATATCGTTCTCTGTATATCACTCTGTATTTTTGTCTCTTCTTTTTTCTTTTTGTTTTCTACATTTCTATTATGCCTCAAGTATAAACATATTCATTAGGGTCCAATTTAAAAAACAAACAAACATGTTTTTGACTAATAAGTACATTTTTAATGGTTTTGGTAAATAATGGAATAAGACGGTTCATGTTGGTGGACTTTTTGACCCTACTGTATATATTGTGCTGAGTACAGTACTGCCATGTTTGTTCGGATCGTATGCAGACTCAGAGAATATGGCGAGATCATGTGATCCTGCTACGCTGTCCTCCGTCGTAGTGTGAAGGTCGTGTACGAAATTCTGGAAGCACTAATGTACATAATCAATGCTATTTATTCTGTACCAAGGATGTATCGTACCAAGTACTGTCTGATTTTATTTATTGAAGTCTTTTAATCTACACATGTCTACAGCAATGTTTTATTATTTTTATTCATTTGTTCATTTATTTATTTGAGCTGGTTGAGATGCAGTAAACAGTGATAGTAGGTAAACAATAATAACAAAACAGTCTGAGATTTCAGGATTCTCACTGTGCTTCTGATGGCTGATTCAGATTCTGTGTCTAATGATGCTTTTGACTGATGATTCAGATTCTAACAATGCTTCCCATTGCTGATTCAGATTCTAACAATGCTTCCCATTGTTGATTCAGTTTCAGAATCTAATGATGCTTCTGATTGCTGATTCAGTTTCTGATACTGTTGATGCTTCTGATTGCTGATTCAGTTTCTGATACTGTTGATGCTTCTGATTGCTGATTCAGATTTTGATTCTATTGATGCTTCTGATTGCTGATTCAGATTTTGATTCTATTGATGCTTCTGATTGCTGATTCAGATTCTGATACTGTTGATGCTTCTGATTGCTGATTCAGATTCTGATTCTACTGATGCTTCTGACTGCTGATTCAGATTCCAACAATGCCTCGCATTGCTGATTCAGATATTGATTCTATTGATGCTTCTGATTGCTGACTCAGATTCCAACAATGATTCCCATTGCTGATTCAGATTCTGATTCTAATTCAGATTTTGATTTGAATAACATTTCTGATTGCTGATTAGGACTCTTCTGCTGATTCAGATTCTGACTCTAATGATCCTTTTGAATACTGATTCACATTGTAATGCTGATTCAGATTCTGATTCACTGTCATCACACTATCTGGTGTCACCCAGAAGTGAATGGCTCCCCTTTTGAGTCTGGTTCCACTTAAGGTTTCATCCTCATGTTGTCTCAAGGAGTTTTTCCGTGCCACTGCTGCCTCTGGCTTGGTGATTAGGGATCTAAATCTCCATCCAGCTTTCTGTAAAGCTGCTTTGTGACAATGTCAATTATTAAAAGCGCTATGTAAATAAAATAGAATTGAATTGAATTGATGCTTTAGATTCTTCTGCAGATTCAGAATTTGATTCTAATGAAGGATTTGATTACTGATTCAGATTCTAATGCTGATTCAGATAGTAATAATGCTTTCGATTGCAGATTCAGATTCTAATGCTAATTTCAATTCTTATTTCAATCATTTTAATTCTAATCCTGATTCCATTGCTAGTTTGCACTGAAACTGTTGGCTGTATCTCAGGCTGGTTAGACTCAGTTTCTTTGAACCTACTGTTTTGGATTGTACAGGGTACAGTGCTAGTGTATTTCACATGTTCATCTGCAGTATGTACAGTGTGTGACCCTGATCATGTGACCTTGTCCTCCACAGTCCTGATAAGGTCATGTACTATATTTTGGAAGCACTGGATCTGATTCTGATTCATGTTCATTCAGTTCTGATCTGAACTTTGGCTCTGATTCTTACTTGTGATTCTTTGCACTTGTCTCAGGATGAAGTGGATGAGCTGCGTGCTGAGATGGAGGAGATCAGGGACAGCTACCTGGAAGAGGAGGTGTATCAGCTGCAGGAGCTGCGCAGGGAGCTGGACCGCTCCAACAAGAACTGCCGCATCCTTCAATACCGGCTGCGCAAGGCAGAGCAGAAAAGCCTGCGAGTGGCCCAGACTGGCCATGTGGATGGAGAACTGCTCCGTAACCTAGAGCAGGACCTGAAGGTATGTGTGCGTGTGTATGTGTGTTATCCATTCATAGTTATTTGAAGAACATGGACGTAGTTATAAAAGTATGTGTGCCACTTTAATGTATTCTTTCATAATCTGTCTCCAAAATCCTTCACATGTTCCTCTGTCTGAGTGCAGGTTGCCAAAGACGTGTCGGTGCGTCTACACAATGAGCTGGAAAGCGTGGAGGACAAGCGCACACGAGCAGAGGACGAGAACGAGATGCTCAGGCAGAAGATCATTGAGGTGGAGATTTCCAAGCAGGCTCTGCACAACGAGCTGGAGAGGGCTAAAGAGGTACAGCGAGTTTGGTTTCTTCTACTGGTCTGAGAACACTTTTTAGCCCGGCTGATGTAAGCTTGCTTTTGCTCAGAGAGCTTCAGGAAATTCAGTATTCGGTGCCACAGCACTGTGGAATTCTCAGATCTGTTCAGAAGGTGTAGATTAATATTCTACAACAGCAGGGACTTGTATGGCAAATGCCCCATATAAATAGATTTTTTTTTTAAATGACGTAAATGTTGATATGGTGAATTTCTGTATAAAAAGATTTCGATTTATTTAGCATGTCTGGAAGGAGTCTCCAGTGTCATTTCCTTTAAGGTTTTCGTCATGGGAAAGTTTTCAGGAAGGAGAACTTTGCGGTTTCTCAGTAACATAATAAGCTGCAAAGCTGCATTTTATTCACTTGTTAGCTGTGAGGGAGAAAAAAGAGAGGCTCGTGCTGCTATAATGTAAGTGATAAAGGGAACTAACTTGTTTTGTGGATGTTCCACAACATTAAATGTAACTATAAACAGATAAAAATATGATGTGTCATTCTTTAATAAAAAGAAATGTTAGCATGGGGTATAAGAGATATAAAACACTTTTGGATGTGCTGTGATAGGAAAATAATCAATTTCAGGGTGGTAACTGCCCTTGGCTGTGGATTATTTTCATATAATAGCATACATGGTCATGTTTTACTCCCTACTTATATTATAGTGCATTTCATTACACTGAGATATGCACTTTATATTTAAGCTAAGGTTTGGGTAAGCAGCTAGTGTAAGGCATCCATACGGTACGTGCTCTGCTTGTAATGAGATGACACAGAATTAATCCAGGGCTTGTGATGGAAGCCTAAGCCGATTATAAGGGGTTAAAATGTGTCATAATATGACTCAACCCTCTACAAAACCTTTACTATGATGATGATGATTTCCCCCTTTTTAATGGGAACTTGCTGTTAAAACACAGCCGCTTTGTTTAATCGTACACAGAACTGATCTGTCCTGATCATACATCTGATTGTAAACGGTGTGTAAGATGGGATATTTTATTACACTGTTTGAAGAAAGGTACTGTACAGGTGTCCTTTTGTTCCCTTTTTTGCGGTACAACGGATGTTCCCACCCAAGTGATCAGCATTTGTACAGATTTTTTTAGAGTGCAGGCAAGACAGAAAACGAATAGACAGAACTGTGCAGATTTTATTTTGAACCAGAATGACCTTTGAACCTGAATGCTGCGAACATGATTCAGTATGATCCCCTTATCCATTTTGTAGATGCAATACACGTTCAAAGTTGGTATGTCAACCTACAAATTACAAAATTCTGCTAAAACTGCATCTGTCAAAGCTAGGATTGATTTGGCTGGAAATTTTTCAAAGCAACAGCCCAATAATCTCATTGATCTGCTGAGACATTTGACATTGTTTTCCCTGAGGACACTGCGTATTACTGTGGATTTCCAGTTAGTGCTTTATACTGCTGTGGTTGTAATATTTATAGCACATCTGTTCAACATGTTCATTATTCATATAAGTTGGTAGTGTTTTTATATATAAACATTCAACATACAGCATATATAAACAGGACAGGTACATAACTGAAGCATAAGACTATCTGTATATCAGTATAGTTCGGAAGTCGGAAGTCATAATCCAAATTCCAATCAAAAATTTTTTGATTCTGGACTCTTTTGGGGTTTTATTGGTTTCTGATCAAATAAAGTTTTAAGCTTTTATAATATACAGTATAATTAAAGAATAAAACATTTGCTAGTAAGTAAATATTGGTTAAAAGATCTTAAAGATAGGGTTGTGTGTGCTACTTTTAAAGAAAGTGGTGTTTATCTGTGGAAGATTTGATCTTCAATGTCAGATTTGCATGTGTGCATTTGCATTGTGTGTATCTGCGTGTGCAAGTGCTGTTTTGCACTTTGTGTGTCTGTATGTGTGTATGTTAGCACTATTAACCAAAAAAAAAGACATATTGCAAACTTTAAGGTTCTTTCCCCCCAGATAAAGTTTTGGAAAGTGGGTAGCATTGCAGCCTCACAGCACTAGGGTCCCCAGTTTGATCCTGAGCTCCGGTTACTGTCCATTTAGAGTTCTGGAGTTTGCAAGTTCTCTCCAAGTCTGTGTCTCCATGTCCAGGTTCTCCATTTTTTTTTCATAGAACATGATGCTAAGTTGATTGGCTATGTTATATTGCCCAAGGTGTGAATGTGTGTGTGAATGTGTGTGCACCCTGTGATGGACTGCTGTCCCATTCAGGGTGTGTCCCTGTCTCACACCCAGTGTTCTTGGCACAGGCTCAAGATCCACTAACCCTGATCAGGATAAAGCGGTTACTGAAGATAAATGAATAAATGAAATGTTTGGGGTAGAAAGATAATTTTGCTAACATTGGAAAGCTGATCACTTCCTGTGTAAACAATAAAGTTTATGCCCTCAACAAAAAAGTGATTGTAGAACTAAAAAAAGAGGAGAGAACTCGAGCTGGAGTTGTGAGCAGCTTTTGCTTTCTACCAGATGGGCAGATCCCTCCACTAAAGAGTATTTGGTAGGAGATAGGGAAGTAGTGTGTGTAGAAAGAGAGAGATGGGAATTTAAAGGAAGTTGACTACGAAGAAGGTGGGGCTTCGGATGTGGTCTTTCTCCCAAACGTCACTTTTGGTTCAAAGTGGCTGAACATGGTGGAGGAGAACATCTATAATATTGGACAAAAATGACAGAATTGTGGTGTTTGGTGTTGATAAGAGGATACAATTGTGGTGCGGTATCTATGTAGTGTGCAGTAATTATTGCGAGGTGGTTTTGTGTGTGTGTGTGTGTGTGTGTGATCTGCATAAACAGTCCACTGCAGGGTTGCTCTATACCCGGCACTCACATTTATCTTGACAGACAGACCGACTGAGCCTGACCTCAGGAAACACACAAACATACTGATAGCAAGTGGTAGACATATGAACCCCTACTCCTCTTCCATCTCCACTTCTCCTCTTTCTCTCTGAGTCTGCCCCAGAAAGCAACTCTTTTTTCCCCTTCTGCCTTTTCTTCACTTTGCTCTCTGCTTTGCCCCAGAAAACAGCCAGCTCTGGCTCTCCACCATTCATCATGGGACTGCTTCTATCTTTGCATCCCTCCATCCCTCCATCCCTCCATCCGTCCTTTCTTCATCCCTCTGCCAGAGTCACAGAGCATGAAAACAGATGTGTACAGACTACCCATGATACACCATATGTCTCCAGTGGTGATTAATTTACTGCCCTAAATAGACGACGGCTGCATGCAGTACTGCATGGAGCTTATTAGATGTGAATATTAGATCTCAGCCAGTATTAGAACACGGAGAAAACCAAACATTAATCTACTCTGCAAAACATACATGCAAAACATTTGCAAAATATGGCGGGCGAAGTTAAACTCTTCAAATCTATTCATTCGAATAACCAAACTCTCGACCATGTCAACATTTTTACCACTTAAAGCCTTGCTGTCTGAAATGACATGCATCTCCTTTAATAAAAGCTGTGAATGATTGATAATGTGGCTCATCTCTAAAGACAAATTGCTCTTTTCTCACCCCTAGTCATTAACTGTTTACCTTTAATGCAGTAGGAAATTGGAACTGCGGTTCGGACGTTGTAGATGAGTACACAGTCTGAGAGTTGCCTCATTCTTACTGAGTATCAGTAACAAGATGGAATGTGGTTCATCCAGGCCAACTTGCCATTTCTGCTCTGAGATCCTTTATCAGTAACAATAACACCTTCACGAATCAAGTGGGTTTGATTCAGTAGGTTGAAACCTCATATCAGGTTTCAGTTCATGATACTGTTTTTGTTGAATTCTGACTTTGCATAGATTAGATATATATGCGCCTGAATAATGTTTATGTTGGGTTTCTGGTTGGAATGAGATGCAAAGGGCCGTGTGGTCAGAACACATTTAGGGTTACTGGCTAAATATATCTGTCACATTGAATGTCAAGGCTGGGTAACTCAACCTCAGTCCTAACTGACTGCAGTTCTGCAAAATTGTACTTTTTCCTGCTGCTGATTTAGCCCCTACAAGGCCTGTTCATTTACTGATAGATTTAAGTGTAGGCCTGGGAGTAGAGAAAACAACACAGGTCAGTGTCAGTGTCAGTGATGTACATCTATCCATCTATCCATTCTCTGTACCGGGAGCCTGAAGCCTATCCCTGAGGACTCAGGGCACAAGGCAGGGGACATCCTGGACAGGGTGCCAACCTATTGCAGGGCACAATCACACACACACTCACATTCACACACTATGGACAATTTGGAAATGCCAATCGGCCTACAACACATGTTTTTGGACTGGGGGAGGAAACCGGAGTACCCGGAGGAAACCCCCGGAGCACGAGGAGAACATGCAAACTGCCCCCGAGGTGCAAGGCAACAGTGCTGACCACTAAACCACCATGCCCCCCCATCGATCCCCCTACATTTCAGAAAGCTAGGAGCACCAGCATTAACGTAAAAATCAGAAGCAACACTGTGGGATTCTAGCACAACACAAATTAGTTCTAAATAAAGTCTCATATAATAGAACAACACTTATTATTCCTTAGCCTTATTTATGTAGGCTGTGCTACTGAGTAGCTGATTTCTTAAAGCTGCTCCCACAATCATCACTATCACCAGCAGATTTAAAAAGTTTATTTATTTTTTTAAAATTAATGTATTAATTTTTTATATTTTTATGAATCTTTTAGCATCATTATTATTTTGATACAAAATTTATCGAATTTATCGGTTTATCGAATTCATACCAAATTTGGTCAGCAGGATGTAAATTGTGAAGGAAATATTGAACAGTGCCATGGCTAGGGGATAAATTATCATTTGCTCAAATAGGAAGTATGGAATAATTCCACTGTACTTCATGCAGTATGGCGCAAATTTCAAATGTAAGCTCAATGATGGGGCATAATCACATGCACATACTAATAGTGATTCATTGTCGTAGCACCACCACCTGTCAACAGGTGGTAAGGTTAATAAACCAAGCTTTTTAATACACTTCCTAGATAGATTGCCAGATTCAAATCAAATCTGGTCAGCATGATGTCAAGATACCCATGATGCTAAATTGTTGTGTCAAATTTTCGATATTTTTAACAGTGTCGCCATGGAGAGGCAATCAGTTGACATGTCACGCCACACAAACAGGAAGTGTGGCATAATTCTACTGTACATTTTGTAATGTTTGTTGAGTGATGCAGCATAATAACCACCATGAACCACATAATCCACATGCCAATACTGGTACATGAAACAACCAATGCTGTGCCTTCAGTGCTTGGGCCCGCTAATCGCTGCTTGGAGCTATGTTCAGTTCTGTTTTTTATTCGTGTACATTCTCTTCATTTGTTTTCTAATCTACATGTGTCCACAAACATGGCAAATTGATAATCAAAACTTGCTAGATTGACCCAATCGTGTGTGTGTGTGTAATGTGTGTGTGAGAGAAGAAAAAAAAAAGAGTGTGCGGGCACACTCAAAAGATAGTAAAGTGGCCTGCTGGGAAAATTCCTGAACTTCCCGATGGCCAGTCCACATCTGAATTATCCTTCAAACTACATTATTAAATTTAAAAGTTATTTCATTTTAAACTGTTGTTTTTTTTAAATTATTGTTATTACAACAATGGGCAGGTTGTAGATCCAGTATACACTCTATTACCAGTATATCTGCAGAATGGTTTATGTTGTTTTATTGTCAGGATCCTTCCATGTGTATAAAAATATTTGTGTTTGAACCTTAAGATCGTGACAGCATAGGTATCATGTTTGTGCAATCACTGTCTTTATGGCATTAAAGAGATTAGCTCAGAAATGCACATGACGCACAAGGGCCAAAAAACTGGAGGTGCCAGTTGGCCACAATCAGCTAACTAGCATTGTTCACTATCAGCCATGTTACAGTGTTTAGTAAAAATATACAATAGCAGTAATAAAGGGGTATTCAAGTGTTTTTCAACCAAATCTCTATGTTCCATACTTGTAATGTATGTGTGATTACTATGTACATAATGGTGGTAGTAGCATTAGCCGTACATCTCCTGGGTTTCCAATTTGCGTTACTGTCTATGTGGAGTTTGGTATGTTTGTCTCAGTGTCTGCGCAGGTTTTGACAGGGTTCTTCGGTTACCTCCTACCTCCAAAAACATGCCAGTTGGTGGATTGGCTGGGTGAGAATGAGCATAAATGTGTGTGTTCATGGTGCAATGGACTGCTGTCCCATCCAGTGTGTATCCTCGCGTCATGCCCAGTGTATCTGGGATAGGCTATGGATCCACCACAATGCTGAATATGCACTACATTCAACGTCTAGGCTCTGATTCCTCTGATTGCCACAGTGTTATTTGTAACAAATCCTGATCCACTGATCTCTGAGATGACCTTTCTAGTAGCAGTAGATCCTAACTGTCTGACTACACCTCTAGCTGTAGCACTGGCACCAAGATGAGCATTAATCCAACAGAGCAGATTGTTATAAAACCTCTTGGCATGTTCAGTTTTCACAGGGGAGGAGAGGAGAAAGCTGAGGGAGAGAGGAATGGAGAAAGAGAAGGTGTGTACAAGGACGAGCAAGGGGGGGATCACAGAGAGAAGGAACATCTCATTGGTTTATATATCTCCCTGGCTGTGATATGGCATTGGCTTCTAGAGATTCTTGTAAACACAGCACAAGCACCATGTGTATTTGCCATATTTGCACTGTAGGTCTGATAAACATAGGCACACTGTCTCATTCAGTCCACATTGTTCATTCTGTTCCCTACATCAAAACAGGTACCGTATAAATCCATATAATTGTATACACAGTTACCTTCATCTTGTTACCCATGAACAGTGTTGCAGTGCTGATAGTAATGTTCATAGACCAGTGCAATATTCTTTCAGAGCAGCACAAAATATGAAGAAATCGAGCCTGCTACTGAAATACACCCAGCAATACACACACACTCCATATGCCATAGCTGGTGCTTTAGGATTAAATGAATCTCATTGACCTAGTTACTGTCTTTTGTCTGTCTTCACCAAAGGAATGAGGGTGGAACAGAAAGAACTACACTGAAATGCTGTGCATTGTTGTTAATTGAAAACATACCTTGTTTAATTGGGGAACATTGCTGTGAATTCTCATTGGCAAGAGATGAAATGAAACTCCCCAAAATATACATGTATCTGTATCTGTTTGCGTGATCGTGCATGATAGTGTGTGTTAGTTTTTGTCTTCAAAGGATCCTTTGAATGTAGACTTGCCTGAGAGTAACAGTCAAAAAACTATTCAAAATATTGCATTCATATGCAGGGAGTGAGTGGGAGTGTGGATTGCATTGCTGCCTATCAGCTCCAGGGTTCTGTTTTGATCCTGAGCTCAGGTTCTTCCTGTGAGATCCCTGGTTTCCAACCCCATCCTGGGGTTCTCTGGTTTCCTCCCACCTCCCAAAACCGTGCCAGTAGGTGGATTAGTGACACTAAATCTCCCTTAGGTGTGAATGAACGTGTGAATGTGTGTGCGTGGTGCCCTACGATGGACTTGCGTCCCATTCGGGGTGTGTTCTCACCTCACGCTCAGCGTTCTTGGGATAGGTTCTGGATCTACAGCGAACCTGACCAGGATAATGAGGGGAGAATGAGGGGAACTGTGTTTTTGAGGTTCTCACCTCAGCCACGAGGAATTATATGGTTAATTAAAAAATTTGAAATGAAATTAGACCTGCATAAATGAATTTTTTTCATTTGAATTATGTAACCAAGTAGAACTGCCCATACTGACCACATAAATATGGGCTTTGTGGCCAGCAACCTCATTCTCTTTTTCATTTGTCCCACACACACACACACACACACACACACACACACAGTGTATAACAGCCCATTCATAAAACCAATTTTTAATTGGATTGGTTACTGTGTACTTCCTTTAAAAGCCCATATGCAATGATAAACAGTCTTAAATCTTCCATTACAAATATTTGCTGCCTTTCTGAAAGCAATTCTGAGCTATATTTAAACAACGATTAATATGAGCAAATGAGTTTCAGATGAGTGTGAGACAGAAGTTTCAAATACTTATTTTCAGACTTGTGTGATTGCGTTTGAAGGTTTCGGATGAGTGAGAACGTACAGTAAATGTGAGAAGTGTGGAATCTGTATGTGTGTTTATCGAGCTGCATATAATAAGCCCTTTTCATGGCTCAGATAATCTCCCCCTGGGGTGGAAAAAAACCAATCCTGGCTGCGCCGGAACAAAAGCAGTGCGTGGACATTAAATTCCATCTTCATAGATCGAAGAACAGGGTTTTCAAAGCCAACAGACAAGCTGGTGATGAAGGCTACCATTACCTACATACAAGATTGAAGTGACACAAATCAGATTTTTTTGCCTAAATATGGCATAAAATCAGATTTGTAGGGCTGTGTGAATGCAAAAATCTGATCTTTTCAAATTTGATTTAAGCCATATGTGATGCATGATGAGATACATATTCAATAAGTGGCCATGTAAGCATATTGCAGACTGGAATTCATGATTTTTTTACATTACACTTCACTGCACACACACTTCAAGAGGGCTTTGGTACACTGTCCTTGCATCACCAAGTAGGTAACCTGCCATTATAGCTTACACAGAAACTCTCTGTCATGTCCCAGTACTAAATTATCAATAATCATCTACCCTATTATTAGTGTTTACTTAATTATAATCAAGTCAAGTCAAGTTGACATTCATAATTATGTATTTAAAAAAATACTATATTTACCAGCAACAGTCAGCATTTTTAAATAGAATAAGTCTGGGAAGACATTTTTGGACTTTCAAGTCACCCTAGGCTTAATTTTTTTTTAAATTATTATTATTATTTTTAGGTAGATTTACTGGGTGCAGCTGAAAATCTAACTGGAAAACCAGAGTATTAAAGCCATGACAGGTGTTATTACATCATAAAATATAAGAGCCTATCAGGTTCTGAAAAGCAAATGGAGACCGCCTGCAGTAACTAGGGGAGGGTGTGTGTGTGTGTGTGTGTGTGTGTGTGTGTAGGATTGGAGGCTTTTTAAAATTTGCATATTCATTGAAACCAGATTGCTGGGTGAAAAAATGTAAATGTTTCTGTGATTTTCTTCTGATGTCCATTAATATTTTTTGCTGGAAATGCCACATCAAGGAATTTATTGTTAGGAAAAAAGTTACGGTTTTCAAAACAGGTCTTGGCTGATGTCCAATATATGACTTCCATCATATATTCATCATAACTTAGATTATGCTTTTTTATAGGATTATCCCTTGTGCTAAAGAGCTGTCTGACTAGCATAACTAGCTAGGTAGTTAAGAATGCCAACCAGTTAGCAAGTTACATACTGCCTGTCAGATTTCCTAAGAAAGGCTGGTTAAAATACACTATTATATCTATAGTGTCATGGTTTATTGCATAACTAATTATCAGCACGTGGCTAGTCTCTGTCAGAAACAGTATAAGGAATTTGGAGAGTGAAACAAATGCCCTTATTTTTAATGAGTTTCTCCATACATCAGCATGTGGTTTTGTCGTTAATTAAATTCTGTCTCTAATTCTAAGGAGACTCTGTTTCAGCAATAGCATCTAGCATTAGGACTTTCCAAATATAAACCCCTGCAGAGAGCTATTTATTCAGGCTGCCCGCCTCCCAGGAGCTGTGGAGGAACTGGAGGTCTATTCAGAGGATGTGGCGGCAGTTTGGCACGAGGTGCAGTGGTGTGACTGACTTACACTCACCTCTCCACCTCTCTCTATTGGTCTTTCTTTCCAAACCTTTCTTTTTTGAATCTTCTTTTCCAACCTTACTTATTAAGACTGTGTTTCTGTTTCTGTTTCTCAGTTTGTTTCTCTTTGTCTGGACGAATGAAAGGGAGAAGGAAAGGCGGATGAGTCATAAATACTCTGGACCCCAGATATAATGTTGTAAATGTTATTTCAGGCCTGGCCCTTCCTGTGCTGAGTGGACAGTGTTACCTCATAGCTGTGTATCTTTTAGCTCGGAAAGAATATAGTCATACATAGCCTGTGGTTTTGAAAGAGGGTGAGAGAGATGGAGGGGTGAGTGTGAGGAGAAAATCTTACACTGTACAGAAAAATTACACTGTAGTTGCAACTGTAACTGAATTTGGGCCTATTTTGTGCCTCCAAGTTAATTAAATTTTATTACTTGTTAACTCAGAAATAGACTGTTTTTAGAAAATTCTATCAAAACCTGTGTGCCTACACTGAAATTGTGCTCATTTTATTTGTCCTCCACACAAACTTGGAGTATATGATGCATCACAGTGTATGAGGGGGCTTCTCAAAGCAAAGCTTGACAACACTGGTCAGTGGTTGGTGGTGGTGGTGGTGGTATAATGGTGTGGGGAATGTTTTCTTAACACACTTTGCCCCCCTTCATAATAATCAAGCATCATTTGAATGCTACAGCATATCTGAGTGTTGTTGCTGACCCATTTTGTAATGGCTACTTCCAACATGATAATGTGTCATGTCATAAAGTTGTCTCGACCTGCTTCCTTAAACATGACAATGAGTTGAGTGTTCTTTAATGATGTACCATTAAAGAATTTGCAATGTGGTAGAACATGATTGTGCAGCTGATAAATCTTCTGCAATTATGTGATGCAATCATGTGAACATGGATGGGAATCTCAAAGCAGAGTTTCCAACACTGTGTAGAATCTTATAGAGGCTGTTCTGAGAGCAAATTGGAGTCCTACCCAGTATTAATCCGGTGTTCTTAATAAAGTGTATATGTAGTGAGTGTATATATCGATATATTGCCAGTGGTAGTAAAGATGTCACTGTGCATTTTCAGCTGAAGTCTGTTGTCTTGAACAGGCATAGAGATAGTTGTCAGAGGAGTAATAGCACCTCTGAAGGGCCAAGCAATTGGTAGTTTGAAACAGAGTGCCCTCTGAGTGCTTGGCCCTTCAGAGGGACTGTAGTATTTTATCTGGGCACTGCAGTGGAAGTAACCACCAATTCTCTAATGGCTTGGTATCACTCCATTCTCTATAGAGGTTGGCATAGATACTGTGTGGCAAGCCTTACTCTGTTATGCAGGTTTATCCTGTACAACATCAGGAGAATTTGAGCTTCTTTCTCCAAAGGGACTACTGGACAGTGATATGGGTAAGATCTGCCGTATATAGCCCTTTATCAGAAGAACCCTCTTATCATGGCGCCATAAGTAATCAAAGAGTTGTTTCTTGGACAGCTCGGTGCCTTTGCTTTATTAGTTCTTGCACTAGGGCGATAAGATACAGAAGAGTCTGTTTTTAAAATAGCACATGAATTTGGCTGTATGTCAGGAAGAGGACAAAATAAATGTCAATACCAGGAAAGCAGGAAAGTTGTCACTGTACTGTGTACTATTGATTTTGGAATGTAACAGTGTCGATCAATGGGCCAGTTCAGGCCATAGATGGATTGATGAATGGATCATCATATCGACTTTTGAATTGGATGGATGGATGGATGGAGAGCACATGGAAAGACATTAAACTCCACAAGGGTAAACAAATCATAAATTCATTAGCTAGCCCAATGAAAACGAAAGCTTCAATGTGCTGCCCGTAGTTTTTAATTTTTTTTATTTATTTTATGGTTGTTCAGCCTAACATTATCCCAGGCGCCTGGGCTAGTGATGCGATCTCAAAGATATTTCTGTACCCTGCGTAGGTAAGGTAGGTTCTGCTGGCAGTAGCTTGCAGCTTTTTCCCCCTCATCCTTCATATGTATTTCTTATTTATTTGAGCCTTGTAATCTGGAAAATACCCATGTAATAGATATTGCTGCACGGTCTGCAATGGTGAATATATGACTTCCACTCACTGGAGCATGAATGATGACATTTTGTTTTAAAACAGAAATCTATTTGTAACACAATCCTGCATATTACTCCTTTTACATCAATGCATACACCCTTAGAGACTGTCATACTGTCATTCCTACATGGTTCACATTTGTTCCCTTGACTTAAAGCTGACATTTAGCACTTTGAAATTCATTTGCTACAAAACAACAAGTCAGACTGCACTGGATAATAAACAAGCCAGAATGCTCAAATTAGCCTCACATACTCAGTCGTTGTCCAAAATGGCTGGGCTGCTCTGACATACTGATCCGAAGTGGCTCTGTTCCCTCTGTTCCACACTGAGGAGGTCTGACTCCAACCATCTGTCTTCATTTTTGATTGGAAGGAGCTCCTTTACACTGACCCGAGGTCAGTTTTGTGACTACTCCCCTATCAGTAAAGATAAAGCTGTAGCTTGGGATCACTGCTCATCCATCAGTGTAAAGACGTAACATCTGGTCAGATTGTGTCACATGTCTTTGTTCTTGGCACAGACTGCAATCTACACTACAGTGTTATGTAAAATGGTGTTGGAGGGTGTGAGAGATCTGTTCCTTTGAGATATCCATTTAAAACCCCATTATGTCACCCAGGGCCCTGGTTAGCAGCCTGCCATCTGGACTAGTTCCTGGTAGCAAAAGAAAGGATTCACCTGGACCGGGGAGCTGTAATCAACACAACAAGAGCCATCCATTCATGGTGTTTATTGAACTGGATTATGACTATGAGTTATGACCTGATGTCTCATATTTAAGAGCAAAGGCTATTCCTGTTATTACTTTTGAAGGGGAACTTGAATAAGATTACAATTACAGTTACAGTCTTATGGTTTATGAAATGACATTGCATTTCCTTTGACATTCCTCATCTATTTTTTTTTTCATTTGCTGAATTTTCCTAATTGTCAGTTGTTGATGTTTTTGCTCCTATTTTTACAGACAACTTCAGACTTATAGGCACCCTTCATGAGAATGAGTGAAACTGAATATATAATAACACACCACAGGTGATGTCAATGAGAGAGAAAAATACTGTTTTGTATTAAAACTTTGTTGGTTTTCTCTATTGGGGGTGGATGACAAAGGGATTTTCCATGTGTGCAACCTCATATTTATACCTCAAGGAAACAGGAAATAGTCAGAGGCACCAGCAACAGATTTTAGAGACAATGTTTTTAAGGATTGCAATTTATTTTCAATTATTTAAAATGTCCTCTAGTTGTGCCAAAAATGTCTCCACATATGTTATTGAAAAAAGGCTTAATAAAAATATAATAGGGTGCATATATATTTGCACTTACTTGTATTATTATTTTTGCCTTTTTTAATGTTTTGCATATTATTATTATTATTATTATTATTATTATTATTATTATTATTATTATTATTGTCTCTAAAACACTGTCATTTTTAACATTTTTAGATATTTAGATATTTCAGTGTTGGAGGAACTTGTACTCTGGTTACACTGAGCTACAATGGGCTGCCAGTGTAGGCCAATCAGCGGGTGGTGCTGAATATTCAAAAAGAAACACTCGCCTCCTGTACCAGCTGTCCACTGTCCGAACCTCTCAGACTGTCGGATTAGATGCCCAGCCCCCTCATTACTGACTTACAATGGGAACCCCACTAACCCAGAGATCTATGTGTGTGCGTCTGAGGGAAAAGGGTGGAAAAGGCAAGCCTCTCATTAACCAGCTGGGCCACAAAGGCCACTCCCATATATGGGCACACACACTCCCTTAAATCTCTTGAGAACCACAGCCCCCAAATTAGAGAAAAGCATCCATTGTTATTTGTCCCTAGTGTGATCAGGACAGATATTTGCACCACTGAGTGTTCATGGTAAACAAAGCCTGGTGATCCTGCCATCCCTCAGACAGAGATTAAGAGCTTAGAGGAATCCTTGCGTCTCCCAACACCAGCACACAGCTTATCTTCATACAATTACACGACAGGGCGACACAAACAAATAGGAGACTTGTATTTCCCACTGAAAAAGCTTTACGGCTTGTTGCATTAGAATTGCTGAATGAATATTTATGTACCTGCTTTTTTATTTTTTTTATAAAGCAGGCAATATACCACTCACTTATTGCTTTGCGGTCATAATGCAATTAAACAAGACATTACATGCAGCTTTTATTGTGTAACTGTAAATGGTTCCCTGTCATTTCTGTAATTTTAAGCTGGAAAATAATCTAGAAATCAGAGTCAACTCTGAAAAAATGACTTCTCTTCACAGAAAGCAGTTGGTTTTTACAAAAAAATGGATCCAGTTTTTTTTTATTTAAATGTTTGAATTTACAATTTTCATGTAGCAGTGGGATTTTAATGAACACTTGAAACTCAGTAAGTGCCTCAGGGATTTGGGGCAATTGAATAAACGCTTCTCCTCCTCTGTTTTCTCAGACGCCACATAGTGCCACATACTCATGCTCAGCATGAAAGCTGCATGATAAACCAATCTGATCTCTCTAATTAATCTCATTTGAAAGTGGCAGGCTAAAGCTTATCTATGCACCACTTTAAGGGGGAAAATGTCTTTTCATTGCTTTTCTGGTTTTCAAAACATTACACAATAGCTGATTGTAGTTATTGGCAGTAGTAGTGATAGTAGTAATAGTAGTAATAATTACAGCAGTTGCGTAAACAGTGTAGTGTGAGTGAATGGATGAGAAAGTAAATATAGTTGAAGTGAATAAAGATGGGTCATACCCTCATTTGGCATATTAGTCCTCTGATGAGCCTGTGCTCAGTACATCTATATACTATATAGTACCCCTCTTTTTTATGTACCACTGCCCAATCTGTAAATGTATAAGAACAGGCATGAGGGTGTGTTTTCAAATCTGTTAGATCCACTAGATCCAATCATCAAGGTGTCATATACACAGACATACACAGGGGTGCTGTAAAGGGGGCAAGGTGGAGATAGTTCCAAGGGCCCAGAAAGGACAGGGAGCCGGTGACTATTCATATAAGAGCAAAATTCATATTAACGCTTCTGGACACACAGACTGCCCTTTATGTGGTGACATATTTATGTAAGTCTACTACACCTTTACGAAATTCATGCAGTATATTCACATTCAGAATTGTATTTCTGTTAAGAATAAGTAGTATGAAGCTGAGGGTGGTTTGCCTTTGGCCTACTATGTTCTTCCAGCCTCTTCACTTGGAATTTCCACTCCAGTTTATACAGCAATTAAATTATCCAAGCTCAGAGTCTGCACTCATCCCTTCTTTGTAGAGATTATTGCCTCCCTGTCTGGTCTCCATACAGTTCATTGATCAATGCTTCCTCCAACACACCACTACCTGGAAGCTTCACTCTTTAGGAGTGAGTGTGTCTATACTGTGCTATAAGAAATTAGACATTTTTTTGCTGAGGGGGGCACAGTGGCTTAGTGGCTTAGTGGTTAACATGTTTGCCTCATACCTCCAGGGTTGGGGTTTACATGTTCTCTCCATGCTTTGGGGTTTCCTTCCCAGTCCAAAGATATGCATTGTAGGCTGATTGGCATCTCTAAAATTGTCTGTAGTGAGTGAACGGGTGTGCAGTTGTGCCCTGCAATGGGTTAGCACCCCATCCAGGGTGTCCCCTGTCTTATGCCCCAAGTCTCCTGGGATGGGCTCCAGGCTCCCCACAACCTTATGTAGGATAAGCGGGATGGATGGACATTTTTGCTGGTGTCATGTGACATGCACTGTGCACTAACATGCACAGGCCGGACAGCTAAGAAAATCATTTTGCTGTGTTTTTGCTAAATATTCTCATCATATTCTCACACACAGGTTTTCTCATCTTCATTCTTTTCCTTTCCTTAGTCTTGTTGTGACTGACAGCATCACCATGTGTTGAATCATCAGTGACAGACAAGAGAGAGACAGAGAGACAGAGAGTGATCCAGGCAGAAACACTGAGGGAGACATTGCATGTTTGGGTGCATGTGAAAGAAAGAGCGAGAGAAAGAGAGAAAGACGGCGTGACTAATTTATTGCTGTGTAGTGGATAAACTGCCTAGGCATTCATTTGAAACTAGTAAGAATGCTAGGCCATACATTACCTGTTTAATGACCCGATGCTTTTCAACTCTGCTTAAAAAAGCCCTCCTTTTAGCGTACTGTAAGTAATTGGGCAGTTGTTTGCTGACTTGTTTCTTGTTGAGCTGTGTGTTGTTGGTTCTGTTTGTTCAGGCAGGAAAAGGTTTAAATGTTGCATTTACATTTATTCATTAAATGTAAATGCCACTTACTATATCTTGCTAGCTGGCTAGCAAGGCACTAGGCTGTGTGATAGATAGTCAGGAAGTATAGCGCAATAGCTGGCTGGGTCCGATAGCTGGCTGGGTCTATAATCCTAGGTGGTCCTATCATCATTTTTTTTCCAAAATGCCCCTTCGAAGGAGAAAGTAAAATAAGATAATATAAGCACGCATTGTCCAATCAAAGTAGAAATTGCACAAAAGGACAGACGATAGAACTGTTTATTTATTATTTTTTATTTTTTTGCTATTGTTGTATTTGGAGGAGGAAAGACAGCATGAACCCAGTAGAGCATTACAGACTTGAAGCGTTTCTGAAAAATAGAAATTATGAATGCAGCTGTTGAGCTGCCTTTGTGTATGCGTATTAGCTTGCTTCATGTCATTCCTATTACGCCATTGCCGAGACCTTGTGATACTATGTGTTGTTCAGCCCAAATACCTTCATTGCTATTGCTACATATTAGATTTTAGTCCTCCTATCTAATATTACAACCAGCCATGACTGCTTCCCTCCTTAAATGCCATTATACCTATCAAACAGCCTAGTGACAGATGAAGCAAATTAGTTCGCATGACAGTCAACATAGTTCAGTTTAAATTAAATAACTAGACTAAGTTAGTTAGCTACTTCACAAAAAAAGTTTTGCGGTGAATGTCTATGTAATGACGGAGTCAAGCCTGAGGCAGTATCAACATTTGAAAAATGGTATGGCCCATTGTGGGGTGTTTAAAATGTCCTTTTGGGTTTTTTTTCCCAGACTGGAGTCTGGAGTCATTTGTTATTTGTGTTATTTGTTGCAGAACCGCTTAATCCTTTTGTGTTAGGGGGTCACCCTCATTGTAATTCGTGGCTTGGCTCAGGATAATAAGAATCAAGTTTAAGCATAGAGCTGAGCAGTTAAGGGTTAAGGATGTTACTGAAAGCAGCCTCTCTGGCAGCCCAGGGTTTTGAACTCATAGAGTGTATCATAACTCCCTTGTCACTGAATATCATTATAGAGTTAGTGTTAATGATATCTTCACTTAATTGAACAATAGTGGATTTGAGATAGCGGGTCTTTGTGCAAACACGTGGTGGGAAATAAAGGTTCTGATTATTTCACTGTAATCTGTCATCTTTCAGCTGTGGGTAAGGGATGTGCATTAGCTGATCCAAAAAAGCTGAAGCAGTGGTCTTTCAGCTGTTATCATGACTGGTCTCAGGAAACGTAATAAAATGTACTTCCTGTCTGATGCTGTGATAATGAGCTTATAGCACTCTCTCTCTCTCTCTCTCTCTCTCTCTCTCTCTGCATGTATGACCAGGGTTAGGTTTTTTTTTATTATTGATTACCCGTTAATAGGTTCTCACATGATGGATGGCTGTGATAATGTGATCGTAACGCACTTTTATATGATGCATGATTTCAGAATTGCCCCTCGTTAACTGTTAAAGGAGGAGTTTGTAATTTTAGAGCCCTCTTTTTTCTGCAAATCAACCTGAAAGCACTGACAAGCCCTTGCCTCTCCCCATCTCTTCTCATAACGCACTTCCTTTTCCTTTTAAAAGGAAAATGGAAAGGGGCAAAGCCAATTTCAGGGCCAGAAAAATATTAACAAAAGCAATGAAGAAACTAGTGAGATCCATTGAATGGCAATATTGTAATTCCCAAGTTTTTAAGGCTTAATCTACTACTATATTGTATATTTACAAGGTTTAACTGGAACAAAGAACCTAGAAATTGAATGAAATATATCAGAGCAGTGTTTGGCGTTTATATGACATCCATATTATTATTATTATCATTATGCTTAAATAGGGACTCATTTATTGTATAGATTATACAGTATATCCTATGTGTATTACCATCTAATTATACTCCAATATGGCACTAAAGCGTAGTTAGGAGACTATTAAGTGTTTAATTAAAATACAACTGACCCAGAGATTTTTACATTAGTGTCTGATCTAAATCTACGCACCAAATCCCACTAACTGTGTTCCAAACCTTTTCACATTCGTGATCCATGTGTAGAGGGACAGCTGTTTGCTGTGCACTGCCAACAGAAAAAAAATGCAGAAATAAAAAGTGTGAGAATGTAAGAGAGAGAGAGAAAGACAGTGGGAGGAGGGGTGGGTGGTATTTTTGGGCATGCCATGCCCATGCAGGGTGAGCCGGGTGCTTTGTTGTGTTTGGGTGAAAGGCGTTCTGTGTCTCAGTAAGGCCTTCTTTGTGTGTGTGGTCTCTTTATCCTATGATGAGACAGACGAGTCGCACTTTCAGAGAGAGCAGTGGGCCCCTGAGCCTCAGAGAAAGAGAAAAGGAAAGAAAATGAGAAACAAGAGAGAACAGAGATGAGACTGAGAAAGATGAGTGATGCGAGACAGTGGTGTGCTCTCACTCCAAATTTGACTATTTATTATAAAATCTGAATGCTGGACAGCAGCTTATTTAGACCCAGACTATACAAACAAGACCATTATGCCCAAAGTCACACTTGGTTCATTAAATAGTGCACTAGTTGGGGATTTTTATAAATCATGTCTGGAATATCCGCACTGCAGTAAGTTAATGTCTAAATAATCTAGCTAAGGGGATGCTGAGCAACCATAATGCAGTTTACAGTTTGCAGTTTGTATATAATAAAGAGTAGGTCACTTCAGACGCAGCACAGCATGAGCAGTTAAAACTAATTAATATAAGACTTTATTGTAAGAATAGGAAATTAAGGTGCTTCTTAAGAAGTGTACATTAAGATAAAAAAAAGGTTTAGACTTATTTAGTCTTTTTGTAGTCTTCAGCTGTCCAGTCTTGGTGAGCCTGTGCCCACTGAAGCCTCAGATCCCAATGGTCTTCTGATGTTGTAGCACATTCGGCTCAATGTTTAATACATTGTGTGTTCTGAGATGCTTTTCAGCTCACCATGGATGTAAAGAGTGGTTATTTTAGTTCTGTTAGCCTTCCTATCAGCTCAAACAGGTTTGGCCATTGTCCTCTAACCTCTCCAATCAATGTGGCATTTCTGTCTGCAGAACTGATGCTCACTGGATGTTTTTTTGTTTTTCGTGCCATTCTGTGTAAACTCTACAACTTGTTATGTGTGAAAATCCCAAGAGATCAACAGTTTCTGAAATACACAAACCAGCCCATCTGGCACCAGTAACCATGCCACGGTCAGTCATTGAGATCACATTCTTTTTCCCCATTCTGAAGTTTGATGTGAACATTACTGTAACTGGAGTTCATTTTATTTTATAATTGTATTTTAAATGTGTAGTTAGAATGTAATCTGTTTTAGTATAAATACACTTCATGCTATTAGACTCAGATCTCTTGACCTTACTTAGGGCCCTGCAAAAAGCATTTTCTTTTTCATAACTATCTTTTACTAGAGTATACAGTAAAAAACAGTCCATGAGTAGTGGATCACTGCTTCTGGAGATTAGCGCGTTCAGGCAGGGCTAATCAGGCCTCGGAGATCTTTGTATAGAGCCTGATAGTGTACTGCTATCAGAGACTAATATCATGAAGCCACTGTTATCTGTGATTGTTCATTTTTATAAAAAGATTAGGAGACTAGTGCCTCTCTTATTAAAATTTCAATTTTCTATGAACTCTTTTAAGTAGTAGTCTAACGACTTTAGATCCTAAGACATTAGACATTAGAAGTAATTATGTGATTTTGTTAAATATGAGTATTTGAGCTGTGGTTCTTTGAGAGATGCCCATACAGACAAAATCAGAATGCAGTTGGGTTGTGATTCCCTCCATCACACAACCACTCCGATTGGTTAGTTACAGTAGGAAAGCATTTGAGTCACATGTTTTAAATGGCAGACTTATGAATACGTGTGATAAATCTGCTTCTGGGTTTTTATTTACTCAGGTGTCTGGCTTAGATAGTGGGACATACTGTAAGGAGATAAGCACTGATCTGACCTTAATACCAAACAGAAGTCACTGTGAGATTCACACCTTCTCTGTCATTTTGCTTTATTCAAGCCACTAGTAAACACTAAGCATCAAAATTTTTCCCCGAGTTCATGGCTGCCTTTCAGTTTAATCATTGCAGGTGAAGGTCATTGGAGCATGAGACACATTGGTTTTGGGCCAGTGGAGGATATTTGGTTTAGTCAACTTTAATTAGTATCAGCGTCTTCCTGAATGAGAGCAATACACTGAGGCCCAGAAGGTTTCTGCATGTCACACACGTGCAAACTTGATAACACCTGCAACAAATGTGTAAGCCGATTTAATAATAGGGTCTAAATTAAAGTTGACTATGTCTATGGAGGATTGCGTCTTTCAAATGAGCAAAATAGCACATGATGATGTTTTGCCTCAGTGAATATGCAATTTCAGGTGTTTCTATATGAAAATCCAACGACAGGCTGATGTCGATGAAAATGGATGCTGGGTAAGAAGACGTCATTCTGTGTGCTTGTTTTTGACCAATCAGCAAATTTCAGTACACCAAGCTCTAACCTAACAGGTTTCTGTTTGCTGAAAAGTACCTGAACTAAAAAGGAACTAAAACCCAGGAATCAAAATCATTCCTGGGTTGTGCAGTGGAAACTCCCAAGAGATCCCAAGTTTCTAAAAGGATTTCTGCACTGGAAACATGCCTATAGTGAGCCTAGGTTCTAGGATGGGCAGACACTCTTGACTAATCCCTTCCACTAAAAGTTTGTGCAATCCTGTCCACTCCGTTATTATTTTTGTTTGCACCTGTTTGTGATATTTTATAAGGAACTTAGTGATTCTGTTTCTCCAAATGCAAATAACTTAAACTTAACCCTAAATAAAAGAATTTAAACTGCCAAGACCCTAGCAGTACTGCATTAAAGCGGTTACTGAAGATGAAAGTATGAATAAGCTGCACAGCTCTGTGTGAGCACCATATATACTCCAATGCTAATGCACATCTGCAAGCTTTACCACCCGCTCCCACCCACATGACAGTAAAAAAACTTCCTCTACTGCAACTTTTTTGTTTGGTCCCGCAGCATCCCAGGCCTGAAGCACAACTCTACCCCAGTCTTTGTTTCTTTCCATCAAACAGAAGTCAGTTCAGAGGGATGGAATAATTAACTGAGTTCTTCAGGTGTTTTATTCTGTTTATAGATCTTTTCTCCTAAGAGTCATGTTTGGTTTGAACTTGTTTCCACCACTGTGCTATTACTACATGTACACTCTTTATACTTTTAATAAAGATACCATTTTGACAATCTTGGTACATTTCAATTTACTTGTTTGCTGATTATGTGAGAATAGATTGCGAAGAATGCAGCTTTTCAGTGTGTCCATTCATGGTTCCCACTGGCATAAGACAAAAAAATACATCATTTTTCCCAACAGTGCTTACAGGAGCAGAAGGATTGTGAGAACAGGATTCAAACCAATGAGATGAAAACACATTCCACTGGGTTTGAATAGCTAATTCTCCTTTTGTGAACCTTCATCACTAATCACATTGAAAAGTTTTGGGTGAAAAATGGGGAAATGTGCTGCTGCCGCCCTTTCAAAGCCTCCCTGCGGAAGATCCAACCCCAGGCCTGAATTTAGAATGAAAAGACCAGTGCTGATCTAGAATTCATGGCTGAGACGTGGTGCAGTCCAGATGGAGCATCAATTGATCCTGGTTCAGAATGAGATATAGAGAGTGAGTGCGAGAGAGAGCGAGAAAGAGGGAGAATGTGTAGAGGCTGCTGAGTGACGTGCTTTGTGTCACCATTGAATAGGCTTATGTATGCATCAGTTGCAGAGTGTGTAACGGTCTCTCTTTTGTGTATAATATCATCCCCGCTAAGCCTATCATAGCTGCAGCAAACCTTCTGCCTAATATTGGTAACACATACCCAATAACTTTCCACATTAGAACGGAAAACATAGACTGACGGGTTGGTTGTTTGGCTGAAGTGTGCATTCTGATATTTTTTAACCACCATATTTTACTGACACTTATAAGGTACATTGTTAAAAAAGTTAATTATCAAATTATTGTCGAATTATCAATTATCAAAAAGTATCCATTTAGAAAGTCTGAAAACCTTAGCTATCCAAAGATCCAAATTTCTATCCAAATTTCTAAATCTGTAGTGCTTCCCAAGCTGCTAATATTTTCAAGCTGCTGCTCATGCATCATAGTAAGGCAGTTAAACATACACAAACTCAGACGTGTCTTACGAGTGACACTCAGTTTGGCAGGGGAGAAAATATTGCCTTCCTTCCAACCCAAAGACCAGGTGCAATTTTGCTCTTTTGGACTCTCTCCCAGCTATAGATGCCTGTCGCATCACAGAGATTCATTGCAAAGGTGTTCATTTGAAATAGTTTATAGTTTCAAAATATCTTTCTCTAAAAGAATCTAACAGTTAGTATTGCTAATCTGCTTTGGTTATGGTCTTGTGTAGTGACTTATGCAGGTCCCTCAGACAATTCAGTGGGTGATAATCTAGCCTAAGGCACCGCACATGGGATCAGTAAAGCTGGTCAGGGTGGCCCTCGGATAATAGTTTGATTTAGAAACCTGCTAGCATCAGGCTGCTACGTCTGTCAGAAGTGGTGATTGAAGGAATAAGATGAAGAACCTGGTGATAGAGAAGAGCTTTGCGATGGAGGGTGCTTCAGATAACTTGGCATTTCTTTTTTTTTTTTTGGTCCAATTTATCAGGTTCGCTTTGAATTGAGTTGGTAAGGAAACTTTTGACATATTTCATGTCTTTCACAAGTTTCCCTGTGCTGAGGGGGAGAGTTTAGGTGAGAGTAGAGGTTTTGAAGCAATGATTTGGGGCATGACCAAGCAGCGTAATTAGCAGGCAGCAGTTAGACTGTGGTTATCCCATCCTAAATGAACAGCTTCTGTGGATTTGTGTTCAGCAGATGTCCTTCTCTCCATCCTCTTTTTATCTATCCCGTTCTCAGACACTCCTCACACTCTTTTCCATCTTGATCTTCTCAGCAGTGTAGACACAGTCACGCCTTCTTCACTGAGCTGTGATTGAGATATACATGAATTCTCAATCTCCCTTAATGTACATACTGGCAGATGGTTGACAGCCTTATAAGCTGCTGTTCTAATGGAGCTGTTGTGAGCTTGTCACATTATTATAAGCTGTCATTAAGGTGCCATAACTAGTCATAGAAACAGTATCCGAGACCACATTGTTGATAACTCAACACCACGATACCAGTACATCTACACACCTTTCTCAAACTTATTATATTACAAAAGAAAAGATGTAAGGTAACCTAAGACTGGTATTCTTAACTGTAAAGGTCTTGAATGAGACAGACATGAGAAAGTGCCTTACCGAAACTCTTTTATGTATCTTTATCAAAAAAATTTCCAACACAGTAACATGATATTTTGGTCGCTTATGCTTTGCCTTCCACATTTACTTTGAGGTACTTTCACCATGTTAGTATCGTATAACTAGAAAATCTTCCCTATCTCTGAAAGAATGAATTATGCAAATTTACAGCCTGCCATTAGAAGGCTGTTGTTCAAGGATGTGACTGCTAAAAGTGAAGAGAACTGGTTTAAACTATTGTACTCTTGTCTTTCTGCAGTAATGTACAGTGACCTGCATAACTATTCATCCCCCTTGACCTTTTCTGCATATTGTAGTGTTAGAACCTGGACTTAATTAGGTTCTTCTGCCAAGTATTGGATCAGAATACTTATGCAACCAACAAAGGTCTGCTTTTGTGTTACAGCAAAAAAATATTTCTCACTTTCAAATATTACATACTGTGTAAATCAAATGGTAAAACCCCAGTTACATCTAGTTCAATGCCATGTTTTAATGCTACTAAATGCACGTGTGTATGAAGGAAACAATGTGTGTGAAATGTGTGTGAAAATCTTTTGTGACAGAAAAAACATCCATATCAGGGACACTAGACATCGTTTTTCAGAGTGTGTGCATTTGTGAATTTTTTTTGTTAAATTCTCCTCTGTTAAGGTGTGTGGGTTCCACATTCCATTGTAAATCATTAAATCTGTGTGTGTGTGTGTGTGTGTGAGTGTGTGTGTTTGTGTGCGTGTCTTCTCCAACCCAGACACTGTAGTGCAGCCTTTCCAATCTCCCATGGCAGCCACCTGCCTACACACACACACACACACACGCACACAAACTTGGGGAATTTAAATACATCCATCCACATGTGTTGGACTGGGTTGTTTTTTTTTTACTTTTATAGTCATTTGAATCGAATGTTATTTCAAATAGACTTTTTTTTTTACACTTAAAGATGTCATGATTTATAACAGATCTGTAATGGAAAATATTCTGAACTTCACTTGAGAGAAGAGAGAAAAAAATTATCATTTTACGTGGTTATGAATGTGGGCATCTATTCAGTAAAAATTATCAACACATTCTGGAACACAGCCAGAGACCACTCTCACATAGAATTCCCACCGGATTGGACACGTTAGCGACACGTGGGTGTAGTGTAAGCAGCATTCTGTCTAATTCACACCATTTCTGACTCTGTTCCACTCAGTGCACTTTGCTTTTTAGTGAGAAAACTAACGGTGGTAAGAAAAGCTGTATCAGTGGAACATGGAGGAGAGCACTCAAAAACATGACATGACACATGGGGCCAGTGAACAAACAGGATATCTGTGTTTACTCTATAATATGTATGATTACTGTACAAACACCTTGCTTTGCATCTACAGGCCACACAATTATAACCCTTTAAAAACTACATGCCACACAACTGTAACACTGTAACTACACACCATACAATTATAACATGGTAGTAACTAAATATCACGTAAGTATAACATTGTAATAACTACATGTCACACAATTCTAACACTGTAGCAACTACATGTCACACAATTATAACACTGTAAAAACTACAGGCCACACAACTATAATACTGTAACTACACACCATACAATTATAACATGGTAGTAACTAAATATCATGTAAGTATAACATTGTAATAACTACATATCACACAATTCTAACACTGTAGTAACTACATGTCACACAAATATAACCCTGTAAAAACTACAGGCCACACAACTATAATACTGTAACTACACACCATACAATTATAACATGGTAGTAACTAAATATCACATAAGTATAACATTGTAATAACTACATGTCACACAATTCTAACACTGTAGTAACTACATGTCACACAATTATAACCCTGTAAAAACTACAGGCCACACAACTATAGCACTGTAAATACACGCCATGCAATTATAACATTGTAGTAACTACATGTCACACAATTCTAACATTGTAGTAACTACACACCATGCAATTATAACAGTGTGGTAATTACAGGCCATGCAATTATAACATTGTAGTAATTACAGGCCATGCAATTAACTACAGGCCACACAATTATAACAGTGTAGTAACTACACGCTATGCAATTATAACAGTGTGGTAATTAAAGGCCATGCAATTATAACAGTGTAGTAACTACGTGTCACACAATTCTAACATTGTAGTAACTACACGCCATGCAATTCTAACATTGTAGTAACTACACATCACACAATTATAACATTGTAGTAACTACACACCATTCAATTATAACAGTGTGGTAATTACAGGCCATGCAATTAACTACAGGCCACACAATTCTAACATTGTAGTAACTACACCCCATG
>CM040474.1:14031568-14044512 GCA_022758105.1 Pangasianodon gigas
TGTCACACAATTCTAACATTGTAGTAACTACACGCCATGCAATTCTAACATTGTAGTAACTACACATCACACAATTATAACATTGTAGTAACTACACACCATTCAATTATAACAGTGTGGTAATTACAGGCCATGCAATTAACTACAGGCCACACAATTCTAACATTGTAGTAACTACACCCCATGCAATTATAACATTATAGTAACTACATGTCACACAATTATAACATTGTAGTAATTACAGACTATACTATTATAACATGTTTGTATTTACAGGGCACACAATTCTAACACTGTAAGTACAGGTCAAACACAGTTCAGCATTCTTGTTGTACAACATTGTTGTAGATTATGATTTTAAGCAGTTCACAGCATATCCTGTATGTCTATGCAGTCACGCTCCACTCAGATGTGCAAGTGAGGATGGATGTGCTCAAGTTCTTCTGTTCTGTTAGAGAGACGACTTAAAAAATTCAGAATTTCAGAACCGTTTAGCTGGAAATACTAATTGCAGATGCAGTACTAAATAAAATGATTGGAGATTATTTCCATTTTGGAGACACAAATCATGCATATAGTAACTTTGCAGGCTGGAGAGGTTCAGCTCCTCTACATATAAAACATTTCTTGTCAAATCTGTAAAAATAAAGCAGGACACGGCTGACACTTCTTGTACTGTGACTCAGGAACTCATATTCACAGCACCGTGTAGCAACATAAGAAATGACATCACTTTAATGTGTTTCTCATGTTTTGGTGCTGTATCTAGGTGGGCCACCACTCTGTCCGTTGTTTTCTCTTTCTCTGCCAAAACCTTGAAATGAGTAATCCCTGGACTCTTTGCTCTTTCACACACTTTCCATTTGTCTGGCCATAAATGACTCAGGAGGCAGTAGGCATTAGAAGCATGCTATTTAAACTTGGAATAAGCAGGTCCGGATTGAGACTTACATTAAACATCAGTTAGCTCTGATCAGACGCATCAGCAATATGGGCTTCCAAAAAAAGGCTCCAGTGCAGGAGGGAACTTCAGAGAACTTTAAATAACCACAGAGGCACTGACGTTACTTAGGAATCAGATAAACTCATTGCTCTCTCTGTTTCTCTCTCTCTCTCTATCTCTCTCTCTCTCTCTACTTTTGTGTTATTGTGTTGAATTCTCAAATCTAACAGGTAGTAAGAAACACCTTCTGACCAATTTTCTATAACATCAGCTCTGAAAGTAGTTCTGGCTGCAGTTCAGATCAGATTTATATTAATTTGCTCATTCTAATATGTTATTGTTTCTGTAGTAAAAGCTCATTCACAGGGACTTGTATGGTGGACACTCCATATAATCTAAGGCTTATAATAAACATATTTAAAAATGTGTTGTTACTTAAAGAAAAATGTTGATATGATGAAGCTTTCGGTAAGGAGCTTTTTATTTAACATTAATGGAAGGAGTCTCCAGTGTCATTTCTTTGGAATTATCAGTTCAGGACAAGGGACTTTGTATTTAATGCTTTATCTGTAACATGACAAGTTTTTTCTTCTATTAATTATAAGTGGTTAAAATGTACAGTATGATATTCTTTAATAAATTAGAAATTGCCTTTGTTACCTGCACCTCTTTGAATTTTGTGTTTTAAAACAGCTAGTTTAAAACAGCTAAAAGTAACTTTATGGGTCTGTAGGGATGAAAGCAAAAAGCACTGCGTCTGAAACTTTGGACCTGAAGGGAATGTGAAGTTCATGCTGGCATATATATATATATTTTTTTTTTGTTAAACAAAATTATAGTTATGTTTAATGTTGTGGCATGTGTGATATTGGAGGCTTCACCATATCAATGATTATGCACATTTTTTAATCTGTTTGGGTTCTTGTGTAAGTTGTTACTATAGAAACGCTACTATATAAGAATGAGTGCATTAATATCAACCTTGCAGCTGATAATACTATCAGAGCTGCTATGGTAAAAACAATTAATCAGCACCTTCTGACCAATCAGAATTGACAATTCAGCAGCGCTGTGCTATAATATGGGATAATAAATATATATAAATTCTGTGCTATAATATGGGATAATGCATTCTACTGGGCAGCATTGTGTAATACTTTTTAATTCATAACCGAACACTAGAGGCATTTAGAGCAGCTCTGGAATTGATATCTGTTTTTTCTCGTTCTTTTTCAGATGGCAATAAGGAGACGAGGGAGCCGGGAAACATTCAAGGACAAAAAATCTCTTTCTCAGGTTTGTGTTTTTAAACCATGCACACACATACATAAACATATAGACACTGTATGTGAACGTACTGGAAAAACGCTGTTTGTAATTGACAACCTATCTAAATGCATTATAAAATAAAAAGATCAAATATTAAACCAGTGTTTGAATTATCCTGAAACTCCCAGTGGAAGTTGATGTAACAATGATGAGAAATACTCCGCTACATTACTTCACAGAGTGGTTTAGTCTTCAGTTGTACAATATCGATTGGCAGCTAAAAACTAAAATAAAGAGACTGACAGAAACAATATTTGCACCCACATCATGTTCACTGTTATCTAGGCAGTTGATTTAAGCTACACTAGATCTCCTCTTCAAATGAGGGCTGGAATTTACCTTAGCTAAAACCTTGACACTCCTGACACTCCTGACACTCCTAATATGCTGATAGAGAAACTCAAACATGTCCAGGTCAAATTTAGGTTTAAAAAGAGTAAATTTGTTTTCATTGTGTTGGCAAACTTAAACTAACCATACTATTTCCTAATACAATAAAGGACACACCATCAACATCTGTTTTTACAGATCTGGATAGAAGTAGGGGGTCTCTGTGGTAATATAAAAAACTAAATTTTTCACATTGCAATGCTTACTTTTTTTGTTTGTTTTAGTTTTGAAAAAGCAAAAATGTGATAGGATAGGATAGGAATTCATGAAGCATAATAACAAATGATCGTAAATTCAAAAATACAATTCAGAATGAACATTGATGTTTGTTCTCTGGTGCAGGAGGACAGTGCCGACCTGCGATGTCAGCTGCAGTTCT
The DNA here is from genome assembly GCA_022758105.1 of Pangasianodon gigas. Taxonomy (NCBI): domain Eukaryota; kingdom Metazoa; phylum Chordata; class Actinopteri; order Siluriformes; family Pangasiidae; genus Pangasianodon; species Pangasianodon gigas. The sequence goes on from CM040474.1 coordinate 14,034,610, forward strand.
CTAAAGAAGAATCAGCCCTGATGCGTAAGAAGATGGCCAAGCTTGGCCGAGAGAAGGATGAGCTGGAGCAAGAGCTGCAGAAATACAAGTCTGTGTATGGGGATGTGGACAGCCCCTTACCCCTGGCCGAGGCACCGGGTGGTGGGCCGCACAGCACACGTGAAGCCGAACTCCGGCTACGCCTCAAGCTTGTAGAGGAGGAGGCCAATATTTTGGGCCGGAAGATTGTGGAGCTTGAAGTGGAGAACCGAGGCTTGAGGGCTGAGAACGAGGACCTGCGCTGCCAGTATGAGCGTGATTGCTTTGGCCGTGAACCTTTCTCCAGCGTGCCTACGTCTCCATTTGGTGCAGACGCTCCAGAGTCTGCCACTGAGCTGCGGCGCCACTTGCAGTTTGTGGAGGAGGAGGCTGAGCTGCTACGGCGCTCCATTTCCGAGATTGAGGATCGCAACAAGCAGCTGACCACTGAGCTCAATCGCTTCAAATTCGGACCTTCCGATGGTGAGGCCGAGGAGGTAGAGAGCGGAGGTGCTTTGGCCATGCTGAAGCCTGGAAACAGTGGTGCAAGCATGTCAATGAGTGGCACAGTGTCCCTGCAGGAGGAGCTAAAAGGCGCCCGGATGCAGATTAATGAACTGAGCGGGAAGGTGATGAAGCTGCAGTATGAGAACCGTGTACTGATCTCAAACATGCAACGCTGCGACCTGGCTGCACACCTGGGCCTTCATTCTGCAAGTCCTCGTGATAGCGATGCCGACAGCGATGCTGGCCGCAGGGATGCCGAGGAGGATGAGACAGGACGGCTCTTACTGCTCCACCCCAAGCGAGAGGGTCCAGTGGGTGGAGAGAGTGACTCTGAGGACCTGTTTGAGAAGACGGCTACCTCGGGTTTTGGGAGCGCTGGGAAGGGGTCAGATATGGGTGAGCTTGGAGGGGTGGAGCTCACAAAGCGGAGACGGGAGGATCGCGAGATGCTTGGTGGTATTAAACGGGAAGCTGAGCGGCTAGGAAAGACAGTGGAGAGGCTCATCTCTGACACAAACAGTCTGATCTGTGAGGGGCGTCTTGTTGTGACCGGAGCCGACTCTGTGGGGGAGGGTTCTGACTTCAGGGGTGACAGAGACTCAGCTGAACCCAAGCCTGACTCTCAGTCTCAGGTGCTAGATGCCATCAATGCTCGCATGCGGACATTCCGGGCGGAGCTTTATGCCTTCATGGAGAAAGTGGACCACCTGGGCGAAGGTCTGAGGGACCGCAGCGATGATCTTTCGCCAATGCCTAATCTAACTGAGTCGAGCAGCTTTTTGTCAACTGTCACGTCCATGTCCCGTGACTCGCCTATTGGAACTCTGGGAAGGGATCTGTCGACAGACTTTCAGGTAGATCATATTTTACACAGTCTGTCTTCTCCCAAGCCTTGCAGCGTCTCCTGTCACTGCTACATTGAGACATGATTAAGCTCACCTTCTTCTGCTTCCTTCTTTCTAAGCTTAGCGAGAATGGCAAAGTGGTTAAATCTTCATCTTTATATTAAACAAAATTCAACAAGCAAAACTAATCACCTAATCATGCCTGGCATGTATCCCTTAAGGAGAAATCCACCACAAAAACAAAACTGTTGTTCATATTAGTTTGATACTATTGGGTAAAGACAGAGTGGGTGCTTCATTCATTTGATGACAGTTTGTTCATATTAGTTATAGTCTGAGGCACTATTGTTGCTTCTAGACATACACAATGGCATGTCTAAGCATGGGAATCATTTACAGCTTGACAGCCCACGGTGCAGTTTCATTGCTTCAGTATGCTTCACTCGTGGAAAGCATTTCAGCTTGCACTTTTCTTTTCCATTTTTTTGTTTTTGTTATTTTTACTTCAGAAATTTAAAAATGTTAATTTGCAGACTCATCCTAACATTTCCAGTCAGACATATTGTCAGTGAAAAACATCAGTGAGATGCGTGTTGCTTTCCATTTCAGAGTATCTGATGTACCTTACAGTATATATATATATAAAAAGAATGAATTTACCAAGAAGAGTCATGATTTGGTCATAAATTGAGGTTTTTTAGGCTGTTATACCCCCACAGTGGGACAAATCTATACATAATTAAACATACACATAAACACAAACCACCCAAGTTGATCCAAGACCCTCCCAACCCCCCCAAGCGATCTTCACACAGTCACACCCACACCTTATAAATGTCTGTACAAACCTGAATCTACCCATGCATCCACAGTTGCCCTCTTCCATTTCTCCTTGCTTGCTCACTCATAGCTGTTTGCTGAACTTCTGGGTCAGGGTCAGGATCAGGGTCCAGAAGTGGACAGAAGGAGTAATTACAAGGGCTTGAGTGCATATTTCATCCAACATACTACAACTATTGAAAGCTAGCACAGAAATGGAAACTCACTTGGGTAAGAGCGTTTAGCTGTCACTTAATGTTATCAGCTACTATTTAAAGAGCAATGCATTATTAGTTACTCTACGGTAATATATTCTGTGGTTTCTGGAGTACCTCTATCCTGCATGTTAGTGTTTTCGCTGCTCTAACATATTCATTTCAACACAGGAAGCACTGTTGAATTAGCCAATTAGCCAAGATGTGTTGCGTGCAAAGCAAAAAAAATATGCAGGGTTTCTCCAAAACCTAGGTCGGAAGTTGAAGTCATTCAGCACAGAGAGTTAGATTAAAGTGAAACAATTAGAAGGCAGTGTGCGTGTCTGTATTTTGACTAAACCAATACAGGCAGACAGGACAGTTCAGACAGGTAATCAGGATACCACAGAAACTAGGGTAACAAGGAATTAGAAAACTACTCTATGTAGGCAAGACTTCGCAATAACAGGGGACAAGGAAATGATTGTACTGAATAGGATAAACTAACAAGACAAAAGTGACAAATAAGACACAGGGGGAATGGCCAAGGCAAAGCAGGAGCAAGGACAGAGGCTGATTCTGTGACTTTTAGAGTGTGACACACTAAGCTGATGTCAAAGAACTAGCACTGATGTTACTCTTTTACTATGTGAATTTCAGTTACTTTGGTCACCATCGGTTATGCTATTTCTAGCTAGCTAGTATCATATTTGCCTAACTAGACAGACACTATAAAAAGCAGTTTTTCCTAGAGGATAAAATGTTTTATCCCCTAGGATGGTTACATTTTAGCTGATGTTTCCAAACAAGTAAAGAGTATGACAGCATCTTTATCTAACTACAAAGTATTGGAGATCAGACAAAACAAAATTAGCACCGGATGGCCCTAGAGAGGTGCAACGGAAAAGCAGCCACCCTGTTGCAATTTCGAATCCCAACAGCGCCATAACCATTCTGGGAGCCTAGAGAGCAAAATTGCCTATGCTGTCTTGGTAGAAGGGATGGTATAGTCTGGCTCTCTCAATCACAGCAACGTTAGCCAATCGTGGGTGTCTGTGAGCTCGTGTATGTGGAAGAGGGCAGATTGAACTTTCCTCCAAGTGTGTTGTGCTGCTGTAATGTATAATGATCAAAAGTTTGCAAAGATGAGGTTGGCTGGCTTCATGTGTCTTAGAGGAAGCATGTGTTAGACTTCACCATCTGTGGATGGTAGCTGTTGTGTCATAGGGGAGAGCTGGCTGGTGGGTGGGACCAAACTGAAAATGGGGAAAATGATTAAGGTCAGGGAAACAACCTTAAGTGTTATTGTATGTTTAAAAGTTATTTTCTTATTACTGGGCCCCAGTTTTGAACAAACCTTTTAGATGAGTTCTGCCCAGCTATATTTTTGAGTCACTGAGAATTATTTATCGATTGTGATATGGTGGTTTTTATACTGATGCTTTAGGTTTGGCCAAAATTGATCCCTTTTCCCAAACACTAAAACACAGCAGTTATGCTGAAGTACTGTAGTTATGACACTGTAATAGCACACTTTCCATACACCAGTACAGGCATTATATCAAGCCGTGACCTGTATGTTGTACATTATTGTGACGTCAGACATAACTCAGTGGTACATGATAAAGATCTTTGATAGACTTTTGGCTAAGAACTGCATCTCATGTGCATGCTGCTTTTACAGTATGGCTGAAGTGCACACACACACACACTTGTGCGTGCATGTCTTTATTGCTAAGCGTAGCGCTCACTGCACAGTTTTGGTTGTTGGTTTTTAGGCTCATGTATCCCTCATTGCATGCGCTTCATAACAAGTGTTTTGCATTCTTTTTTTCTCCCGGCCCCTTCTCTCTCTCCCTCTCTATCTCTCTCTCTCTCTCTCTCTCTCTCTCTCTGTTTCTATCTCTCTGTCTCTCTCTCCTTCTTTCTTTGTGTTTCCTTCAGATGTTTCAGCCCATGATTCTGTTCATTTTCATACTCGTCCTCTTCTCGTCTCTTTCCTACGCCACTATCTTCAAGTTGGTTTTCCTTTTTGCGCTTTTCTTCGTCTTGTAGCCCGCTCTGCCTGTTTCTATCTCTGTGCATTTCGTCTTGATCCATCATGGTTCCATTATCATCTCTTACTTTATTGTGCTTGTCAGTCATTTGTCTTTTTTTATATTTTAAGCAGTACTCATTTTTGTACTATTATTTTTAATTCAGTGTCTTATCGTGTGAATTTTCCATTTGTTGTCGTTCACCAATCAACTCCATGCACCTCCTTCCCCTCGTTACCTCCCTCTCCACTCTCAATCGCCTCACTCCTGACCCCACCACCCCTGTCCACCCGTCCTCTCCTCCTCCCTTTCCTCCCTCTCCTCCCTCCCTCACTCACAGTCCGGCCGGAGGCAGGAGTTCGAGTGGTCCCTAGGCCGGCGGAATGGCCCGGAGGCGCCTGCGCTCAGTAGATACGGCAGGCCCCACAGTGTCAGAGCCGAGGTCAGTGCCTCGTCCATCTCCCTCCTGGGCTTCAGAAAGCGCTGATGACTTTTATTAATGTTTCACTTTTAAAAAACTAATAGTTAAAAAAAGTCCTATACAGCACTGATGAGGAAAATAGGAGCTTCTGAGACTACTTCTCAAACATGAAGATTTCTCCAGAGTATTGTTTTGTGATTAGACTACTAAAATCCGAGTGAATGCTGCATGCCCTCTTCTTTAGATTTATAGGAAAACTCCACCCTGAAATACATTACATATTTTTATATTGAACTATTTGTGATGTCTTTAGCAATTCTGGACCTAATTTGTTGGTTGGTGCTATATTTTCTTTATTTCTGTGAGAAGGAATATCAACTCTGACTCTGTGACTCTGATGTTAGAGACACGTTGCTAGTGCAGTTACCATAGCGTTTAATAGGAGTAAAAAATTTTAACAATCTCACATAAGGAATAAAAGTCAGGTTTCGCTGTTAGCTTCTAAAACAAAAGAGCAAGATGGTCTTTTCTCACTTACCTCTTTCCAGCACCGTTCAGTGTCATATTATGAGAAATCCAACATAGAAGTAGTGGAGACAGCAAACACTGGACTCCGAGCATGCAGAATGCAATGCAGCTATAAGAAACAGTTGAGTTACCTCAGATACTCAGCTCGGCTAGTTAGCAATCTACGAGATGACAAGCATGATCATGTTGATGGATGAGTTGAAGCGTTTGAAAGCTGATCTGTTTGAGCAGAGTGTACAGATGAGAAGGTGTAAGAGGTAGACAGACTATAGGACTAACGCAATGCTGCATCGCTCTCTTTAGGTAGAGATGAAGCAACGGATAAATCCCAATAGCACCACTATCAGCGTGTAGTTGAAGGGCATTGTGGGTAATGTAGAAAACTGTTATTCAAAGTGAAAACATGTCAATCAACATGTCAGTGAACCTAAAAAGCTCAAATTCATTACAAAATAAATCTTTGACATCGTGATAATTATAAAGATTAATATGCAAGTCATTCAGGGTGGATTTTTCCTTTAATTCTACTCCAATACCCATTCTTTAATATCTCTTTATAGACAGTTAAAGAGGAGGCAAGCAATATATGCAATAAAAAAGGGGTAAAGGTTTATACTCTAAATGTCCTAAATTATCTTTGTCATGACTAATTACTTATACACTTAAAAATCTATGTTTAAGAAATGCCTGAGTGAAAAGTGTGTAGGGTAAAAATTCCCCACAAAGAACTGTAGCTGTGCATTTGTACTGTGCATATTATGTTTTTTTTTCTTACCTCCTAAAGCAATTGCGGTGAATTAACCATCTAAGCATTTTATACAGTATGGATGAATGACACTGGTGGTCACGTGACCTCACGCCATTGCCCATAGCGCACCTTTCTGTTTGCGAAGATCATGCAACTCACAGCCCCTGCTCTTAATTTCAGTTCGCTTTGATTTCTCATTACTCATTCACCACTCATTTACCTCAGGCTCTCTGGGCTAGCGTGTAACACATTTCTCCTGTACTTCCTGTACATGTCTTGTGAATGCTGGGATTAGCAGGTTAATATTAGCATGAAGCCTTTGTGTGGTGAATCTGTGCTTGTTTCAGTGACGGCTCGTCCATATATACATGTATATCAGCCATTCGACAAATGTTAATCTTTATAAATCTTTATATCTTCATACATGTTAAATTCTGTTGAAATACTAATTGACCAACGATTTAAAAAAATCTTGCTACTTTGTTGCTACTTAAGCCGACGTTCCCTGATGTTCTAGATGTTGCTCAATCGTGGTGCAGCGTAATCACTGCCCCATTTAGTGTTATTATTGCACCTAGTGGTCAAAATTGGGAACTGCAACAAGTGCTAATAGAGGCCCATTAGGGGACGAATCACGCTGCCCCATGCTCAGAAGAGCAGCAGAGGACATGACAGTTACTGACAGGGTTGCCAGGGTAGCGTTATTTTTTTTTTCACCATTTTGGGGTAATTTAAAAATACTCCGTGGCCTCCAAGATCTTGTTTTGGAAATAAATCTAAAAAAATTCTGCAGTCAAAGGCTAAATGTATTTGCATAGTGTGTCTATGATGTACAGAACCATTTCTATTGTAATTTATATTACAAAGATATGCAAAGAGAAAAGGGAGATTATGGACTGTATGATGTCTGTATATCAGAAATGCGTGTGCACCACAGTGACCTCGTTTTCCACACAATGGTGGAGAAAAAGGGGAAAAAAGTGCTTCTCTTTTCCAATGCCTGAATATTTGAAGCTATTTTCAGGTCTTTTGTGTGTTTTGATGTAGGAAATTTTGCTGAAACCTGGCAACCCTGGTTAATGATATGAGCTGTTCTGTATATTGAACACAGGTGAACAAAGGTACATCTAAAACTTTGAGCTGCTAGACTGTATGTTGGAGAATCTCAACTGCCTATTATGGAGTTACTCTAAAAATGCACTAAATAGCAGCCTATATGTTAAATCAAGTGTGATAGTTTTTCCTTGACTTCATTTTTTGAGGGTATGTTATAATTACTAATGTCCTGCTCTACCAAAGTCTATGGTAACGAGCTGCTGCTGGTTTGTTCCATGAAGTGCTTCTGCAATTTCGTAGACATTTCACTGGCATTCACAGTAACAAGGTCACTTTTAGAAGAAAATGCTTGAATAAAAAGCCTAGTCTTAACGAGGCCACAACATCTACACATTTAGATGTCCTCTGGAATGGTCACACACAATTTACGCCATCTGTGCTAGCCTGGGTGCTGGTATTACCGCATTTATGGCAGACAAAATCAAAGCTTGTTTCATGGCTGTAGGAGCTGACTGGTGTATCAAATTGGTGGTTCTGCATTTCTGTCAGTGTATCTGACACTGAGGATGCTGGGAGAGTGTTATTAGGACACCAACTCCCTACAGAGCCACCACTAAGAACCAGGCCACTAACTGCGCTCCCTCATATTTAAATTCAGGAGGAGAATCGAAAAAATATGCCTTGCACAGTCAGAGATATAGAATATATATCGATTATAATAGCAGTGAAATTACCTAAAGCATTATTGTAATCATATTTGCTCTATCTTTGTATATGGATGACGTAAAGGCAGGGTAATCATAGTGGTATTCTCAAAACTGGTCTGAGAGCTTGTGTTCTGTGTTGCGATGACGTTCAGCTCCGGGAACCGAGCTTGTCTGAAGTGGGCACTCCTGCCAGGGAGGCACCGTTCTGTCTGGATCTCGAGAGGAGGATGAGAGCAGGACAGGAAGAGAGGGACAACCTACCATCCTCCATCACTCAGGTAGGAGCCACTGTCTGCATGAGTCGTGATAAATCATCCATCAGAAGGTCACTACAACAGCTTTTTGTTCATCTGAAGGCCTTTTTTTCTGTGCGTGTCATTTTCGATAAAGCACAGTATATAAAAAATTCAACACCAAACTTATTGTAAAGTTCTTAATCACACGTGGGTGTATGTGCGGATATCAATAATAAATGCAAAATAATGAAAATACAGCATTCCAAGCATAATCTGCACATTATCTTTATCCTATTCAAAAATATTTTTAATACAACCCATAGCCTTATTGATGATGCTGTATATAAGGTGTTGAAAATGTTCATGTTCAGAACTATTTTCAGTGGAAAATGATTTTAGACATCCTCAGATGTTTCTCTACATTTTTGCTATACAAATCTTACAGGATTTAAATAATTTACATGCCACATACAAGCTGATCTTTTACAATACGCCAAACTGAATATTAGATTAGACCTAGTGGCAATGTTTTACCATGCTGAATATTAGATCAGACTTTATTTGTAGTGTGTTACAGCATCCTGCACTGAATATTACATCAGTCATTTTGCCCCTGTTTTTTTTTCCAGTGTGTTTAAAGATCAGTGATATTTGTGGAATAAAACATCATGTTGCATCGTATTGTAGGAAATAATGAACGGCAGGGTGGTGAGATGCAATTACCACCCCGAGGTTGATTGTTTTCCTATAACAGCATGCTCTGAAGTGTTTTATTCCTCTTATACACAATAATTTGTCAACAGTTACAGTCTTTTATTTATTAAAAAATGACCCTTCATACTTTTGATCTGTTTACGGTTATGTTTCTCGGCATTTGTCAGGGTCAGAGGTCAGAGGTAAAGCTACAAGTTTTCCAACACAAGTCTCAAGTAACATGTTAAGCTTGTTGAATTCAAGAGAGAGATAGAAAGAGGCTGATGAGGGAACGACTGCTTATAGCTGCTATAACAAGTGATAACAGGAACCAATGTGTTTGATGAATTGTTCCACAATATTAAATATAACTATTGAAGGATACAAAAACAACTTGTCACTCTTTGAATAATAAAAAATGTAATAGTTGGCAAATTGTTGGGTTTTAAGAGGAATGAAACACTTCAAGATGTGCTGTTATAGGGAAATAATCAACTTTGGATGCATCACACCACTCTGTTGTTGATTATTGTCCTACAACAGCATGGCCCGTCATGTTTTATTCCTTACATAACAATCTCACCAGCTTTTTTTTTTTTTTTTGCATATTCACTGAAAACTTTCATTAGCAAATGACTTTTAAAGCCATGGCAGAGTAGCACAAGATAATGTAAAGGTTTACCACATTTTTTTTGGTCTACCAGAATAAAGGCTGATTAAATGTCAGTAAACTACACTGTACTGTATCCCTCTTTTGCCACTGCACACTTTTATAAGACAGGCCATGAAATTGTGAAGATGATCTGGTTGAGTCCACACTTTTGCATAAGGCTGTAAAGAATCCTTTACTTAACCCCATAAGAGCCAGGTGAAACTGTGATGAATGGATCTGCCATTCATCTCCTACTCCTGTATAAAAGTTGCCCTTCATAGACAAGCTGAAGAACCCAAATGTATTTTCCCTTATAAGTATGTGTGGAAATGCAGTAAACTGGATCACCGTTAAATACTCTAAATACTCTTTATTACAGCCCTATTTTTTTAGCCCTATTTACTTTTGGACTCTGCTGTGTACAAAATAAATAAATACATATA